>PTFA01000465.1:166148-250234 GCA_003342895.1 Casuarius casuarius | reverse complement strand
CGCGCCGAGCCCCCGGGGAGGCGGCGAAACAGCCCGGGCGCTGCTGCTGCCGCCGCTGCTGCGCTCACGGACCGGGGCGCTGTGCTGCGTTGTGCCGTGCCGTGCCGTGCCAGGCCGTGCTGTGCTGCACCGTGCCAGGCCGTGCTGTACTGCACTGTGCCAGGCCAGGCCATGCCATACTGCACTGTGCTGTGCTGCATCGTGCCACGCTGTACTGCACCGTGCTGTGCCGTGCTGTGCCATGCCATGCTGTACCGTGCCATGCCGTGCCATGCTGCACCATGCCCTACTGCAGCATGCCATACTGTGCTGCACTGTGTCATGCTGTGCCATACTGTACCATGCAACACTGTGCTGCACCGTGCCGTGCTCTGCTGTACCATGCCGTGCCGTGCCGTGCTGCACTGTGCCATGCCGTACTGTACTGAGTCGTGCTGTGCTGCGCCGTGCCATGCTGTGCTGTGTCATGCCATGCCATGCTGTACTGTCCTGAGCCACGCCATGCTATGCCGAGCCACGCCATGCTATGCCACACTGTACTGTGCCACGCTGTGCTGCACCGTGCCATGCTGTGCCGTACTGTACCAAGCTGTGCTGCACCGTGCCATGCTGTGCCCTACTGTACCAGGCTGTGCTGCTCTGTGCCATGCCATGCCGTGCCGTGCCGTGCCACGCTGCACCGTGCTGTGCTGCGCTGAGCGGCCATAGCAGCCCGGCTGTCCCGGCTCTGCCGCTCTGCGGGGAGGAGGGACTCTGCCGCCGGGGACGTGGGGCTGGGAGCTGAGTGCGGCTGGGAGCCGCTGCCCCGGGGGGGGGGGTGCCTGGGACGCCTCCGCCGGGCGCTGCTGCGGGGCATGGGCCCCGTCCCCTTTCCTTTCGGGGTTTGGGGAAGCGGGGTGCAGCACCCCCCCCCCCAGCAGCCGGGTCAGACGCAGTCACCCTGCTTGCGTTCCAGTGATTTTTCACGTGCAGGTCCCTGCCCGGAGACGGGAGGTTTGGGGACACGCGGGCAGCACGTGCAGGCGGCCCACGACGCCCGCAGCCAGGCAGCGGGAGCGCTGGGAGAGCCGTGCCCCACGGCTCCGGGCTCGGCCTTGGCTGCAAAGGCATCAGGGGGATGTGCGAGGACTGGCAGCGCCGGGGGCCCGGCCGCGGGCGCTGGCTGAGGCGGCGGGCGCTGGGACGCGCTAGCAGGACGGGGCTCGGGCCCCGTGGCGCTGCTGGGGCGCTTGCTGCGCTTGCCGCGCTGCCTGCAGCCGCTCCGTGCAGCGGCCAGGGAGGTGACTCATCTGCTAAGCTGTTAATTTGCAACTAAATCTATGGAAAAGAGTCATTGAGGGAATACAGAACCGCAGGTTTTGTTTCCCACATGCCACCTTCCTCCCCGTGCAGCTGCTGGCGCTGAATCCATCAGCACCACACGCGTCCCAGAAGCTGGGGCGGAGGAGCCCCGGCCCGCGGGCGCCCGCGCGGGAGGCTGCTCCCAGGCCGCCTTGCTCCCGAGCTGCGAAGCCCGGCTTTGCATTCGGCGCGCGACAGCGAGGTTGTCGCGGAGCCGGGACCCGCAGCCCTAACGCAATCGCGAACGCGCGAGGCTTCGTCCGCCGCTGCTCTTCGCCTACAGAGCCCGAACCCACGCTGAGGTCTGGGTTCAAACAGCTCCAAAACTCAGACAAAGTCCCGTCTTTGGCTACGTCTACATCAGCTCTGCACGTATTTACACAAAGATAAAGAATACGCATATCTGCATATATATATATAGAAATCCTGCCGATAGCATATTCACGCACAGATGACAGAAAGGCAAATTTGCAGAGAAGCCGTGGATCCGGGCGCGAACGGCGCCGTGGAAGGGGTGGTTTGTGCTCATTGCAGCCAAGATGTGCAGCACAGGGACACGCTGCAGTTTTTATCATGTAGGCGGCTTACGTCTTGTTTGCTTTGGGCTGTAAGATCTGCAAAAAACATTGATAAAATTCATGCATGCCGAGGAAAACGTCCTTTTCATCGCTGTTGCTCGCTATCTTGGTTAAACACGGAGCGGGGCAGCTGGCACGGCCGGGCGGCGGGGGCCTGCCGCGCGCGAAGGGAGGGCGGTCGGGGCTGCGGCCGCAAGCGGGGGGGGGCCACGGCGCCTCGGGCAACCTGCCACCACCAACACGGGCACTGCGGGAGCCCACCACCGCCGGCGAGCAGGTCACCAGAGCCAGGTCCATCCCGACCCATCCCGAGCTCGGGGGCACCGGCAGCCTGGAAGCAGGGCGGCAGTTCCAGAAGTCGCATTTGCAGGAAAGGGAGAGCACTCCGATGCCTCAAAACGACCGAGGGTCTTACCAGTTGCTGGTTTTTAATCAGCCAGCCCCCTGCCTAACCTGTTCCCGCCAAAGCAGACGCGTGGCCGGGGGCTGTCCCTTCCTTCCGCAGGCTGTGCCCCGAGTCCTGCTTGGAGCACAGGGTGCTGCGACACGGATAAGTCTAGTCTGGGGGCTTGTGCCCTTGCTGCAAATCACAGACGTGCCCCTGTGCAACGCTTCGCCCTCCGGCAAACCCGCGCTGCTCCACGCCGGGCTGCGGGGGCACCCGCCCGGCTGCGGCGGCTCGGTGGGTTCGGGGTCCCCAGGGGCGTCAGAAGGCCAC
Source organism: Casuarius casuarius (assembly GCA_003342895.1). Taxonomy (NCBI): domain Eukaryota; kingdom Metazoa; phylum Chordata; class Aves; order Casuariiformes; family Casuariidae; genus Casuarius; species Casuarius casuarius. Next base: position 247,597 of record PTFA01000465.1, on the reverse strand, counting down.
AACCCCCTGCCGAGGCCCCGCGCAGAGAAGCCCGGGCTGCAGCGAGCAGCGAGCGACCCGCGGGACCGCAACGCCCGCGGCCGCTGCCTGGCGGAGCGGGGGGCCGAAAGCACCCACGACACTCGGGTATGCAGTTGGCCAGGCCGGGGCAAACCTGGTCAGTGCTTCCTTCCACGGGCAGCACTGGGCCTTCCTTTTTTCTTTCTTTCTTTTTTTTTTTTAAACCCTAACTCATGCCTTTTGCACCAGAACAACAGAATCAGTTGAGCCCTGAAAACAGCACAAAGTCCTCGTTGATGGATGAGGCCTTACAGTCATCTCTGCGCTGACACAGAGCCATGGTGGACGCTTGCGCCTTTTCTGCCTTCTAGGCAGCTCCCCGCGACGGCCTCGGGCTTCCACGTCACTGAGACGGAGATTTGGAAAAATGTGGGATTAACAGCAAAGGCTGCAAGAAGCTGAATCATCTTTTCTCCGATACATTAAGAAAGAGGTGATTGCTGAAACCATGTCTTCCTGGGTGATAACGTTACTATTCAAAGTATTTCAAAAGCTAGACCACTCACGTTACGTTGAGCTGTAAAGCGTCTCCCCTGTAAAAAGCCCGTGCAGCACATCTGCATTTCCGCTTTGCTTTTCTTCTGAGAAAGAGAGAGGTGCGATTAACTGATCGCTGTAGGTTAAGATCGTTTCCTCTCCGCTGAGGAAAAGACTTTGCCTACCACAGTTTAAAGGTGCCACGATTACAGAAGTGAAGGATTTAACCTTGGGACGGTCTTGGACGTGGAAGCCACCCGACCCCCCAGGCGGTTTTGCTGCGAGCCCGTTTACTGCCACAAGCGAGCATCTCGGCGAGCGGCGGTGGGAAGCGCTGGCTGAGGAGCTGGGACGGTGCAGCGTCCGGGGGCGTCCGCGGCGCTCCCCGCCCACGGCTTCGCTCCCGGGGCGCCGGCCTGGCTCTGCGCCCGCGGAGGCCGAGGATCCCGCGCCCGGCTGCCCCGGCCCCCGGGGGCTCACCGGCAGGGCGGCAGCGCTGCCCCAGGTCTCCGTGCTCACTTCACGGTGCTGTCGGGGGCTCCTCGCCCAAGGGAACATGCTGCCGTACCGTTCGGCTCCCCAAGCCCGTGGCAGACGTGGTGCTGAGTCCCCTCCTCGCGTCCCTGGGATGTCAGCTCCACCAGGGACGTGCAACAGCACGAAAACACTTGGTCCTGGAGCGCACAGGTGACAAAGGTGAAGTTACATGCTACAGCGGGGCCCATCTAACACATCGCTGTTCCCAAAGGCGAAACCTGCCTCCCCGCTTTGCCTCGGCCACGCTCCCGGCTCTCCCGGGCGCTCTGCTGAGCCCCCCGCTCGCAGACCCGGCGGGAGCCGCCGGCTCCTGGCTGGGTTTGCAGGTCGCGTTGCCTCCTGCGAGCCCGAGAGCTGGCAGAGACACGACCGCGGGGTTTGCGGCGCGACTGCCCGACCTCAGCTGAGAGCGCGGTCTAGCTGGATCACGTGAAGTCACCCTCAAACTTGTTCTCAGCGAGACGAGCAGGAAAAGCTCGTAACATTCGGTTACAAAACATTTCAAAGAGGAAACAGCATTACCTCCACGGCTATAATAATATTTAACAGACATTAAATCATCCAAGCATTGTACAGTGCAATTTACTCAGAGCAGAAAGAAAACATCCTCCTGATGGGCATTTCACCGTCAAAGCTGATTTATCTGTGTCACCGCCTTGAGAACTAAGCGATTCCATACTTTCCTCTAGCAGAAGGGAAGGGTTTATACCAGAAACTTAGATCCTGGGCAAAATCTTCCCTCCTCCACTTCTGCTGTGAGGTACAAACAAAGCAGCGCTACCTACCCAGATCACAGGAACTGCGAATGGTTTGCTTACAGTAGCTCGGACAGTTACGGGGAGCCAAGTCAAGAAGAGAGTCAAGAGCAGCCCAACCCCTCAGGCCATCACCGATCTCTAACCACTCGCCGGCAGCCAACAAAACAGGCCTGAACAAAGCACTCAGGAGGGAGCAAACTGATGTGATTTATTCAAGAAAAGGTAAGCCTGCTAGTGACCGACAGAAATACTAACAGGACAAGAAAGAAACTTCAAAACGGTAACGTGATTCCCAGACCCGAAAGACACCCTCTCCCCTCCGTAAGGCTGGCCGTACCTCGTCGCGCTGCACGTTTGGTCTCACGGCACTGACCTCCCACGAGCAGCGACAGCGGGTTTGTACGGACCGCGAGGAGGCGAGGGGAGGGGATACCTCCACAGAGCAGCGCCCAGCACCCCGCGAAGCACTGCCGGGGGCTTCTCGAGACAGAGGTTACGCCTTTGTATGTGTCTTATACAATTGTAGGTCATTTTTTGTGGTACCTTACTTCCTTCTAATGCAGAAAATGACAAATGGGCAACCACGGTGTCCTTTGGCTCCCTAGCTTTGCAACTAATAATGTTTTCATCTACAGATATAACCGTAGAGAGACTCCGCACAATTCTCCAGGCACCACCTCTCTAACGCGTGATGTTTAACTGGGATCCCACGAGCCCCCGTTTCATTTTATGGTGTCCTCCAAACCCACGGAAGAGCCTGTCTGACCTTGATTTCCCACAGCCGTCATCAGCAAACTGATAAAGCAAGGAGCCAGAAATACGTCGGCATTAGACAATACTTCTCTCCTGCACCCATGATCTTCAAAAGGGGAAAAAGCCACTTGGAGAAGTTCTTCTCCTCTCAGTCTTGTCTTGGCACAGACGGGTTGATCTCAGCATCAGCAGAGACTCCAGATGCCAAAAGATGGTTTGAGTCTGCATTTCAGTAGCCTTAGCACCAGAGCTACTCCTCTGCTAAAACATGCAGAAGAGCTGAGGGAAGAGCAAAAAGAGCGACTCAAAAATATCTAAATTCAGTAGATGATCAAAAGAATAATGCATTTATGGGAATAACCCTCTCGACAGGGGGGAAAGAAGCCAGGGGAATCCATCATGGCTTAGGCCTGTGCCACATTGAAGAATACCCCAAAAACTCAAACTTGGATTTCAACAGATGCATTTACAGCAGTCCCAGCTAGTGGAATCACTTCTAAAACTTGACAGGAAACTACATAGGCAGGAACTTTGCATATTTATATAAAAAGATCTAGCATTATGGCATCTAGTCCTACCACCTGAGAAAAGCTACTGTGTATCACAGCAGAAAACGTGTATTACCTACATGCTTGAACGAGCCATTGTATGTGGCTGACCAAAGTTGCTGCTGGGTGCAGCTAGCAAATCTCTGTGCGCCCGGCTAAAACCAGGAGGACGAAGAGGGCCTGCGCTGTCGTCAGCATCTCACTAAATGAGCAGATCTGGCAACACTGACAGCTGTATGCCCTTCTATTTTGCAAGTCAACTCTACAAATTAAGTTTTTAAGCTCTTCTTGACAAATCAGGACACAGGATATCACACCCAAGAACTAAAACCCCTTTTTCTGAGCATGAACCCACCTATTTAGATGTTATCCTTCCTGCTCATCACCAATCCATGTCTCCTCAACACAAGAAAAGATTTCCATAATCACGTGTTGAATCTGTCATCTGGGTTACGTCCAAAACCCCACTCAAAATTAGAGCTGATGGTGATTGCATGAGGGGCAGAGGGAGGGTGCACACGGGGAGGGGAGAGAGATAAATTCCAATTTCAGCAATAAAAAAAAAAAAATCTTACTACTCGTACACTGCCTCCAAAAATTACATTATTTTTTCTTTACTGTGATGGTACCCTTCTGGGAAGACTGCATTAAGAATATCTAAATTATTATGACATGCCATTTATTATACTCAATTTTATTTCTAACCAATTTGACACAAAATAAGTCATTTTTGTAATACAGTTTGTTGTGAAAACCGCTTACTAAGAGACAAAAGTAGTATTATTACTTGGAAAAATTCAGCAGTTATCTGCCTTTCAGCACTGGTAGTTTCAACAGAAGAGGTGCCATTACTGTAAAATATTATATTTCTGTAGAGGTGAGGAGAAACAGAAGAAACAAAACTCCACAGGAGAAAAGCCTCATGCTGTTCCTTATCAAAGCTACAAACCCAAAGCAAGTGAGGAAAACAATTTCTGCCTTGCTGAAGCTACAATGTTGACACTGGAAGCCAAGAAAAGTCTAGAATTTCACATAAGACAGCTCTCAGGCTAAGTTTGGAAATGAAAAATCAATTTTGTGTTTAACACTCTTCAGGTATCACACGCCAGGAGAGAACAATGCATTCTCAGGACTGGAATATGAACGATGTTTTTCCTTACTGGTAGTATACTGTGGTGCTTTTCATTTGGTAATTTCCAGGTGTTAGTAAATCCCCACAAAATCTTTTGAGTAGCTTTGTGCTGTAGCCGGGAACACGAAGGCAGACAGGTTGATGGCCTGAATTCCAGCAACACGGACAGCCCATAGCTCTGAGACCGGGCTGCCAGGTTTTTGTGCCTACGCCACAAGGGAGCAAGTTTCAGATGCACAGAGAAAATTCAAAGGCTCCAATTCTCAGCTCTGAACCAGCATAAAGGTCTCTTTCCTGCCTATTTTTCTCAGAGCATATTGAAACAACTTTCTTCAGGCATAACCATGACTAAACTCCTACAACTCACTACCTGTTCCAACGCATATTTGTGTCCTTGGGGTAGTGAAAAGATCAGGGAGCTCACAGGGGTTAAAAATAATCAAGCAAAATAACTGAACAAACAGCAGGGAGCAAGCTGGTTCAGTTGCAGCACTGCTAAAACAAACAACCCCCCCCAACCCCTCCAAAACCCAAAAAAGACAAAACAAAACCCCCCAAAAGACCCACCACCAGAAAACCCTCTACAAACTACCGTCTCAGGGCATGGCCTTCAATGTGTCCGGGAGTGCCATGCGTTACTTCAGCACACGGCAGTCAGCGCCCTCCATTTGCAAATAGCCACCTGAAAGCAGTGACTACTTAAGTTGGTAAATACGCAATTACATAATTAACCAACAGCCAAAAGCTTTACTCATTAACTGTACAGTTTATTTAGACAAGACAAAAGTTTGCACAGTTTTGTAACTGTACACAGAAATTAAAATATCTGAAATATATTAGTTTTTCCAGTATATTTAACTTCATTCTTGGAAAAGTGGCACTCGCTCCGCTTTTTTTTGTTTTTTTTCTAAATTTAGGATTCACGTTTCAGTAGTACATATGCTCCCATTACTGCCAGAAGAGCATACTGCAAAAGAAAATAAGGACGGATTTTAAATTCTTCTCATGGAAACTCTGAAATTATACAGTGTTTCAAAATGTGCCCCCTCCAACCTTACACCTTCTAGATGAGTACATAATTATAAAATTACAGGAATATTTTAACGTGATCATATTTATTATAAATTGGAATCACAACTTTATACTCTTAGCTCATGATATTCCTATAAATAAAATGCTTTCAAATGTTTAAAAATAATAAACTGTATGGGATAATAGACAAGCTTTTTATTTTGGAAGCCCAAAAAACAGCTAATTTTACATCAGGCAACCCAACTATAGAAGCAAATTTATTAACACATGTATTCTTCATATATGCAAGATTCTTTTCTTATTAGCTTTACTTGTTAGAGTTTTATATTTCAGTATTCAAATGTTTGTATACATACCTTAAATTTTGGATAGTCATTCATTATTATAGTTACCATACCAACGTAAGGCAAAAATCTGTAATTGACAAAACAGATCGACATAAAATTAACCCTCAAAAATCACATGAAGATGCTCCAGTTCTACTCAAATTTCATTATTTTAGATGACTGATTTCAGCGAAAAACATTCAGAGAGACTGCGAGACCTTTAAAGAGCACGTGTGCTTGACAATGCAAGCTAGGGAGCAAGATCTGAGATTCCCCTCTCCTCCCATCAAGTAAACACTTTGCCTTGCTGCACATTATTTATAGCATTAGAAATACATAAGCAGCACAGAAGTGGCAAGTGATTATCACCATAACGAGGGGTAGAGGCAGAAGCCTAACATACTGCAACACAGGGCGATCTGGGAATTAGTCTTCAGTGTCTCCTGTTGTTGTGGAGCTATAGAAGCCATATAATCTAACGTGGTAAGGGTTTCAACCTAGTACGAAACACAACTTAGCTGGCATTTAACCTAACCTACCACAATTAAAGGTTTGAAGGGGTACTTGTTTTATTTCTTTTTATTTAACTTGAATGCAGGGACAGAATCTAGAAAACAAGCAAATAAATATCCTCCAAAAAGAAGTATTTGGTACTTTTACCCTAGAGTTTATCCTAAATCTATGACAACTTATACCGCTCTTAAATTAGGCAAGAAAAAACACAAGTGTATCACTTGGTACAAGAAGTCCTACTTTCCACTAGGATTGGCCCGTGACATTAATCTTAGCCTAACGGACCCAGCAGAATTTGCATCAAGTTTCTGATGGCATCGCTAAGTTTCTCAAAGCCCAAAACACACTTTGCAAAGGCCTCTGAGCAGAAGTGTTCCAGATAAGAACAGTGTAAAGCAATCACAGCATTTATACTTGCCACTAATGTGTATTTGAAAGGGGAAATAAGAAGTTCAATTTTAATCTAAGAAAAATACATATAACTGAATTAGTTTGAGAAAATCTTTAAGACTGACTTTTCATCCCAACTAGGCGATGAGGGCAACTAGGATGGGGCAAAAAGCTCAAACCTTGTGTGAAATTCTTGTGGGATGTAAAAAATCATTTCCTAGTAATTTCTGGTACAAGGATGATTTGGTTAAATTTTGTATTTACTGGTAAACTATTTACGTTGAAATTTACCATGTTTTAAAAAATTAAGCCCCACTCTCCAAATTAGTGAGAGGACTACAGAGAGCAACATTTCCAGGTAAATTATTTTTGAATTTCTTAAAGAAAATGGTAATTAAATGATTATCAAACAAGATCTAGTTTGTACTAACACTGAAACTGATTTAAGTTTGAAATTTTCTGTATTTCTTACAACAAACATAGACACGTTCACTACTTACCCTCTTGCTCTTCCAACAACGTCTTTCTTCTCTAACCAGTTCTGACCCTCTTTGTACAAGCCTCTATCATCAACTTCATTATTATCACCTTTAGTCAGAAATTTGATGTCTCCATTTTCTCTAGAAGGCAATGAGGCGATAAACTAACTACCACTTAATTTAAAAATCTCAATTAACATCTACAAAGCACAATGAGGATGAAAAGTACTACAAGATTAGATAACAATACTTCCAGTCCCGCTTGTCCTGCTTATTTAGCAAACACCATTAAAGCATTAACGTTACAGGCTTTACTGACAGAGTCAACAGATCTTAACAAGAGGTGTTTTTTTAAACACGCTCCCAGATTGTCATTTGATGTAAGCAATTATACTCTGAACACCAGAGGAGTATTTTCCATCCAGAGCAGGCACGAAACTCTGTCAACAAAGCAGTATGTACAGACGAGGGAAAAAAACCCTCAGCCCTGTATTTTCAACAGAACAGAAATGAAATGCTGAGAAAAACAAACTAACAAACAAAAATTGATTACCAAGCATCCAAATGACTGAAAAAAGTTTTGGGTTTGGATTTTTTTTAAAACAAATTGTTGAATAAGATCCAGTGATGTCATCACACATTAGAGAATGAATTTAGCTGAATTTCAGCAACAAACTTCAGCAAATACAAGGTATATCCTAAATCTTCCTTTAGGAATGGAATTATATATAACAATCTACTGTTTTAAGTAATTTTCTTCCAAGTTTAATATACTTGCTTAACTCATAATAGATTTTTTTTGTTGTTGTTGTCAAATTAAAGCATGACGGGAGTCCTCCTTTTGATGCAGAGAAATCCTGAAGACTTAAGTGAGCTGCAAATCTGCATCAAATTCAGCATTTTGTCAGTAAGATTGCACTACAATTTCAGATCGTTTATTGTTTATCCGTTAAGCAATATAGCAAGTTCTTGGCAAAACCTCAGTTATGGTTGATATCTATTACTGTGGTAAATAAGAAAAAAATTGGTCTTTAAATAACATCCTGTGGACAAAATATTTTTGTGGGTTTTTCACTGGGCTGTACGGAGAACCCTAAGGGATCAATGTGGTTCAGTAGGTGGCACTCTTCCTCCCACATGGATAAGTGCTCGTGGCGCTCAGGAGAACCAGGCTGCTCCCTCACAGACACAAAACCGAAGTCCTGGCGTCTCCCAGCCATTAAAAAGGCTCAAAATTCTTTTTGTAGGAATAGAGGTTTTAAATCCTGAACATGCCCAAATCATAGCTTTTCCTTACTGTTTCAAATGGAAAGTATATTTTACACTTCATTCTGAACATTATGTAATTTAACCATTGCTGTTAGACCTGCCACGTTTCAGCCCCTTTCAAGCGTATGTACAGTTGATGCATATATGACTTTGGTTCAACACTATCATTCAAATTATGAAGTTTGCAGTCTTCAAAACGATTTTGCTCCATAAGCTGCTAATTGCAATTATGGATATCAAGAAACAAGGATTTTTGCTGAAGATTGATTAGGTATTTAAATGAAAAAATACCAACAGGCAGTACTTGGACATACATATTTGTTCTGAAAAAGTGCTGAAGGACAGACACCACTTGAAAGATAAACACCTTCAGTTTATTGCCAGAACTTCCTGAGGAACAAATATATCAGTGCTTGCCACATCCAAGTTACATTTTCACTACGCAGAAGTGGAAAAAGAATCGCCTCTCTTTTGTTTGGGAAGGAACTGTTTATCATACCAGGTATATGCAAAAAAAGTAAAGACAACCTGCCTGTTACTTTTGAGTATAAATTATTGCTGGTATTGTGACTAATGCACACAAAAAGAGTAAGACTTTGAGTCAAATCTCTGTTTTACGAAAACTGCCATTAGCAAAGGTCACATACTTGCCAGGTTTCATCTATGGTTCTAATTCTGAATCTGCACGTCCTTCTAGAGATTTTAGATGTAGCTATTTCTCATAACCAAACTCCCACTTCTACAGCAGTCACCACAGAAGTGGACTCTGCTCTCTTACACATTCCCATTGACTGCAAAAACGATGCGTATGGCTTGTGTTACTAGACTCCTCTTTGGTGTAGGTTCACCTACTTTGAACCTGAGCAGCTCCGCTGAGGGACAGGAGTCAGCGCCTCAAGAAGCGTGCCAAAGGATTGGGGCCAGATATGGATTAAGCCTAGAGACAAATTTTGTCTTACTGCATATCCTCACTTGCCTTTCTCATAAGATAGTATCAAATTAAAATGTAAGTGAAAGTCACAGTAAAGGAAATTATATTTAGGAGCAAAGAAAACATCAAGTTGCATTACTTTTCATGAATTTTGATTACTCTGTGAACTATTGGAATGTCTCTGCCTTCAACTTTAAAAACAACTATTTCACCAGCTCTGATTGGGTCGTCATGGAAATTTGTTAAGAACAACAGGTCTCCCCGGTGAAAAGCTGGTTCCATGCTGCCACTGCAAACAAATAGAAAGGGAAAGATTACTGGCATTATGGTAAATGAAAGAAGAACCACAAAAGCAACGAGCATTTACTCCTCATAGATAAACTCAAGATTTTAATTGAAATCTGTACTTCACCCATTCAATAGCAGTACACAGACCTTTGATACACAATCCAAACCTTAGCAAGTCCCAGGCTGAGATAGCCTGGGGAAGACTTACCCTACTGCCTCAAAAAAAGAAAAAAATAAGTTAGCTGTATAGAAAAGTATTGCTATCGTTGCTATGATGGAAGGAACAAAATGAGCCGTTCTGGTTAAGATAACCAATTCATTAGTGAAAAGCCAAAAGACGTTTCACAGAACAGGGAGTACTGCTCTACACAGAAAGGATCTGACACAAACAGGGCTGATGCTTACGTCAGTGATTACTGCCCATGATCTGAAAATTCATGCATTTTTTCAAAGCTAGCCATAATATCTTTTGGTAGCAACCTCTAAGATAGGACTCCAGATCCCATTACTAATTACATGAACAAACAATTCCCATTAAAACATTGTTATTCCTACATTCTCTATATACAACCGATTCATACACATTGAATCTCAGTATGGCTGAATCTTCCACATATGTTTGTGCTTAACTTTGTGTATTTGATTAGCAGTCAGGGGCCTGCAGGACTGGGCCTTTATATACCAGAAGTAAGATATCATTGAGAAAGAAGCAATGGGCATGTATAATTAACTCATAAAGTGAGTTTTACCATAACACAATTCTAAAATAAATATACATATGCAAACAAGAAATTAACAAATAGGCCTGAAAGCGTTCAGTGCCTTCAGCAAGCGCACTATGCTTATTTAAAGCTTTTTCTCCAGAGACAACAGAAGTTTCACAGGATTACATGTATTTCTATTAAAGTAGAACTGATTTTTCGGAATCCCAATCCCCACACAGATAGCAGTACGCAATCTTGGGTAGTTGATACCTATACAAGAAGGGAACAGATGTAGACTTTCAAAGGTTTCACATATCTTCTGCTTCTATTGACTTCAATGAAAACTAGATTGCAGCTATGACAGTGGTCTTTGCTAGATGCCCTAAAACAGAGCTAAAAGAAAATAAGTGTTTGAGCACTACTTTAAGTATGTGATACTCTAAACTCCAAGTCTATCCAAGGAGCAAGGGGAGGAGACAAAAGATAAACCACTACTTGTACTGTAACAAAAAAGTCTCTACATTGACTTACCTGAGCACCACAACGATAGGGCTTTCGCTTCCAGTAACGACAATCAGCCCTTTCCATATCATAAGGGCAGAGGACACTATCATAGCAAAATTTAAGACTTGGTAATACAGCTATAAGACACAAACAAGAAAAGTGTTTTAAAAAGTTACTGTGCTGTAGGCACAACACAGAATTTCAGCCTTCATGCACTGTGCAACCCCGAAGCACAACCCAGGCTTATTTATTTATATCATATTCCAGCAGAAGCTTCATAGATACAGCAATACAGCTGTGAACACCATGCTGCAGGATGGAGTTTTAACCCTTAAGCGTACCTCAGTCTTGACTTATGACACCTATGGAGTATTATGTTTGCTGCTGCTAGAAGCCAGTGAACTTACCACTAGCAAAGACCTGTAAAACGTGTAAAGCTTTATGGCAAATGATCAAATCTATTTTTGATTACACATCCCTGAATCCTACTTGAGATAAGTGTTCAAAACACACATAAAAAAATAACGTAGACTACTACTAAAACCAGGATCAGCAAGAGCCTTCGTAGTTTGAACAGTTTTCTTTGTTTAGAGATAAGAGTTGGGGGGAAATAGCAGGGATGAGAGAGTGCCATTCTCTCTTACTTTCAGACAGGAACTTCTTATGTGCAAAATCTTTTATCAATTTCATCAACTCACTTTTTGCACCAAAATTCAACTGCTTTACCAACCCTTACAACAATGGGTACATTTTCTTCCTACCATCTCCTTTTTCTTTTCTTGGTAACATAAAGAGCTACCCTGGTGCAAAACGGCCCTGCCCACCTGTTTATCGTGGGACTCATCTACCTAAAACATGGAACCGGAAATTCTAAGACCATCATCCTAGTTTAAGGATCTATTTGCTGGGGTTTTCAGAGATATGATTCACATAACTTATCAGTGGACAAGCTTTTAAATTTGGCCTCAAAATCTCCTCTCTAGTTGTTCTTTTTTTTGAAACATTATTGTGGATTATTATGGTTATTATGGATATTAAGAAGCAACTAAGGAACTTCCACAGCTTGGATATCAGCGAGTTTGTCACTAGTCTCATATTCTTCCTTCCAATGACTTACCAACTAACCATTTAGTAAAGATGAGACTAAGGCACCTATTTTGAAGTACGGGTATTCAGAAACACCGGTCTGCTGCCACATAGTATACTTCTAAAATACAACTAATTACTGACAAATATGCAAAAAATGCGGTTTCTTGAGACAGAGCTGAAAAAGTCTCCGCAGGAAGCGGCAGTTCCCCGGCTCTGGGTGAGCGCTACGGTCCCCGCTTCCGCAACAAACGCGGCTGAACGTCGGACCTGCACAGAGCAGGACACGCAGCAGGACCAGGGGAAGGGGCAGCTGCGCGGAGCGGCCCAGCACACGCGCTGCAGACCGCACGTGCAGAGGGGGGCCCCTCACATGACGTGGGGCCACACACCCCCAAAGGCAGAACCTCCGCTCTCCGGGGCCTTTTGCAGAGTGACGCAAAAACTAGCACTAAAGCGCCTGTCTCGCACAGGCTTGCGCTAAGCGCAGCCGCTTCCAGAGGAGGCACTAAGCTGGAAGTCGGGTGGCCACGCACCGCCTCCCAGCAGCGCCGCGGCGGGCCCCAGAGCCCCGGCAGGCCGCGCAGCCCCGCGGGCAGCCCAGCCCAGCCCCGCCCCGGCCCCGGCCCCAGCCCCGGCGCCCCCGCAGCTACCTGCCGCTTGTTCATGCGCCGCAGGTCCCCGAAGAGATCCATGGCGGGGGCGGCAGCCGCTGGCGCCCCGGCGCGCGGGGAGCACCCCGCCTAGCGCGGCGACCCTACCTCAACCGCGGCCCGCCACTGCCCCAGCGGGGTTGGTGGCACCGGCGGCAGCCCCGCTCCCCGGGAGTTGTAGTCCCCTGCTCGCGCCGCGCCGCTCACACTGCAGGGGGAGCCGTAGCCAAGGGACTACAACTCCCAGCATGCACCGCGACGGGGGCCTTCAAGGCGAGGCCCCTTGCCGCCTGCCCCTGGAGATGTCCGGCCCGTTTGCTGTGCGACGGGGCTTTCAGCCCGCGCTGAGGCCCCACGAGACCACGGAAGGAGCCAGACCCGTCTGCGGAGCAGCGAAGTGGCGGCAGCGGCCTCCCACCCCGCATCGCTCAGAGCAGGCAGCTACGGAGGCAGCCCCCCTCGCAGCTCCCGCGCCGTGTGCGCAGCTCATTGGCGGGCCCAAGCAGGGGCGGGAAAGGGAGAGAGCGAGACGGGCGGGGCGGGGCTCGCGCCTGCTGCCGTTGGGGCGGGGCCGGGGGCTCGCGCCTGCTGCCGTTGGGGCGGGGCGGCCGCGCTGAGGGGCTGCTACCGTGACAAGTAAATGGCGATTTTCATTCTCAGCCTTTGAATTCTGTCTTCGGACAGCGTTACCACCTTACACACACTCAGACCACTGTCTTTGTTGTCTCGGTGACTGCCAAGATAGTTTTTTAGCGTGATTTGTTTTAATCCAAGATGAGAAAATCACAAGTTTCTCCACTAATGTTGCGCCTTTTTGAGCAGAAGTGGAAAGAATTTCAGATCCTGTAGAATCAGTAGCTAACCAGAGCTATCAGAAAAGCATCAGAAATCCTTCTGTAGGGCAGATAATTTTCTCTTTACCCCATTCAGCTTTTAAAGACATTTCACTATATCCTGATCCATCAAACTAAGAAGTTTTTTATAAGCAGGCATCTCACTGTTGGCTTTAAGAGCTTCACGGAACCCTCTGTAGAGCTTTCCTCTGATTGCTCTTTATTCTGTTTTTTCCCCCATAAAATGGCATTCTTACCTGCTTCGCAACAGCTCAGTGACTCAAGCTGACCCTGCAGCCCATTTCATAGTGGTCAGGTGACAGTAAAACTTTTCCCAGTATTCAGGTTACCCTCCGCACATAAATAGAGAGGAGAGGAACTGAGAAGTTCTGGAAGAACTTTGTCCACGCAAGCCTCGTGCCCCAGGGCACATTTGTTTTTATGGGTCTGTAGCTAGCACTACATCTGGCTGCTTCATCTGCTCAGCCTCAATCACCCAGTTGTCCTTTAAAACTAGGAACGTCAGCATAAATCCAGAATAAGACAGTGTCCCTGGATGTCCCTGGAGCCACAACAAAATACGTTATACAGTTTGTCACTATGCCCCTCTGCAGACATAAGATTTGTAAGTAATTACTAAGACAGCCATAGAGAAGGAAAATACACAAGAGCAAACACAAAGGTAGCTATAGAATTTCTGAATTTTGGTTGTGTAAGATCTAAATGAAAAAGATGCAGAACGAAGGTATTTATTCTTTAGAAGAGAGGGATCTGCTCGCTGAAATGTTTGATAGATTCTTGCCTAGCAAAAAGTTTTCTGTGATTCCCCTGGAATAGGTTTTCGTACCATACTACTTAGATTGATTAAAAAGAAGTAGACTATTACTCCTTTATGTATGAAATCGATCTCACAATTTAAAAAAAAGTGGCAAAGATTAAAAACGATGCTTGGGGAAACATGATCAGGAAGTGCAATCAGTGGCAGGGCGACCAGTGAATCACAGTGTCTCGCTGGTGACTGCTATCCAGAGGTTGCAGCCACGTATGGTTTTTCATACAGCTTCCGTGATGCATTGAGTCCTTCTGCCGATTTTACAGACGTTTCCATATAAGACAGATAAAGAAAAGGAAAGAGAAAAGTAATAGTTCATGAAGCTTTAGGAAAAGTCCAAATACCTGTCGGTTACCTTCTGACCATGACACAGGGGTGAGAGTTATCGCTGCGAGAGGGCAGTCGTTCAGGTCTTGGATTTTTCATTGGCTCCTCCAAGAGCAGCCCGTTGATGAGTCTCTTAAAAAAACTTGTAGTTCCTCATATATTCTCCTGTTTCAAATAAGTCTCTTCATGATGAGCAAACTCTCAATTATTGCTTCTAAATTGTTAAATGTGTACCATGATGATGATTTAGAGTCTGTGTCTATTTATGATCCCGTGAACCTTTTCAGAGCTAGCTAAATCCTCCTTATGGGAGCAGCCATCAGGCTGACTGCTGCCGTAAATGTATTTCCCACATGTCTGATATTTATACAACTGGGAAATAATGATCACAAAACCACTAATTAAAATATACAACGCTCATGTTGTCTAATAACATTTCCCTACCAGAAAATTGTTCCTTTCAAGCAAAAAAAGGGCCAAATTATATTCTTTTATATTATAAAATTTTACAGAATATTTTATATATTTTTTATATTTACACCAGAAATATTTGTACCTGGAGTATATCAAATAACCTCATTGAATATACCACTGATTTATACTGGGGTAGCAGAACTGCGTTTAGCCCAATAAGTCACGGGCAATTATAAACAAACTGATGATTAGATCTTTGCTAAATTTCTGTTGGAATGAAATCTTTCTTCTTGTGGTTTTACAGGCACTTTTCACTTTAGCTATACAAAGAATTCATGATATTAATGCAGAAAATCATATTTGCTTCCATAACCCCCCCCAAAATATTAGCTTTTGTTCCAATGTACCACACCCAAATTCCTAATAAAGTAGAATAATTTTTAAAGCATATTTTTTATTTAATTATACATTTACATTTAATGGTAAATATCTGACACTCTCCTGTTATCCAAGTGTTTTAAGCAGTTTGTGAGAAATAGGTGATTTTATCCTGGTTGTGCTTTTCCAGGTGGTTTGGGTTCGTTAGCTGTGCGTTTTGCAGTATGCTCCTTCAGGCTGGTTTTCCTGGTTCGGCAAATGACCAGTGCAGTGCTGTGGTGCATGACTGTAACTTGGCTCTCCAGCAGCGACCACGTCTACAAGCCCCAGATATTGCTACTGCACTACGAAAAACGGGCAGGACAGGAGAAGAAGGGGAAGCATGGCTGAGAAGCCTTGGGGCTAGCACACACTTGGCTGCGTTCTCCTGTGGCTGCTGAGGCCCAGGATACATCAGGAGACTTTTGAGGCTGCTGCAGGATTTCACTGATGCAAAACTGCTAGAAAGACTTCAGACACTATTTCTCACCTGTATCTGCCTACACACTTAGCTTGGTGCAGTCTCACTGTAGTTAAGGAGCCACAAAATGAATGGCTGAATTTGCATATAATGTATAGGACTAAGGTTGCAATGTTGCAACATACAGGATGAAGCTGCAGTCAAAACCTACATGGTTATGATAGGAGAAAGGTTGCTGACTGTTACTGTTTGTAGGTCGTTCTTTAATTCACAAGAAAGGCAGGCAATGAGAAGATGTTCTCTGTAAAAGACACAGAAAATTATTCTCACCCACTGTGAGTTAGTATTACGTGAATTCTTGAGTTTGATTACAAGCTGGTTAGCAAGGTCTTCACACTATCTTAGAGAAAGTAAATGATGGACAGACTGGGCAGTGTTAGAACAGTTCCTTGCAGTCATTCCTGGTGGAGAGGATGAAAAAGGCAGTTCAGATGGTAAAAACAAATTTGGTAAGAAGTTGAGGGAAAAGGCAGAGCAAAGCTAGGGAGAATTTAAAAAAGCAAGAAGGCAGCTTTGCAATGAGACACAGCAGGAGTGGAGCTGCTTGGTTTTTGCTGTCACAGATGCTACATTACATTCTTTTTTCTGAGGTACAAAACCACACTTAATTCTGAGGTCACAGTATCTTCGGTAGTGTCTTTGCCTGCTAACTTCTTGTTGATTAGAGGTCTAGAGCTCAGAAGGCGCTTTTAGTTACCTGTTGTTCTTGGTGAATCCTGGTCCAGTGCTTTTCTTCCTCTTCCAGAAATGCTAGGAATCACCCACACTTCTGTTGGCAGCTTTGTTATTTTACCGTCTGGATGATTTAGGTTTTTAAAGGTTACATGTATTTTGAGATCTTCCATTCTCTGGATGTTTGACTTTAATATTTGTACAGTAGGTCTTTTGGAGCTCTGCAGCAAGCCAATTATGCTATTTTTTTAGTACACAGAAAAATATAGCTCTTGCCATTCTGGCTGTTTTGCCAAGTCTTTGCAAACATCCAGGCATTAGTGCTACCTATATATACAATATTTGAATTACAGCTCTTTGTTTTTGAAGAGACTCATCATGTGCAAATAGCTAGCACCTTGCATCTCAGCTGAAAAAATGTAGGTTAATAGGGAAAGCCATGAAATTCCATTTGCGGCCACTCAGATGAAACACAGAAAAAATGCAATAACAGGCTTCCCCAGTGAGCTCTTTTTTTCCCCAAATACATTTGGAACTGTTCTGCTTCCTGCGCCTGTGCTCAACAGCCTGTTAAAGTAGCCAGTAATGTACACAGTGTCATCCAAAAGCAGCGGGGTACCACTCTTGCCAATACGACCCACTCTTGTGTGTTCTTCTAATCCCTGGAGCACTAAGTTGCCTGTAGGAGTAGTTGCACCTGAGTGCCATAACTGGAAAGCAGCTGCCTTTGCTCGAAAAGAAGTTTCTGCTTTAGCTCCCAAGCAATAGCATTTAAAGGGATGGGATGCATGTCAGAGGATGGGTAGATTTCAGCAGAAAGGGACTGAAGTGTGAAACTCAATTTGGGCAATTTGGGCAAGTGCCGAGCACATCCGCTGTGAACCCGTTGCTGGACCTTGGGCAGCAGCGCTGGCCTGTGAGCACGCTGTAGGCAATACCGCTTTTCGCTCTGCTGGGCAGCCTCGGTTGGATTTTCTTTATCCACGTCCAAAAGCAGGATCACAGTCTTAATCCTTTCTCTCATTTCTAGAGTCAGAGGAACTATGCAAGACGGGGTCTCCCTGTCTTCTTACCTTTCCACTCCACAGTCTCACCCAACGTTATTATACGCTTCAGCCAAGCTGCAGGGGACTCCAAACTAGACCCAGCATTAGCATTTAAGCATGTGTGTTTGTAAAATGTTTCTACTTCTGTTCAGTTTAAAAAAAAATCCATCTCTAGACATCACATCATGCTCTCAGGCACAAAGCTGGGTTGAGGATATGGCATGGGCTAACCAGATGACTGGGAATGTAACTCCAGCTCATGCCTCCTTCCCCATGAAACCACATGCCGGAGGAAGGCCGGGATGCTGACGGCTCCTCTGCAGCAGCAGGCAGGGACCACTTGCCTCCCTGTTGTGTACTTTACTGTGTGGCTTCATTGTCTTCTAACACTTCAGTCTCGTTCATTTTCACCCATACATTCACTGACACGCTGAAAGGTTGTTTTCTGTGTGTGTGAAAAACAGTATGGTGGAATATGACTCAAGGACACGCCTTGGCTTTCAAAAGTGATTTTGAAGTCATTTCGGATGCCCCAGACTGCACACCAAGTAGTCTCAGGCAATGCTGCGTGCCTTGCCCTGGAAATCCCATTAAAGGGTCCTTAAATTGGACACCCAACAGGCAAGGTGCTCAAAATGACCTGTCACTGTTGGAAATGCAGGCCTTAGTGTTTGGGGTTATTAATGGGCCTTGCTGGCTTAAGCCTCACTCATCTGGAAGGCTTTTCTTTCAGTCACTGAAAATCTAAGTACTGACATTTCCCTGGAGCTTAGTGTAGGTCGTGATTTATCTATTATTTTCAGTGCGTGCTTCCAAGGGGCTCCTTAGATTGCTGTTGTGTCTCATTTTGGTTTTGTATTGCATTAAGGTTTACCTGGCTTTTAGCTCAATAATATTTCCATTCTTTGCTTTCAGGATGTTAAGTGCTAGCTGGACAGCAATGCTTTTTTTAATTTAAAGCATCTCATCAAGGATTCCTTTGTAACTAGTCTTTGAGAACTTACTGCTCTGTCCTGTCCTGTCCTGTCCTGTCCTCTCCTCAAGCACCAAGTCGGCGCAAGTTAGGCTCTTCTTTGTGGCTCACGCTTCTGTTCCCGAAGGAGCAGAATGCCAACATTTGATAACTCCGGGAGGATTCATAACCGTTTCAACTGCTGCTGTTTCTGTGACGTGGAGGGACTCCTGAACATGTCTCTCCCCTTGAATCTGCTGTTCCTCTAGCTCAGGTCCTTGCTGGGGTCAGCTTGGAGCATGCAGGGTGGTTTTCTGGACCACGAGCTCAGGTCGGACGTCTCCCTGGTCAGCAGTTGTATGAAGTGGCTGATGGCACTTCCACGGCTTTGGGCAGTGGCCTCGGTTCGGTCTCGGTTGGCTAGAGGGGCTCATCACAGAAACTGCTGCTTGAGCCGGTGCTGTTGTGCGTTCGGTCGGCCCTCCGAAGGTGTGCTGGACACCGGTCCGTACGCTCACACTCGCCCTGCTGTGCGTATTTCCCAGGAGAGGCTCCCGCTGGAGGAGGTTACGGCAGCGGCACCTTCCCGGGGGGCGGCTGGGGGAGGCGCAGAGCCCCGGAGGGGGCTGCCTGCACCTGCCCTGCCCCAGCCATGAGCGAGGTCTTTATCTTCTCCGATCAGCCTCAAAACCGCTATTCATTTACCCAGACTGTGCTGTCAGCGGTGCGCATGTGCAATTCCTTGGGAAGCACTTTCCAGAGGGGTTTCTGCCACGTGTCCTGGGCGTGCCATGGGATTTCACCCCGGCACGGCTGCTGCCTCGCTGTGGGTGCTGCCGGCCAGAGGGGCTCCGGGCAGCCGCCCCCCAGCCAGCAGCACTTCCGCGCAATTAGGTTTGCCACCGTCCGCAGAAAAGTTTCTGTGTCTCTTGGCAGTGCCGGGGACAGAGGTTTCTTTGGCGTGTACATGGCTTTTGTCTTGGGCAACTTTCCTCGTGAATCTGCTTATCCATCTCGGTCGCCAGCGAAGCTCTATTCATAGGCACAGCTTTCGGGCAGTGTCACCGTGCGCGGTTGTAGTTCTAAATGGGTGAGTCAACGTTTTTAGTCTGCTCTGCAGCCCAGTATCTGGAGAGCTAATATGATTACAGCTGAGTGGATTTTTTTCAGGGAACAGTTTATTTGTGAAAATAATTTGGGGCTTTTTCAGGGAGGCAGTAAAGAGAGGGAAGGATAAATTTGAGTATTTGAATTTTGCAAATAATGTCTTCTTTTCCTTTCCATTCCCCCAAGAACTAGGGGAAAAAAAACAAAATAAGAAGTGATTTGAATAGCATGTTTAGACTTTTTTAAGTGAAAAAAACCTGTTAATTTTGAAAACTGCCCAAGAGTAAATGAGGGAGAAGTAGAAAGTTTTTAAAAATGCTAACAAAAGGAAATATTTCATCCTTATTGAACAACAATCTCTCCGTGACCCTAAAATGTGCTTTGTGTGTTGGGTTTTGTTGTTTTGCGGGGGCAGGGGGGAGAACATTAAGATGGCTTCTGGGAATTTTTTTCTTTTTCCTATGAAAACTGGAAAAACTTTTCCATAAAAATCAACTTTGCTTGGGGCCTGGCTTTAAAATCATCTGAAATTCTCTCTGCGTTCCTCTCGGCTCCAGAGAGCATGAATTCCTCCTGAATAACGTTCCCCAGCTCCAGCCTGGTTTCCGCCAGCCTCCTTCACAGCAGTCGTTTTGTGGCAGTTCCTTGCTCCTGAAGGCAACGTGCACCAGGACCCCAGGCCCTGCTCCGCAGAGCTGCTCTCCAGCAGGGCAGCCCCCAGCCCGTGCTGGTGCACGGGGTCATTCCTCCCCAGGGGCAGCACCCTGCTCTTCCCTCTGTCGAACCTGATGAGGTTCCTCCCTGCCCATCTCTCCAGCCTGCCCGGGTCCCTCCGAACGGCAGCGCAGCCCTCTGGGGTACCAGCCGCTCCTCCAGGTTTGGGACTGGCGGAGGGAGCGCTCTGCCCCTTCACCCAGGTCACCGAGGAGTAAGTTGAACAAGACCGGACCCAGTACTGACCCCTGGGGACGCCGCTAGCTACAGGCCTCCGACTAGACTGTGCCGCTGAGCACAACCCTCTGAGCTCTGCCATCCAGCCAGCTCTCAATCCGCCTCGCTGTCCACTCATCCAGCCCGTGCTTCCTCAGCTTGCCTACGAGAATATTATGGGAGACAGTGTCAAAAGCCTTAAAAACATCCTAAAAAGCCTTTGTTCACTTCCCATTGGCTCGTGACGCTGTCCTGATGTTGTGCATCGCTTTGCGAGCCACAGCTGGACGGTGCTGCAAAGCTCGGAGCCCGCCTGTGAGTGCCCTACGGAGCAAAGCTCGCGTCACCTCTGTGCCTTCACAGTGCGTTTTCTGTCCTAAACAGGTTTGATTTTTTTTTCCTAGTTTATCCACAACTCTGAGTTTCTTCGTACCCTAATGTTGTTCCTGAACTATTTATGGCTTTTCTGTGATCTTTTATACCCTTAAGTTTCTGATCTGTCCTCTCTTCCTGTAACTGTTTTACCTGGAAGCATCAGCGGTGTTACACCAGCAGCCAAGCTGGCTGGTAATAATACTCATTTTCTTTGCTATTTGCTTAACCTGTGCTGAATAACTGAGGCTAGACACTATCTAAGAAAATGAAAAAGAAATTATATATGTGATGGTACTTGGCGGCCTCAGTGATGGCACCGTGTGAGAACATCTGGTCCCTGCTGAGCTCAGTGGAGACAAATGTGGCCTCTAGCCGTAAGGTCTGCTGTTTGATGCTCCTGCCTGGGCCTTTATGAGCCTTTGGAAAGTGCCCAGCGGTACGTGAGAGGAGCACATCGTGCGTGGGACGGATCTCAGCGCGGTGAGTAATTCTGAAGCTGCTCCATGAGGAGACATTTCTCCGCCTGCGAAGGGCCTTGTTCGTGTCGCTAACGGCGGCGGTATGTAAATGCAACGATCAAGCGGTATTTTGAGAAAGTAGCTCCCCCGGTTAGGGCCTGATTGCATCCATCAGGAATTGCTCTGCATTTTAACTGAGAAAGTGACAGTCACTTAAAGCAGGAAATATTGCCGTGCTGGACCTTGAATATTAATCTGGCACAGAGGGCTGCGGCAGCGCAAGCTGGTGCCGCCACATCAGCGCCATCTGATCAGGCTCCGTGACTGCAAAGTGGCGGGGTCTGCGAATATAAAACAAACAAACTGGATAAAGGCTTCTGCCAAATCGCATTACGGGACACATCTGTGGGGGATACAAAGTGCAGCTTATTTTGCTAACAGTCGCATTAGTGCTCCGGATAAATTTTCTCCTTCAAAGCAGAAACCAGGGAATCAGGGAAGAAAGCCGCAGTGCCTCCGGGTCGTTTGCCAGGGAATCTGGGTCACTTCCCCGCCTTGCGGGACCGGGGCTGGTGGTGGTGGGGGGTGTTGAGCCCCCGGAGCCGTGGCTGAGCTGCGGGGTGCGGAGGGGACGGCCTGCCCTGCGCCCACGTCCCCCCTGGGTCACCGGGCTGGGGGGGGGGGGTCCCCTTTTCCAGCTCCAGGAGAAACGACAGTAAAGTAGCCGGTTTCTGTGCATTCACTCGTAGAGGAGAAAATACAATTTCTTTCCGAAGAGCAGAGGAACCGCAGGCTCTCGTGCTCCTTCTGCCGCCCCGGCTGCGGATGGGGTGGGGGGGGGATGGCGGAGGTGGGTCGCGCACCCCTGTGTTTGCCCTGGGCTGCACTCGTTTCGCTTTTCCCTCGTTGCCTGTCCTTTGGGGAGCCCGGGCAGGTAACCTTTCGGTAATAATCCGAAATTCAAATACAAAGGATTCACTCCTGAAGTGTCCTAATATTTGAGGAAGGTTTTAAGATAAAGCAGGTTTTGCCGTGTCCCGTTATTGGCCTCGCAGCTGCGTGTGCGTGCCGGGTGTACTGAGAAAGGCAATATTAGCAGACTGGAAAGGTCAGCGTTACATAAAAAATCCTTTCCAAACTAAACAGACCTGGCGCGCTGAGTTCCCGCAGAGGCGCAGGGGTTGGGAGCGGGGGACGCCTGGGCCGTTGGTCGGGCCGTGCCCGGGTAAGTGCCCCCGGCAAGCGCCAAGGGCAGGAGGCTGCCCCGTGCGCGCCGCTCGCGTTTCCCCGGCAAAGAGCTTTGCTTCCCGCCGCGTCCCACTTGCAGCCGCTCGCTGCCGGCCGGCCGCGCACGTCGGGAGCGTCTCGGCAGGGCCCCGCGCCGCCTCGCTGCGCTACTGTAGCTTGGCGCGCTGACAGCTCCTGCGCTCCTTCCCCGCTGGCGAGGGAGCGAGGCGCCCCGGCAGCGCGTGCCGTCGCAGCTTTCCCGGCGTTTCCCGCACGTGTGCCGCGCTCGCTGTCCTGCTTCTGCGCCGTCCCCAGGGTCTCCGCGCGTGCCCAACGCCGCGCAGCCCGCGCGGGGCCCGGCTCCTGGCCGTGGCGGTTCTCACCGTGCCGTCGGCAGTCGGTGTCAGCTCCCGGGGGGAGCCGGGGTAGAAAAGCAGCGGGTAATTTATTCTAAGTTTCACAATATTAACTAAAAGCAAACAATGGAAATGTCAGATCTCAAGCAAAAACATGCTTAAAAATTTTCTTTACAGCTGACAAGAAGTAATTCCCCTGGGCGTGCAAACTGAGAGCGTCTCCTTCTCGCCGGCTTCCAGCGGTGCATCGCCGAGTGCCGGCACCTCCTGCTCCCTGGAAGCCGCCGTCCCGCTCGGTAAGAAATCCCCGGAGTTTCCAGCGGCGGTGGCTGAGGCAGGCTGGGGGCAGGAGCCCACGGCACGCGCCAGCCTGGCTCCGGGCCTCGTGCTCTGCGGACACGGGCAGCCGCGGACCTGGCAGCGGAGGGGCAAGAGCAGCTCCGGGGCGGTCGTGCTGCTCGCGGTGAGCAGGAGGAAAGGCGCCGGCGAGCACCAACCTGCGGGTGCCCAGCGCTGCTGCTGCCCCGCTGCTTCGTGGCGCCGTCCTTGAGGCACGCGGCGCGGCGCTCGGGTGGGCAGGCGCCTCGGGCGGGAGCCCAGACATAGGATTTCCCGATTTTCCCTGGTAATATCAAAATGGACACACTGCATAAGCAGAGGGACCCTTGACCTAGCTGGGAAGGTCAAAACAGAAAAGCCAGCAGTAGGACAGCAGCATTAAAAGACAGAAAATAACAACTGGATAATCCAATTAACAAGACTTTCAGTAACAAAGTATTGACTTTGTACGGCAAACTGTCCTGTCCTGGCAGGAAAATAAGTCTGCGGCAACCAGAATTCCATTTCTCGGACAGAATTAGTAGGGAAACAAACCTTTGCTCGGGGCTGGTCTAGGTTTTGTGTCCTACAGCAGTTTCCCGTCACCGGGCAGCTCGGTGCTGTGGCAGAGCCCCGACTCCTTTCCTCCGTGGCTGGGCTGCTCGCTGAGGCGGGGGGGCCCACGGCCGCAGCAGCGCCCTGAAGCTCTGGCGGCAGAGCCGGGTTTCCTGGTTAGCCCAAATGCCCGGGACAAGGCGTTCAGCAGCTCTGTGTTTCTAATTCACAGTGTGAAATAGGAAATTCTCCCTAACTCCTAAAGGTGTGTATAGGGGGATAAACTCTGAAGTTTCATTACAGGTTGGAGATGTAGTAACTTTTGGGTAAGTTTTACAGGCAGGCAAATCCTGCGTCAACAACCTCATCGCTTTGGTTCCCCCTCACTCATCGATCCTGTCTGAAATCCAGACCTTGCCTGTGTCCACCCAGGGATCCTGCGGCAGGCAGGGAAGAGATTTGCCTTCCTGTCGCTCCCGTCCCTCCTGCCATTCCCAAGGCTCGGGAGCCTCTCCAGAGAACTCGCGGCTTAGGGCTTAGGGCTTTCCTTGAGGGAAACACCATGAATTCGCCGCTAACAGGCACCAGATCAGAGTTGGCTTAATTCAAACAGCAGCCGTGATGTTTATTGTGCCGTTCATGCCTCAGCAGTAGCTTTGGGAGCCGGTCTGGGCTGTTGGGAAGGTTTTAGTTACTCCCCTTTCAGCCTAGCAGTAAAACAAACAGGGTGAAAAGGAGGAGAGGTCACACCTTCGTTTCCTTTCTTCTCATTCCCTTCTTTCAGCACAGCTCACCAGCAGCTGGCCTTGGCGCCAAGACCGCTGCAGTTGTGTGGGCTGCTTGATACCGGTTTGTGGTGTGAAAAACACGCAGAAAACATCTCACACCTTCCCTTCTTTGTGCCATCTTTGCTGGCTGTGGCACTATGCTGTTACTTGTTTTTTACAAATCTATTGGAAATTCTGCCATGATTTCTGAGAGGGTCACCCAGATAAAGTGCGACGCTTGCTTTGCACGAGGCCAAGCAAAATCCCAAAGAACAAAAAGGTCAGTCGTTACCAGGGAATCACTGGTGCGGTAATGCTTGAGATTGGTCTAGGCAAAGAGGTACAACTTACCCTGGAAAGAAAGAAAGGTGACCTAACAGGCCTTCTCGTTGCTGGCACCTGGGAATCCTGAATGGCTTAGAAGACGCAGAGGGAAACCCCCAGACTGCAGAGGACAAGGCAGGTAATGCTAGGCAAGAAACACTGTGATATAAATTGCCCTACTGAATCTCTTCGTTTAGGTCCGGTTGGACCTAAAAAGCAGCAGCAAAGGTCCGTGAGAGCGCTCTTCCCACCAGCCCAGCTGCACGGATTGCCGTCTGCCAGGAGGAGACCTCTGGCCAAAGCAGGGGCTATTTGCCAGGAAGCAGAAGCTACAGTTTGTGCTGCAGCCCGGCACGTGTAAATGCTGACACAGAAGTGCCAAGACAGTGCGGGGCAGTTCCAAACCCACTCTCCATTAACCTTGCAAGAGGTTACTAGCAGGAGAGTTAAGTCAATCTTCCAATTAAAAAAACCTCAAAAACCTGAGCAGCGCCTGCGGCCAAGCGGCTGGACTGCGCTCACGTGCCCTGGCGAAACGGCGTCCCACGTGGAGGCCTAGTGCCAGTCGTGGGAGCGGGGCAGCCTGGGACCTTCCTGACGCCGCGCGTGCCTGGCCTAGGCGGGGACAGCGACCGCCGCAGGACGCCCGCGGCCACCCGGGGACCTTCAGAAGACTCTGAATCGCTGCTGGCCGGTCGGCTGCTTTTGGTGTTTTGCCTCTGGAGACTACAAACGGAGACTCGGTTACCGGTTCACAGTATCCTTGGCAGGGGCAAGACCATGAAAAGGGAAAATAAACAAAAAGGATTAATAATGGCTGTGAAAATTTAACTTTTATTATCTGTTCACTGTATACAAAACACCATTCTGCATAGTGATACTCATTTGTTGTACAGTTGACAGTGCACAGCAACAAACAAGTGTCAGAGGTATACACTCAGTGACGGCAGTGACGGCCGGGGTACATCGCGCACGGGGGGACCTGCGACGCCAGCTATGGGGTGAGGATGGAGAAGTACCTTATAACCACTCAATATTCGAGTAATATAACGGGGTAACAACCATTTACCAACGAACCAAATTAAGAATGAGGATGAAGAGCAAAAGCAGAACTAATGTATCCGATACACAATTCCCAGAATGATTAAGAACGTTTACAGAGGAAGCTGAGAAGGACCCATATTTTTTTCCAACATTTCAGTCTTTAAAATTGTTAAAATTTAATGATAAATAACAGAATCTCACAAATCTTTAGGGGCAAAATGCTCCACATTTATTTACATATGAAATGTGTTTAATACAGTTATAATGGACATAGTGTATAATAACATCTGACAGCAGCAAGACTTTTAAGGAACCGAACAATTACTACTGTATTTATTTCATGCAGCTATCTATATATACACCATTTGTTTTAAAAAAAAGTACAAAATTTGTTTAGGGCTACATACAAGGTATAAAATGCAAAAACAAACCCAAAATATAACTCTCACAGAGAACGCTCTATGAAAGGGACGGTAGGGTACCATTTCTGCTCTTCAGGAAAGCGTGACGCGTGACAGACGCACCTCCGAAAGGGCCGAGCTAGCTCCAGGCGCCCTGTGCTGAAGCGAGAGGCCCGGCCCCGCGCGCAGGCTGGTGTTAGCTGCCGGGCAGCGGTGGGTTTGGGTGACGCTGAGCACCAGAACGTTTGGCATTTGCATACCGAGCTGGGGAGTTTCCACCCCTGCCGCAAGGGTTCACTGTTTTCTTCCAAGAACCAGAAAAAGAAAGGAAAGTACATAATGCTGTTTACCGGCTTCTATATAATGTTTAATAAATTACATGACAAAAAACATCATAATTATAAACCTAGTCCTCTAGTTACATCTTACTTGTTTAATCCAGAGCAGCCCAGCCCTTTTGTAACAATTTTAGCTTTGATCGCAAGCACCTGATGGCAAGGCCTAAAAAATTACTCCGTGATACGCAGTTGTGCAGTTCCGCTCTTCAGGAGCACTTTACCGTGCTAAGGGGTCCACACCCGGCCCGGTGCTGCTGCCCAAAACCAGCACTGCACTCTACACGTGCAGGGGCAACTTTTTAGAGAAAGTTTAAAAGCTTCCTTCGACATTTGGAAGCAAAGGTCTGGGGGAATTTACAACTGCCCCGTAGGCTTGCCTGCCCCCCGCGCTGCCGCCTGATGCGCTCGCGGCACCTAACCTTCCCTCCCGGAGCAGCTGCCAGAACCACGGACCTGCCCCGGCATCAAGAACTCGGCTTTAAAGAAACTTACTACAAAAAACAGAAACAAAACGAAAAACAGATCTTCCACTAGATACCAATACAAACACGTAACAAAGAGTATAAAAGTTATTAGTTTAAATATATACAAACTCTTTTCAACTCAAATACTGCTTTAATGGTTTGAGGGTATAGACAATGAGGTGAAGAGGACACATTTATGCAGAATATATTGCAACAGCCTGAACAGTACTGTTAACACTATTATACTGTGAACTTTCTGTAATAAAAATGTCATTAATATTCCAATGTGGAGAGAGATTTCTGCGTCCCAAATAATCTGATCACTTTTCAGCTGAACTCATTCTTTTTGACTTAATGAAGGCCATGCCATGTGTTCTCATGTGAGTATTTAAGGCCGCTTCAGTTTCAAAAGTCTTCGCGCACACTTTGCATCTTCTGTCCGATACCGTATTGTCAGATGATTCATCCTCATGATTGGGTTTATTTTCCTGCTGATTATCCTCCCCAGACCCATTCTGTTTTGATACCGGCTGAGGCTCCTTCAGCTTGTGTACAATGAAGAGGTGTCTGGAGAGAGACACATGAGATGTGTAGCAGAGTCCACATTCCCTGCACTGGTACGAAGAGCCGTCGGACTTATGCTGAGGAATATGTTCATGAAACTGGAGAAGATTCTCTGTTGTAAAGCCGCACACAGCACACTTATGAACTTTAAAAACATTTATCTTTAGCTTCTTCAATGGCTGAGTGATTGCACCTCGTGGAGGCCTGAACTCCAGCACAGGTTCTTCCAATTTGCGCTTTGGACTAGGAACCTAAAGAAGACAGAGAGTATTTCAGGTAACCGTACGCACAGAGTGCATTTCTTAACCGTTCGTGACTTGCAAACGTCAAAAACCTTCCCAGGGTAGATGCCAGTAAAACTTTGATGAAGACAGTATTTGAAATCATACACGCAACTACATATTGTAGGTATTAGAAAAATAGGGTTTTTTACTATAAATTATATGTAAAATTTATTTTGCCAGCTCTGATTGAGTTATAGTATCTAATGCACTGGATGAACATGAACAACCATTTGCAAGGATAACTGCATCCAGCTACACAGCGAGGCTGCAATTGCGTACATAATGCAGAATATCAGTTCTGTCAGAATGTCAGAACTCCTCAGCACTACCTTCAGAAACTACATTTTAATTATACTTTTATTTCATGCATAAAGTTTCACATGGCAGATCATCTCCTGATTATTAGCAGCTAGACTAACATATTGCCGACGAATGAATCAACATGTACAACCTTTATTACTAATTAAATGGATTGCTTTTTATTCTCCTTGTTACTGCTCTGACATGAATATTTCTCAAGAATCCCTGCATCCCCTTCAGCTTACATATGCCCTATGATGTTTTGAAAGGATAATGTATATAGCAGCCATATTTTTAACATTTAAATAAGCAGACAATATGTTGCATTGAAAAACAGTCATGTAAAAGACAACGTACAGTACATTTTTAAAAACATCTTTGCTTGTGCCTCTACTGTCAGCTTTGGATATGGTATCACAGGTGAAAATTTTCACCCTATAAAACACTTGAAAAATGCTGTTAACAATCTTCCCACGTAAGAAAGTTTTGGACCGTGCTGCTGCCTTACAGCACTCCGCTAACACACTTCCTCCTAACGCTCATCCTCGGATTGAAAGCAGCTTCCCTGTACAACTTGTGTCCAGTAAACTCGATGCTGAAGCGCATGTCCTGGGTCTTTGGAAGAAGCTCCCAGTGCTCATATGTAACCTGTAGCTGCCTGCAGCTATGAGAGGACTTAGTTGCAGGGGTTTTGAAAGGTGGTCTTAAAAAACACCGACAGAAAAGTTACCTACTCCATCATTCAGTGACTAAAATCAAACAATGTCTTTCAAAAACCACGCTCCAGCTCAAGCATGACAGAACTTCTTGTGGGAATCTCTGAGATTTTGGGGGGCTGTAGTTCATAGAAGATGAGACTTCTGTAGGATCAAAATATCTGTATTGTTTTAAAAATCCTGAAAGTATACCCACAAAAAAATTCACTTTTTGTGACTAAAAGAATTTTCTAAGTGATTACCTTTGTATCTTCTTTCACTTCCCTTTCTTCCATATTGGTTGATTCAGTCATTTCTTTTACATCAGGGTCTTTAATGCCATGCATTAACTGAATATGTTTTTCCAACATCAACCGTTTGGTAAAAGTACGTCTTGAATCTGGGCAGTGCCTGCATAAACACAAAGCAGACTGATTCAAACGTCGTCCTTAAAGAAAAGGAACGGTATTCTGACGAATCTAAGTAGGAGCTGTAAGTAAGTCCAGATGAGTACAATCTGTTAAAGACAGCACCAATCTTCTTCCAATCAATTGCACAGATAAGTATTAGAACGAAATGATCATAATTACAAAATATATTTAAACTGTTTGTTTGAGCAACTTAAATTTACAGCAAATGAGAAGTTCTTCTGAGGTAACATCTGAAATTTTACATTGTGTGGGTCAGAATAAAAGCTGGGAGCACTCGAGCTTCTTTTTTTGCACATCACCAAATCGTACGTTTCTATCAAACACTTTCCAGAGTTCTCCTTAATCTAAGTTTCAGTGGAAAAACAATCATCATCCATGTAGGATGACTGCTAGCTTCAAACGTCACCTAATTCTGCATTCATGTCTAAACTCTTTATCTGCTTGGAACTAATCATCCCTCCTCAGCTCCCTTTCCAACCTCAGACTAACCAGCAGAACAAATCTGTCTTCTTCCCAATCTGATTTGTTCTCCCACACAGAACCAGCTGCAGCAGTTCTGAACCCCTCACACGATTTTGGAGAGTGTGTGATATCTCCTGAGCTCTAACAGCGCTGTAACATACTGGGCACTAAGTGTCTGGAAGAGGGATGGCCAAAAATAACTTAAAAAAAAAAAAAGGGAAGAAGTTAAACTGCAGTGCTCTTTCAGATTCTCTCTCCTGAAGTTTTAAGTTAAACAAAACAGTAAGCATTAAAAAAGACAAAAAGTCAGTATCTTTCTCTGAAACAAACTGTACGAAACAGTGAATGGAAACAGAGCGCTACAATGTACTTTCTACTAAGAGGAATGCAAAAAGCCCACAGGCTCCTGCTGCTCATCACATGCCGAGTGGAAGAGCGTCCTGCCGCTCAAGGGTACAAGAGCAGCGAACGGATGCACAGGCTGCGTAAAGCAGAGGTGATGCTGGGAGATGGGAGGTTGTGCTGCGCTGTGGTCGAACACGCTGCACGGCAGTGCTTCGAGTTCCCACACCGCCGGGTCGTTGCTTCCCGCAGTAAAGCAGCCATGTACTAAGGCAGAGGGGGGACTGTCAAGACCTCAACCACAGAGAATGGCTGCAGCTTGCAGCTCCATTTCCATAACTTCAGACAGTTCTGCAATATGCACGTACGCACACGACTAAGAACAAAGAGAGACAATAGAAAGTTTATATTCTCTATCTCATCTGATTGACATATCTTTCTATCAAATTATGCCTCACCTCTCCAGCCACTTAGATTTGATTAAGCATTTTTAGACAACACCAATTTTTTTACGTTAATACTGGCTTCTGTAGATTAGGAGAGAAGGTTGTGTATCTGGGAGAAACCTAAAAAACAACTGTAAAACTATAAGCCATGGAAGCTCTCAATTCAGTTAAATTTCTCATTTGCTTGTGAAAGCACCTGAAAGACAGCAAACTTTATTCTCCGTACATGCATTCTGAGTAGCTTGCTATGTTTTATGCATGCAGAACAACCCAAATATTTTGGCCCATCTGTGTATGTGTAAATAACATATAAATAAAATTTGAATGAATGACACACTTGCTTTTATATAATCAAGAAGAGAAATTCAAAGAAGAACATTTTCTGTTTCATCTTCTTCTCTGTCTCTATGTACCTTTAAAAAAATAAATAAAAGTAGAACTTACGAGCACGTATAAACCTTCCTAATGCCTTTGTGTTTGATACGATTGTGACGACATAAACTATGGGACGAACTGAAAGATTTGTCACATTGTCGACAAGGATGTTTCTTCATTTGCTTTAGAGAGGGGGGAAAAAAGAAGAAAAATATATTAATTAGAAAAGGTAAGTGAAAGTAGTGCATCTGTTCAACCCTTTAGTACCAGGAAAGAAACACCACTTACCAGCATCCGGTATCGTATCTTCAAATACGTAATACGTATATCCCGCCTACAGCAACGCTGCGGGCGTCGGGGGTCTCAGACCACCTCGGAAGCAGTGTGAGCAGCAGGAGCCGCGCACACACCGTCCGCCGGCGGTAAACCAGCACCACGAAGTGTGGAGAAGGGAACTTTCTCCACCAAGGAAGCGGCGAAGACCAGCGCGTTATTTTTGGATCAGTAAAGTCCGTTAGTGAGAGATCTGCTCTCGCTGCAAAGCAGCCGCCTCTTTCCCACTCCCGAACCAGCTCTGCACGTGCTGCCCGAGAGGTCACAGTCCCCGCAGGAGCAGGGGTGACGGGCACCTAGCGCTGCCCGAGGGGTTCCCGTCCCCGCAGGAGCAGGGGTGACGGGCACCTAGCACTGCCCGAGAGGTTGCCGTCCCCGCAGGAGCAGGGGTGACGGGCACCTAGCGCTGCCCGAGGGGTTCCCGTCCCCGCAGGAGCAGGGGTGACGGGCACCTAGCGCTGACCGAGRGGTYMCMGTCCCCGCAGGAGCRGGGGTGACGGGCACCTGCTACRCAGGGACCAAAGCAGAGCASTGATGGGGCTCAGGAAAGTCAGGGAAATGAGAGAGAGGGTCTGTTGTCAGCTTGTGGGATATCTGTTTGGGGAGATCTACTGGTTTTACATTACAGTTTACTAAGTGGAAGGAGAAAGAAAAGAAGGAATGAAAAAGATGAGCGGTCTCTGCCTATGGCACTTCACAACAGGCGCTCCACAACCTGCAGAGGTAACCCCTCTCCGCAGCTGCGGCCTACGGAAGTCCCAAGGGCAAACGGCATGGTCCTATCCTTTAAACTACTAGCACGTCATCAGTCCTAGATCAGCTTCCCGGGTCTGAAAAAGAAGTGGGTTTTATCGGAAACTCCTGCAAGAAATCCAGGTCGCTCAGACCGGGCTGCAAGGCCTGCAGGCTGGGGAGGCTGGCGCGTGCTGCTCAGGCTCCAGGGAAGGAACAGCACAGGCTCGTACCACCCGTCAAGGGTCTACGAGGAAAATCACGTTTCTCGGATCTCTTTTTTCCGTTCTAGCAGAGATGGTATTTTTCCTTCATAGTGTGAATAACCTTCTCTTTCCTATGTTTATTGGAAAATCAGAAAAACAAATCATATAATTTGGTTCCACTATTCCAACTGAGGTCACTGAGTGAAAGACTTAGATCAATGTTTAAGATTGGACCCATCTTGACTCTTCTAGAGAATCCATCCTACCTATGCTCTGTATGCTCCTACGCTGTAGCTCCAAAGCACAAATAGCTAAGGTTTTCCTCAGAGAATAACATTTAAGGTTTGGCTCATTTATTCCTGGCTTCTGAAGAAGTGACCAGTTCCTAACAATGGAGATGTACAATAATCCACATGGACATTTTAATACTGCATGAGTCATTCTCTGTGCCTAATCTAAATTATTATTAATAGCAATAATAATAATAAAATAAATCCTCAATTCTAAATACTAATAAGCTCAAGCCCTATAGGAATGTTTAAGGAGCTGAAAAACATTTTTCTTATATTTGTTGTCTGAATGCTGCATTTTATGTTGATGTTCACATTGTCCATAATGGCTGCATCGCTCATGAATAGCTGCAGCAGCTATGAGGCAGCGGAGATCTGTAGGGATGATCTCATTTCTGAAAAACCATCATTTACTTCAAAGTCTGGAGTGAATGGCGGAAGGTTTGTACAAGCAAAAAGTGATGGCTGGAATGACTAAAAGAATAAATGTAAAAGCAGTTTCGGTGAGACCTCTTATTACCAAGAGCAAAATCACATGGGAAGAAAGGCAGCTGTGAAAGCTCTTTTATGCAAATACGAAGCATCCCAGTTATTAAGAAACAAGATATGGCAAACTATTGGAAATAAGTGGGGATACTCTTTACCATAATGCTTTTAGAGGCACAGTACTACTCAACCTACACGTCCCTTTTACATTTATAGGCCAATTAAATAAAGAAGGAAAATCAACATATTTATTCCTTAAATTGTTAAAGGTGAAAACCTGATACTGTGTACACAGAGCATATACTCATTAATGTTAATGCATTAATCAGTACATTTTGCAGTATGGTTTTGCACTATGCTTATGACCACAATTCTTTGGGAAGAATTTATAAAAGATTAAATTAATATCTAAAGGCATATTATGGCTTGTATCAAGAATTGCACAAATGAAGGAAAAAATGACTTATGCTTAACATACTTAATGAGAAAGTATAGCATCTTTTAGAGAGTCTCTATTTAACAGCAGTTCCTCTTTCCTAACAAGGAGCCAGACTGAGGCACAGAGGACCCAGCACTGGGATAACAGAGCGTGCAACGCTGCACGCCGCAGGCTTTCCCAAGCTAGCTCTGAAGCTGGAAGCAATATACCTGTGCCACCACTACCCCGTGCCAGAGCGGCATGGCTTGTTAACGTGGTAGTGACCACCACGTGGCCTTGCACTACGCTGCACAATCACAGCCGCTCACCCAAAGCGGCTCAGGTATCTCTGCCGAGGCCATTGCACAGTGTGGATGCATCCTCAACCGCTTAATCAGAAAAGCAGAGGGACGACTGTGCTCGGCAGGACACAGCCCCTCTGCGAACATGAGGACCACCACCTGGGGACACCATCCACGATGCCACACACGTCCTAGATTTGCTGGAATGACTCTGGGTAACGACCCAAGACCTGCGGGACACTGGACACTTCAGTTTCTGCAATGGCAGCCAAAAACAAAAGAACAAAAAATAGCTAAAAACAAGCAAAAATATTAGTATATGAAATTAAATAAAATAGTGAATAGACATACTATCATCTTAGCTTGTATAGAGAACAAGGATGCACTTCATCTTTCCACTGATGCACTTTACCTCCAAGAAACTCTCTATAAAAATAGGTGTAAGAGAAATAAATGTTTCAGGAACGGACAGTGAGAATGACTAGTGTCATGAAAGTAAGTGGATTATGAAGGTAAACCAGAAAGATGGGCTTTCTAGGGATGAGTAAGAGGGAATATCATAAATAACAGTTCTTGTGTTTTAACATGAAAAGACTGCTCCCCTCAAATAAGTTGGACAAAATCCAAGGTTGGGGAATAACTGTGGGATAGAGGAAGCAGAATCTGGGGAACCAAGAAGTAGTCTGAATGGGGAAAGAGTGCAGTGGAACAAATATTTTTGTTTACTCACAAATGTGTAACATGCAATATTGCTAGCAGGCAGACATTTCTTTCATGTTTTTTTTGATAAGAAAACCTACATGTTATACGTGTGAAGATACCAGTATTGTTATTTATAATGAAACCCACTCATAAAAGGGCTTAGGGCACTAAACAACAACTTTTCCCAGTGTGAAAGCATCTCACTCTCAAAATTACTGCGCAGAGATGAGCACAGATAAACAACGAAGCCCAACAATATAGCAATTAGCCATACATTTAGTATTTGTTTCCGTGTTTTAAACAGGGAAACATGAAATAAATTAGATTTCAGGGGGACAGCAAGCACCACAGAGTTAGTGGTGCTGTAGCAAATGCCCAAATTCTTACATGCATGATGGTAGAGGCTTAAACATTGGTTGGTATTTGAGCACAAAACAGGTCTTGAGGATAATCAGGCTGCTCCTGTTCACAGTGTCGTGCTCCAAGACAGTTAATTTAAATGTGCCTTGCCACTTACTATGTCACCAGCATAAAGAGAGCAAAACGGGCTGAATATTGTATCAATAGGTCAGACTTGTGATCAGTCACACTGCTGCACTTTGAAGAAGCTGCAAGCAGCAGATACGCCTTGCTGACAACTGGCAAAAAGCTAATTACAAGTCACTGAGCAATGTACTAAAGAAGGGTTCCCTGCTCCCACGAGGAAGTGAGGCTGGGAACTTCCATTCTCCCTGACTCCCAACATGAAAAGAGGATATTCAAAGAAACCGAAACGCAGAAAATGCAGAATGCAAAGGGAGGAGATGCCTTTCGACGCGAAGCACAACTAAGCTGGTCTGTGTATCTCACTGACAAGATTCCGGTGAAGCCAAGAGCTCAGCAGAATTCAAATTAAGATGCAATATTTTGTGTCTAGCAGAAAATCAGAGTTATACTACTAAGTATTTAACATTTGGGAGTGTTATAAATTTGCATGCTATAGGCTGGCATGTTAAAATGTTACTAGGGGAGTTAGATGTTGAGCACAAATCTATTAAACTTCTTTAAAGAATTTCTTGAGACATAAGGAAATCTGTAATTGATGAGCTTTAGGATGCAACTTTCCCCGTAGGTAAACTGTTCTGTAATTAGGTGCAGCAGGACCTCTTGTACAGCATCTTGTCTTAGCTACAGGAAGAGGATGTTAAAGCTAGTACGAATCAGGGAAACAATTCCTACTTAGAAAACATCTGTCTTTTCATAGAAACACACTTATGCCCAAGTCCTAAGAAATGAAATGTTTTTCTACCCAGCTGAGTGCAGATATACATGAACCAGTTTCAAGCCAGGAGCTGTAAAGCCTTGTTAGTACCATCCTTTGTGTGTGCTAATAACATTTTTTCTGGAAAACAGGGCTTTTAAGACCAGGCAGTGTGTGACAACAAGGTGGCTACAAGTTTTCCTACCCTACAGCTGGCTCAGGAAGAGGATACAGCAAGTGTGAATCTCTCTGTACCTGCCTGTGTAGGCATTTCCCAGTACGGTCTGGAAACTCAAGAATCTGTCCAAAGAGGATATACACAGCAATACCTCTCCTAGGTCTCAATAATCCAGCCTGGGATCAGCTAAAAAGGGTTACAGCTCCAGACTTCTACTGTGAACCTGCAAGAGCAGCAATTAATAGTTTGAAACTAGTATCTTCGAATCCCTTACATGACCATGGGCTCTGTGAACAGCTCACAAATTGCTTAATTACAGTTTTCAGCCAACATTCCACATACATCATTTTGGCGCACTTAACCATCACTGAGCATACTGAAGAGAAACAGTCTACCAATTCTTCCCACAATTTATTAGACCCATATCACATATCTTGTTATCTTATGCTCATTTCTAGTCTCTCTACAATAAAAGGAAACCTTGAAAGTTTAATTATTGAATACGGTCGTTAAAAAAAAGCTAACAATTACTGAAAATTTGAAGAGGTCTGGAAGAAATGTAGCGACTGGGCTTTTATCACCAGTCTCTGAAAGACATAGAGTTGATTCGCTATTCATTTTAATGTATATATGCCTCCCACTTTATCTGAAGAACTATTTTAATAGGGATGAAAGAAAGTAAGTACATAAATGTAAGCGCTGAAACAGGCCGTTAGGCCAGTATCTGAGCACAATAATTATCTAATGTTCCATAATAAGGGCTGTTCTTGAGGTAACATTGCACATTCCTTATTAAACATCAGATATTGAAAGATTAATATTTAAAGCTCATTTAAAAAGCACTATCGATATAGTACTAACCTTACTCTACACGCCTGCTGCCATTTTGGTGCAGACTTGATTAGACAGGATGTGATTCCCTCGTTCCTTCTAAAGTGACAGTATCACGGGGAAGTTGTTTTGCTTTGAAGAATTGCATCAGTGTAAAATGTAAGTGTATCTGCTCTTAAAGCTCTTTCTGTTTGCCAGTAAAAGCATCGGTGTGTTAACATCCGAACTAACAGACAAAACAGAAGGGGTCAGTATTCTACACGCTGCTAAGGAGACTGGTTTTGAGGAAAATTAAACTATGGCTGTTTGAGTGTTACCGGATCAGAAGTGTGCGCTCCCTTCCCAGGCGTACTACAGGGATGGCCTCGCATTTTACTGAGTTTCTTTACAGGCACGACATAGCAGAGGCGTCAGGAATACGCCCGTTAGGCTCGAAATGGAAACAACTAACAGTTCCTTAGGAACTTCAGTGGACACAAGTGCAGAAAGGGGCTTTTAAAGCCACAGGGAAAAGAACATGGGGATCACCTGATCTCAGCTGTCTGTCTGATGTTCATATGCCCTCGAGCCATAAAACGAGAAGCAGGTAAAAGAAAACGCAGTCCTGTGAGTCACAGTCGCTGCTCGGTTTTGTGCGTTCCTTTCCAAGGGGACCGGGAACGTGGCTGCGCGGTCTGAACAATGAGCAGCTCTTTCCAGCAGGAAGGCAATGTTTCACAGACACTGCTGAACAAACTGAGTGGGAGTTACGGAAGGCAAGAAGGAACATGGAAACAGTCTCCTTTCAGGCAGGCTTGGAAGCTATTTGCTTGTAATTGTCATAAGAAAATTAGAGATGACACTCAGTAGTCTGGTATTTTCAGCTTTTTGAAAAAACATTTGGAAACAGAATAAAATCATTTGCACAACTGAGAGTTGCAGAGATAAGCACTGTAATTTGAAGGGACACAGAAACCTCTGAAAACATACTGTCATTTATTGTATCATATTAGCATCCTGAAAATTACAGATTTTCACTCAGGATGATTCTTTTCCACTTAGACAAAATGAGCCTGTTCTCCCTCCCAGTTCTGCTCTTTTTCCTCAGTGCAGCACAGAGCTTCGGTCTGTTTACCTCCCCGCTTCCCAGCTGAGCAGAGCACCGGGGCGTTCCTGCCGGCACGAGCGGAGGGCAGGACCGCAAAGCGGACCACTGCTGCGTGTCAGCACCTGCCCAGAGCTCCCGGCAGTCGGTCTCGCCAGCGGCTAAGCCAGGTCCAGCCGAGGATCCCCAGAGACAGGGTCCAGCCAGGGGAGGGGGGGACTGGCCACCCTCCAGCCTCCCCTCGACCTGAATCCTGCCTGTGATACCACCTCCATGAACGCTGCCTGTAGCACCACCTCCCTGGCATCTTCTCCTTCCACGCAGCCGCCAACCATTCTGGATGTTTGGGTCAATGCGACCTTCAGCTTCTCTGGTTCCTGACCTTGGATCACCTTGGTAACTGCCTCCTGGCTCCAGCCCTGGTTCCAGGTGGGCACAATGTTTTTAACACCGGAGGAGCTCCAATGCAGACAAGGCAACAGGAAGCAAAAAACCAAAACAGAGTAAGGGAACCGAAATCTAAGTCTGTTATTCAGTCCTTCATTTCTCCTACTGGGTTCTCTTTGCTTGGTAGTAAGTATTTTGGCCTCACTCCTGTAAATACTCATGCACTTGAGTGGCCTCACATACACAAATCCCTAAGTATTTGCTAGGAACAGCAACAGAGGGCCTGATTCAAACTGAATCAACCCAAAGAGTCTCACTGACTGCACTGAACTTCGGATCCAAATCCAGTGTGATGTTATAGGTAAGTATAAAGTCTGAACTGAAGATGGATAGCTCATCCTAAATGACAAAATTGCTTGCTTTTCTGCTTTGCTCTAGCTTGCAGCACCGGAATGTACGAATGTGGACTCCTCACACTCCACCACTGTAAAACACAGGTACCACTGAATATGCTCTTGTTGTAAAACAAATTGAATTGTTTCTCTGTTAAGCAATGCTCTTCTTGGTACCATCTCAAAAAGTATATGTTTATTGCATCAGGCTGTAAAAACTTGTCCATGATGAACATCATCTACTTGGGCATCTATCTTCAAATATTACGTTGGAAGTAAAGGAAAGTGTAAGGAAAGGCTCCTCCTGGAGATTTAGAGGAGGATTCTAAATTAAGTACTTCGAATCGTGCTCTGGAGGAGCCAGTTCCTCACCTTTCTCCAGAAGAACAGTCCAGGGAGACAAGTCTTCTAATTTAGGAACCTACAGCTAAATGCCTAATGAAAATGGTACAAACACACCCCAAAATCTGATATATACTCCACTTTTCCATGCTTTACTTTCTTCATCCTAACTAATTTCCAATACCTAATACCTTTGTATGGCAAGCTTTCTATTCCTCTGCCCTACTTCTGAAAATTACTTTTGTTTCTTACCTGTATGAGAGAGGTAATAACTGTGCAATCTTTTTTCAGTTCTGAGGAGTTCTGTTTGAAAAATAAAACCAAATAATAAACTCATGCACTATATTGCTAAAATTGGCTTTTCCTGTCATTTAAGGCACCACAATGCTATCTTGATTCTCTGTTTTCCAGCTTCTTTATAGAAAAACTCGTTGCTGTTTTTTACTTTGCTGCCTATGCTATTCTTCTCCAAGAGCAGCAGACTCATGCTGAAATTACAAACTCATCTTAAAAAGCACAGAAAGTTTGCTCTGTTACATAATTAATGTTGTGCTTTTAAAAGCACATATGTTTTGTTAAATGTGTGGTATTTTGAAGTGTTTTCTAATTATCTTTAGAAAACTGTTCATATTCATTGGAAGAGAATAAAATTGGTGAAAAGTTTTGACAAAAATCTGTTCACAGTTCCTGTCTACAATCATCAGGAATTTGTTAAAGATTTTACACAGAACCAGAAAGATTACTCATGCAGTCTCTGGCATTCATTTATCTATTCTTACATTTTAACACCAGGTGTCACAGAAAAATGAATGGTTTTTATGTTCACAAAGAACTTGTGGAGCTGCTAATGGCCACTGCTCAAAGCTTGTAGAAATTCGGGAAACAATACGAATGTTTAACATTTTGCTAATAACACTGCACACAAGTTTTATCCTTTGTTCGTTTTTAAAGAGCTACAGTTGTTTCAGACATACTAAAATTCTCTAGGTGCCTCCTCACTAAAAGACCAAATTTTACCAGTGACCAATTAAAAAAAGAGAGCATTTGCGAGGATCAGAGGCCATTATCATTATACGCCTTATCTCTATCAATCTACTGTCACCTGTCTGGAGAGGGGAGGAGGCTGGATACCTATCAGGGTAATTTTCTAAATGATGAAAAAGGGAAGAAGACTGAATGAGGTTATATCTTCCATTATTCTTTTCCTTTTGAAGCCAAATTTAACAAGTCAACATTGCAGCTCTCTTCCCTGCAAGCAGTAACAGAAAAATTGTTCAGTTCCACTACTGCTCACCTGTAGTCTTTTTAAAATATTTCACCTACTTGGAAAAGCTAGGAGTTGCAGCAAGGCCATCAAGCTGTCTTTGCTGACTTGAGAATACAGCATTCCCATGTTTTACTTGCAATTAATTTTGAGAAAGTTATCTCAAATCTAGCTCATTTAAATAAAACTTCAACTAAGCTGACTTGTTGACAGAACCTGCAAGTTCAAGAATTACAGCAATGAACTGACCTTAGCATCAGTCCATATTTTAAAATGAAATTCTGTTTGGCACTCACTGGGCCAGTAAAACAAGATTTGATTCCCTGGATCAAATAGTTAATGAATTTTCAAGAGACAAAGAATTAAGGAAGGCACAAAGGAAGAAAAAGAACCTGGATCAGATTAGATGACTCAGAACAAATGCTGGAACATCTTTTCCTCTTGAAGAAGTTTTTGTACTGGATGAACAAGCCTACAATTAACTGAGAATGTGTGCATTTTCTCACTACGTAGAAAATGACAAAAACTAAGCAGCATAAAAGAGAAAGAAGAAATAGATACGAGAAAAGAGAAGAATAACGATGGAATTTACAGGAACATCTGCAAACACACAACTAAACTGGAAAAAAATACTTCATATTTCATGTTTAATTCACTTTTCTGTAATTTAGTATTACTCATTTACCTTTCCATGTTCTTTCCTCATGTGGGAGATGTAAACGTCCCTCTGAGTGAAGAGCCTATCACACTCCCAGCATGTCCAGCCAGGACTGGTAACTTTTTTAGGCTCCGCTTTCTTTATGGGAGAAGGAGATTTCTTCTCTAACTTTTCTGTTCCGTTGACAGATTTTGCGTCCTCCTTGTTGTGACTGGCGGAGTTCTGGGTTGTAGGTTTAGTACTGAGAGGCAAATTTATCCCCAGGTTTGGTGGCCCCTCAACACTTTTCAAAGTTCCATGCATAGACTACAATAAAAAAAAAAGTAAAAAAATTAACACAGATGTATACCGTTGTACTGATAAAATGCAGACCCGCACTTCAAAATGCAAATTCAGACCTCTGAACCAAAAGCCTTCATTTACTTCACTGTCATACTACAATTCAGGATCACATTCTTAAAGAAATGATTAAATAAAAGCAAGCTCTAACATCAACAGAAACTAGCAACAACAGTAACAGACAGCAGACATAGCTAAAGAGTAGCTTTCTTCAGTGGTTTGATATTTTTACAAAAAAATGAGGCCGTTTACGTGAAGTTTAAATGGCTGTTTAATAGGGAGGAAGAAAAAAGGCTAAAGATGTCCTTTATGTTAAGTTTAATTTTTCACTTTACTTGCCTAATTTAGGTAGTTGAGCATCCTCATTTCAAACTATGCTCTCAGAGGTTTCCAGAAAGTAGATTTTTTTTTTTACCGACAAACTTTGACTTGGCACATTGGGAAGTAAGACAAGAAAAGGCAACTCTGAAAATATGAGGCAACTATCTTTGTTAGGATATATTAGTATTTTCTGTCAAGCCTGGGTTATTGCACACAGGGTATTATATATATATTAGTATTATATGCCAACCCTACCTTATCGCACAGAGGGTATTAGCGAGCATTGCTAACACAGTCCTCAGGATCAAAGGTCGGCAGGGCGGACGGGGTCCCTGAGACGGGACAACTACGAGGTGGCGAACAAGCTGTTCTCAGCCGCCCTTCAGCTGTTAGCTACCGATCCGTCCTCACTGTTTTACTTCCAGAATTTAAGGTTAGGTAAACAACCAGGCGGAAGGGAGGAGCTCTTCCGCCTCCTTCCCCTCCGGTGTCCGAGAGCAGCGTCACGCAGCGCGGAGCCCACCAAGGAGACGACTGATCCAGGCAGAGCTGGACCTCAGCTGTGTCTCTGAGATTCACACGCGAACGCAGACACAGCAGCAGTAAGTCAGCAGGGCTCTGGGCCAACGTAGGTGACTGAAGCCCAAACATATTGAACACAGGTTCGCTATCAGGAGGTCTCCTCCACATCCACGAGACCTGCCCATTGCAACGGCAGCGCTCTCACGCACTCCTGTCCTGCCCTTCAGTGCAGCTCTCCTGCACTGCATGTCCAGGCATCCCGAACTTAACTATTCTTCCTACAAGTGACCTCAGACACCAAAAACATTCAATACGTTCTTGAATCAGAGAATGTAAGAATACTGTAAAGGCCTTTAAACGTAATCCTTGAGATTTAGTTTCTTATTTCAACAAAAACCATTGAAACGCAGTATACTACCAGTAGAACTGGGAGTGTTACATCCGCAGTCCAGACTTCACCACTTGTTCTAACCAGCTGTTAGCAACCCTCTTGTAGCTGGCCATTAGAGGAAA
The DNA here is from genome assembly GCA_003342895.1 of Casuarius casuarius. Taxonomy (NCBI): domain Eukaryota; kingdom Metazoa; phylum Chordata; class Aves; order Casuariiformes; family Casuariidae; genus Casuarius; species Casuarius casuarius. Next base: position 205,080 of record PTFA01000465.1, on the reverse strand, counting down.
ATGAGACGTCTTTTGCCAGAAAGATACCCTCCCATCTGCAGGAATTATTCCAGGTTATTTCTGTAGCTTTAAATAACCTTCTCCTGAGTGTCTCTCTACCTCTTTCTGCTCTATTTTCACCCAGGTCTTTGCCCTGTTGCTTTATGTCCAGCCGTATCAAACAACCGCTCCTCCTGCAGCTGGGCTGAGCTCTGCCCTTACCAGCATTCCCCGGCCTCCTTTTCTGCTCTTACCTAGTCCCTGTTACTGCTGTTTGCTTCCCTCCTGCCCAGGCCAATTTACAGTTTGTCCCTACTCCTAAACATACATCCCAAACGTAAAGACGCCAGCACTTCTGAATGGAAGCAGAATTACTGAGTATGCATTCTGACGCTCTGATTTTGTCCTCACAAATGTCCGAATCGTTTGCAGTGAAACATGCTAAAAAGAACACTGGGCAAAAATACAAATACTGCCACGGAAAACTACAGCCAACACAGTTAAAATGTACCCAAGTTGTAAGTAACAGAATGATTTTATAATGGAAAAGGCTGACAAAGCCTAACTGGTGTAAGCAGAGCTCCCAGCTCTACCTACAGTCAGATCACGCTCCTGACAACATTCTTCTGGTCTTAAAGAAATAAGTATCTACAGATGTAACACTAATGTTACAGTAACATCTGAATCAAAAAAACTAATTACATGAATATGGCATACATTGCAATATATGGAATTTGCCTAATTAGTTAAAAAAGAAGCAATTATGAGTAGATCAAAGGAAACTGAAAATAGGTCTTTGCATTGCTGTATGAGAGGACCAATTAAGGTATCTAGCATAAATTCAAGCAGATTCTTAAAGTAAATAGGAACTAGTTCAAAAACAAAGAAAACATCTGGCCCTTGTATTTCTGAACACCTCTGGTCTGCCCTCCCCCACTTCCTCTCGTCTTTAAAATCTGCCATTTTTCCAGGACTTCTGACCTTGTTTTCAATGTAACCTCAAAAATGACTGAGGTTGCAAGCGCCACAGTTGAGGCTAAAATGCAAAATGCTGGTTTTAGCAACAAGAAAAGGTATCTGGTTTTCTAGTGTGTTGTATATTTTACTGAGTCTTTTCTGTCACCGCAAGAGAATCCAACTCAGTTAAGTGCTACCATTCTGGATTATCGTACTTTGCAAGGGTGTTAGTAACTTCAACTGTTACCCAGTGTCTTTTGATCAAGCTAATAAAGCATAAGAAACTTCAGCACTGCTAACAGATTTGATGTTTTTAAAACTACGTAACAGAGTATATTTAAAAATGTAGAGCTAACAAATTATAGCTGGGGATTGATGACTCTTAATAATATAATTTGCAAGGATGACAGAAAATGTTCTCCAGTAAATCCATTCATTCAGTTACAAGGATATTTATGAGATAACCCATTTTTTTCCAAAGTGTGCATTTGTTCATGTGCATGCATACACACACACACATATGTTCAAGAAGCATACTTGTTCTGAAAATCAAAGGCTTGATTTTTGTAATGTACTCAGCATCATCAGCTCCTAACAACTGGAATAATAATACCAAAACTGTAACTAAGGCTCAGTATTTACTAGGATTGGACTAACTCACCTCACTACACCCAATGTTATTTTTGATAAAATGACATATTGAAGGCAATGCACTAAGATATTACTACTGTGTCAAAATCAATATTCATATAGAAAAATGTCTGTGCCTTTTTACAGTACTTTCTGAAAGCGCATGATACATGACAAATGGTATCTAATAATGAAACGAGAAAATGCCTACAAACCTTTATATGATCCATCATAAGTTGCTTCTGTGCATATAGAAGGGAACAGTCTGGACACTTGAAAACAGACACCTTCTGGTTTTCAATGTGCTGATCAAAGTGGCGATAGAGTAAAGGTTGTAGAGTAAACACAGTGTCACACATAGAGCATTTATATATTATTCTAAAAACAGAAGTACAATAAATAATGTCAGTTGTGTTGATGACCTATTTGAAAGAATCACGTTAACTTTTTTCTCAGCAGAGGTAAGATCTGACATGTTTTAGCAACCATTCCAGATTGTCTAAAAAACAGTTAAAATGAAACTAAATCAAAACATCCTCAAATTTCAAAATAAAGGAACAATCAAAAAATAGAACAAAATCATTAAACAGTGCAAACAAGAAGCCAAAACCCACCAGTATACACCAGTTACATGCACGAAGCCAACAACTGCTTCAGTTGCTGTGAAAGCAGAACATCTTAAGTTCTTGAACTCACATTATACTTAAAGGACAAACTGTTTCAGGTGGCAAGGGCAGCATTTTGAAGGAGTTATTGATTCGATCATAATCAGTAAAATACTTCAAGATGAATTTATTTTCAGCAATACACATGACTTTGAATTTCCTGGATCCAAGGCTAGACTCTCTGTCTTCGCCACCTGAAGCTGGAACTGCACCGGATGATAGTTCCTTATTTTGCAATTACAGTGCTTTAAGAATCAGTCTATTTCTATCAAAGCAATGTAGAGACACCACCAAAACCACAACTTCCTCTCTCAGAGCTTATACAGCTTTTGATATCAGCTGCCTAAATCTCCCATTCCGACGGACAATATTCTAATAAAAATTGTAATAAAACTTACTTATGTTTTAGTAGCTGAGTAACTGGTGAAGAAGTGCATTAATCTAATTTTAAAAGTGCTTCAGAAACAACTATACTAATTAGCAAAGAACTAGGTAAGTACTGGACACTAACAGCACAGTCCCTGCAGATGAAAATGATAGCCAAATTTCTGTATCATAAAACCGTAAGAAAGTTATTAAACAATCTGAAAATAGTTGTATCTTTAGCAGATCTTTGTCAAGTGTCTGACCGACAGATAAAAAACAGACTGAAATCAGAAATTTAGTCTTCTCATCCAAATGCCGTAACAGCTACTACGTAACAACAGTAAAATCAAGTAACTACTTGATTTTACTGAAGATTTTATAATGAAAAGTTAGTTTAAATTGTTCTAGGTAATAATTCACTTGATATTTTGCCGGTTGATTTTGCTTATTTGTACATTTGATTCTGCTAAGAATTACTTCACTGCCAATTAAAAGCAAGTATCAAGATTAGCCACTCAAACTGTAACGCTTTCCTGTATTTGTTTATAAATAGTAAATGACTGATTTTATTCTTTCACAAGCATCAAAACTTTTTTTTCATAATTTGGGAAATGAAAGAAAGGAAATAACAGAGGAAAGAAAAGTAACACAGAACACTGCCAGAGATCCTCGGAGGACAGAAGTCCAACCCGGTAGCCACCAGTTCAGGCAGCGGTTCAGACAAAATGCAAGAGACCCAACGCAGGTGCTCGGTGCTGCTGCAGGGCTTCCTCCGCGGCAGCATTCTGCCTAATCTCGTCGGTTAGGTGGGTCTCTGTCCTGAAGAATGCCTTGGTATTAAAAAAAAAATCCTGCTTGTTACAATACTGAATGTTCTCGTTATTCATCTAAACACTCGAAATCCTTTCTATGTGCCTCCAAGCAGTTGTCTTCCAAGGTGCACTGTTGGAAAGAGCTCTGAAGACCACTGTGCGCTAGGCTTTGAGATAACAAGGGGAATAGGGACATTGCCTCAATTTCCAAGCCATTCCGTGTTCTCAAATATTTCAAGTAATTAAAAACAGCACACTTATTTGTATTAACTGTCAGAAATACTATTTTTGTGGTATATGAAGCGCTCCCGCTGTTCTGGTTGCATTTCCCTCCCTCTGCTTCCGACACACGCTAGGAGAAGTCCCTCATTTACGCAGCCGCCTCTCCCGACTCGCGCACCTCCGCGCCGCGCTCGGCGGCGAGCCCCGCGCTGCACAGCCGCAGCAAAACCTGCCGCGGCCGGCGGCACCAGGCAGCGCGGGGCTCCTACGCGGGGGAACTACCGTCCTCTCCCCCCATTACTGTGCACAAAAGCCTCTTAAATGTTGTTCAGAGCAGATATTTCAGTTCATCAACATTACTACTGATTATTACTGATTATTACTACTCCTTTAGAATCCAAGCTTCTTGGATAACTCCTCTACGAAAGGTGTGAACGCGCTTGCCAGAAACGGGATGTGTTTCTTGACTTTAACTGGTGCGGAAAAAAAGGTACTGAAATGTAGTTTCAGCTCACATATCTCATGTCGATAAAAACTCACTTACGTCTCACTAACAGCTGTGACTGAGACTGCAAGAGAGCCTGCGGGGGGGGGGGGGGTAGGGAGCACCCCCGGCAGAGCAGCCGAGACGAGCACGGGCCGAAACGGAGCGCGAGCCTTCCCCTGGCCCCGCGCGACCGCAGGCACGCTCGACGGGAAGCGCCGGCTAAGCTCCAAGGCATAGAAAGGGCCAACATATTCCCTTTGCCATGGGTCGTTTCCCTTGGCCACACAGAGCAAGCGAGCGGCTACGCACACCCCACCAACACCTCGGTCCTGCCGCAGCAAAGCAGCCGGAGGCGATTCAAAGCGGGGGTCTTACTCACGGCTTCCTCACTCCATCCAAGGAAAGGCATGATTCCCTCAGAAAAGGACCTGATACAGTGCTGCAGTCAATCTCTAATGTCCCAAACTCATGAAAAACTGGAAGACTTTGTTTCCACAGAGAGCTGCTATTAACTGCAAATATTCCCAAATTCTGCAGTACCAAATATTTTTATTTTGTGGCTTAACTCCTGTCTCAGAGTACTGTCTTACATCTCCACGACCAGCTTTGTCCAAAAGTCAGGAAGTGTCAAAACTGACTAATACTAACGAGCAAGCCGTGGCACAAGACCAGCTACCAAGACCTCATCCTGGGCAGGTGATTTTCGCCCTTCTGGCTCACTACTCCCACGCCACCGTAACAGCCAGCACTCCGGACGCCTGGTGCCTTTCGCTAGGGACTAGACCACCTGGCTGGGCTCTAACCACAGGTGAGTAACATCACGTCCTTCCAGGTCAGCAAGCTGTAAATACAGACTGGCAGAATCCCAAATAATTGATTCTTTGATATATTTGATTATTTCTATTTTTATTAGAATCATATCTTGAAAATAAATTAGACACATGAGAAATTAGAAAACCTGTTTTATCATCTGTGGTTGAGCTAGACCGTGATCTCAGTGGGAACTATTTCAGGTCTGTAGTACATACATTTATTGTCAGAGGCTTACATAATCTATCAAATAAACTATGGCATATTATTTGCCTTGGCTTCTTCTCATTGTACCTAAAGTAAATCAGTCCCTAAATGATCACGTTGATCCTTGAGTAATGCAGCACTCATTATTGACAGCAGCTGCTACTGACAGGAGAAGGTGAATTTGCTACAAAAAAAATCTGACATTATTCAAAATTTATTGCAAATAAAAATTTTATCTTTTTAAGAAAAAACAAGTTCTGTATATTCCTATGTAAGCTACAAAGTCATTACTCTGCTTTCACAGAAGCACAAGAACTGTCTGGTAGAGCCCCAGGTTTCAGAGCTAGCTCTCTGAGAAGAAACTGTATTAATTTAAATCTATAACCAACATACCTAATAGTACGTGTTGCGGCTGTAACTACTTCATCACAAAGTATTGCTTTCAACCACATTTAAAAGCATGATTTTCAATGCTAAACACATGCACCTGAGTGTGCTGGTTAGCTTTGTAACTGTGCTAGTTATTTTTTAACGTGTAACAGCTTAAAACCCTGTCCAAAGTTTAAAGGCAGTTACGCTGGCTCAGGACATCATTTCTGGCAGCCTCAGTCCAACAGGCCACTAGAGCAGGACAGTCCCACTGCAAGCACAGAACCAGGGTGATGAGCTGCTGCCAGCTCCTTGCTCCCCTCCCACAGTACACACCGAAACGGCCACTGCACAGTCACTTTGTCACTTCTCAAAACCATGGTTAATATACACTTACATATTATCTTAGAATAAATACGCACATACTGCAGAGGGAGATACTTCCATACAACATTAAAAATGTTAAGCAGTTTAAAGGCTTCTCCACTAGAGCATGGTATTTCTCCTCCCTATAATTTATTTCTCTAAGGAAATGGTACATGTGGGATAATATACTGTGCACCAACAGTACAGCATAATCTGACTTCATAAACAAGAATTTCTCCAATATCCAAAAAGAAATCAACCATGAAAAATATCTTAAAGTTGTTCCTAAGAACTTATACTATTTACTGGAAAAAAAAATCATATTTAAGCTCTGGTTTCCCATTAAAACATTTCATGTATGCTACAGGAGCGAGCTGAAAAAGTTGAAAGAGAAGGCAGTCATCCATTTCCATATATTAAAACAACCTAATTTCATCCCATAGAGATTCACTGCTCATAACTTCAATTTTTGTAGGGCTAATTATTTCCTATATCTATTTCGATAAACAACCATTTGTAATATAAATATAAATCATACTATTCCAGTAAATGCCAGGGGCACACAGCCATTTACCAGCGAGCCTAATTCCTGTAAACAAAAACTGTACGAACAAGTAAACGGACCCTCGGGATTGGGCTGGCCCCAGCCCATTTGTAAGACAGAACTAATAAATCTTCCCCAGCTACCTCGACCTGTTCATCACCCCGACACCTGATGCCCTGAGTCACGCTGTGACTTCCAGAAGAATATCGAGGTTGCCAGGCTCCCGGTTACCCGGTTCCATAGTCATGTAGGAGCTGAAAAGCATCTGCTTATGGGGGTAAGCTTTAAAATTCATGTTTAAAAATGTGGGCTTCAGCCTTCCTTTTATACATCAAATGTGTTTACATCTCGAAGGCTTCACATTTTCAACCATAAAAGGCTACTGTACACTTCTAGGATTTGCTTTGAAGTTTTTACTTCAGAAAAACAGCCATTCAGCTGAACTTATATAGTCATATCTATATATCTGTCAGTGTTACATATTTGCTTTTTTCCAATTATGAATTTGTTAAACTTTTAAAACGTATGCCAGCCATATGCAACGGGAAAGACAGGTAATACGATACAGATAAATCAGTAGTGGCAGATTCTTCAAATGTGAAAATAGTTCTTTAAATACAAATACAGATTTCAGATATGTCACAAACACTTCATGTCACTCAATCAATATGTTTTAGAGATATCCTCAGAAACCAACTAACATAAAAAACAAAATCATTTCCTGTTTAAGCTGCTACTTAGCATTTTTGCTACTGAACACATTTAGTTAATTCTGAGGAAAACCTCAGGTCCTGATAGCTTGAAATAAACGTCATTAAATGGTGAAAGAGCAGTCAGTGCATGCGGCTTGAGTGCCGGCAGTGACACTGCGCGACCCACAGGGGCTTGTGAAAGGGAGGCAAGTAACTCCAAATAATGTCTAGACTGGGAAAAACATACTAGTCATTCTGCGTGAATTTAAGAGAGCATCTTGGTTAAAATGCTAAATTTGAAGAAAACCATCATGTCTTAAGATGAGCACTCAACTGCAAATTCTGTCTATAATTTACTAGGATACAATAATATTTCTTAAGATCTTTAGTCTTTTTATAAACAAATTTCCAGAAGTTCATAAAATAATCTAATTATAAGCACATCTATTTTAATCTTTTGTTTTTTATCTGATGAAAATTGTGGAAATCTGAAACAATTTTTACATTAAATGTTGGTATTTCTGAGCCTACTATTGAAGATACCATCCTAAATTAAAAGAAGGTACCACTGAAAATGTTAATTTAGTATCAGAAACAATAAGTTTGTTGCTATTTTGCTTTGATGTAGGTTTAAACATCCTGAAGAATGAAACTCCTGTTAATGTCAGAAGAAACAGTGTTAAGCCAACTCTTTGTGAAATCTCATTTTACAACACACGGCACCTTGTGTCTCTCGCCTGCCTCTCACTTTCTTGAGTCTCCCTGTTGGTAAAACACACTAGTGTGTTCTGCGCGCTTTGGAGAAACAAAATGAGGCTAAATATTTGAGTATTTACTCTCAGCACCGCATTTGTACCCAGCAGAGGAAAAATAAGACAGAAGAAAAAAGGCCTGGATTAGAAGGCAATGCACTGTATCTGATGAGATTTGAAGCCCAATTTTCAGATGTATTTGTACCTGCAGCTCCCACTGACTTCAACTGAGAATTTAGGCATTCAGCATTTTTTTAAATTTAGACCCTGAAGCTGAATTCCTAATTGCCATATGATTCTTTTACCTTCTTTGGTAAACCATTTACTGCGTTTGTGCCTAATGTCCTAATTGTAGAACGGAAACACTTCTGCCTTAACCCAGGCTGGAAAAGGTTTGACGGCAGGCACCGCACTCAGTAACATACTAAAATTGTCTCCTCAAGTCACGAGAGTCTTGGGGAAGCAAAAACCTGGTCACCGGTCCCAAAACTTGTGGCTATCACCGAAGAAAGAAACAGACAGAGGGAGAAGAACAGGTCCTGCAGGAAAAGACACTGTCAAGGAAGCAGCTACCTAATCGGTCAGTATTGCGGGGAGCTCTACCCTGACAGCATCGCCTGCGCTCAGCCCAGAGAAAATAACTGGTGCTTCTAAAACAACCTGCCACCAGAAAATACCCTAACTGCGGTGAATTGAAGGTACCGAAAGAACCACGTTTTTGGTATTCACCTAAATAACTCTGTAAGCATGTAATAGAGGAAATCACTCTTTCCTGCCTTTTCAAGCAGATGTCACAAGAGTCTCTACCTAAGTGCTGAGCAGTCCTAGCAGGTCCTTTTGGAATCACTCTACCTTAACTCACAGTAAAATGCAGGTGAGATAATCAGATTAAAAATAAGAATGAGCAACACAGACCAGTAGCTTGCCCGAAATGTTTCTGTAATTACTGTATCACTGTCTTGCAGTGCTGTGTCTAAAGAACTGTTATCACTGTGCTCACGGAAAGCTAGCCTTTGCCAAATAAACTGCCAGCTAAAAGCTCATGAATATACAACATGTACTTCCACACATTACCAACAGGATGACAGTACGCACAGTATGTGACTTTCGAGATTATAAATACAGGAGAGAAGGCAATTTCACAAGTTATTAAAAGGCAGGCAAGTGCAGTAAAAGATGAATTTTGCTTACTTTGGTTCGCCTATCTTGATACCCGGGTGTTGTGTATAGGCATGGGAATGTGTGCTGGGAGCAGATTTAAATGCCATGGGACAGATAGGACACTTGTAAAAGACTTCACAGTGAGAACCTTGAATATGAGACTTGAGAGCCGCCACATCAGAGTATACGACATTGCAATGTACGCAGCTGCAAAAAGAGTGGAAAAGAGTCAGTTCAGCCTCGCAAAACACAGTGTTAAAAGAAACGGAATCAACACTGACTTTCAAGCAAGTAGAAGAGGTAAACCTACATATACGAATGGATAAAACTACACTATTCTGTTCATTTAAAAGTATAGACAACACAGGAAGAATCAATCACAGATTTGTATATCAAAAAGGAGAAGAGAAATTACCCAAAGATGATTTGAAAATTGAAGAGTACGTTTCTATGGCATTACAACAGATTAAAGGGTCGACAGAGGAATATTGTATTGATTGTAAAAAGAATGCTTAAATCCTCTGCAGATTTGTAAAGAGATTTTACAAAATGCACTTTTATTGCATGCAATGGATTGCGTAAAGTACACCATAGTAATTTAGAAACAAACACCAAAATGGAAAACCAGTAAGCAAAACATTCCTACCATTTCCCTTGCTTAGGTTTTATGAAAACATACCAATAATGATTTTATGCACAAGTGATCAAATCAATGCTTGGATTTTAAAAAAACCAGCAAATTTTAATTCAGGACTACTAAACCGGAGCTCTACAATCACATCAATATATCATAGTGGATTTCTGAAAATATTTTTCGAAAACATACTTCCGCAATGTCGAAAATTTGTGACCTTTCCGCATCTATTCTAAAATAAAACAATTAAAAATTGAATTAATATTAGAATGTAATAATTTCTATACACAATGGCCCCTTTTATGCCACCCATCTCCAGTACCACATGCCACCAAAAAAGTCCAAAAATACACTGCAATAAGCAATTACAAGATAATCTGTCAAATGAAAAAAATCCTTACTGAGCAGTATTTTTCAGTAAGGGATTTACAGTCTAAAAGGCTTCTACCCTTCAAAAATTTTAATTTTGGCTTATGTCACAGTAGCATTCTTGTCATATAAACATCAAGTAATTTTTGATATTCTGTTTTAATGCCTCGATAATGGCAATAAAGCATGAAACCCAATTATATACTGCATACGTGAATCCTGTTTTCCTTTGTACAATGTATCACCTTTGATGCTTGTGAAATGTCATCCTCTTTTTTTAAGCACTTAATTTACATTCTTAATACCATTATTTTATATGTACACACACACACACACACACACACACACACACACACACACACACTCTCACTCGACTACCTTGCATCCACTTACCAATACATTCTTTAAGGTAAATGGTTCTTGTCTTTTTCAGATCTGTTAAAACTTTCTCTGCTTATACAGAGATGAACATTTCTTCACAGTGGTACAGAGCACGATCCTCTCATTACAGTGAATCTTTACCACTTCTATGCCTAAGTTATCACCCCAGCAGAGCTGGGTTATATCATCTGTCTCTCCCCCCAGAGCCCAAATCCCATCTGGATTTTATCCTCTGGTGATATTAAATAATAAATGATCCTCAGCATCCACCGCTGTACATTAACAGAGCTCTTTCTGCCCAAGCCTTCCTTCCTGGACTGTTACAACAGCGTTCTTGCTCCCAACTTGCGAGGAGGCAGCTAAACTTAAGGCTGAATTTTTCAGCTGATTTAGTTCAAATAACTAGCTTGAACCACTGAACTCAAACTGGCCTCACACAGGTCCTTTGGAAAGGCAAGAAGGGTTAAGCTTTTCCTCAAAAGTATGCTCCACAGTGATAAGAAAATGAGGAGGAGTCCAGGAAGTAAGAAAATAATTTTTCCGCATATTGCTTTTCCTTGCCTGTGCATTTTCGGTTTAGTTTCACCCTATAAAGAAATTTTGACTTAGTGTGACATGAGATTTTTTTCAATAAATCTTCAAATTTTAGTAACACTCTCATGATTCACAGTGCAAGGTTTACGAGTCTTCTGGTGTTACTGGTACAGGCTGTGAGTCCCTGAAGACGGTTGTGTCCAAACCCAAGAGATGACACAGACCAGAGGGAGGGTGTGCTGGAACGGAGGTAACAGACACAGAAGAAATTTAGGGCAGGAAAGATTATTGCTTGAGAAAAGAATAAACAGAAGAATCCAAAGAAGCACTGAAAGAGCTCAGAGTTGAATCCATGGCCTGATACAACCTGAAAACAGATTGCCAGAGCAGCTGGCTTGCTGCAGTAAAGATGCTTTCTTCCCTTAGCAGCAGATTTCACATCCATCCTAGTAAATGAACTGCAGCGCCTCGAGGGGAAAGAAGTTGCCTACTGGTAGGATTTTACATCACCCTGCTCCAGTCAGGAAGATGAAATGGAAGTGCTGGAGGAGCGCTGAGCGAAGCCCAGCTGCACAGGTTGCTCTTCTGGACTGTCGCTGCGCTGCCATTCAGTGCCAGTAAAATTCTAAGATAAAACAATCTTTGGAGCCTTTCAAAACCTAAAATTTCCATGAAACGCCTCCTCTCCCCATTTTCTCAGGAAGTGGCCATCCAGGGAAATGCAAGAATAAAAGAGGAACTGATGAGTAACAATGAAGAACCAAAACAGCAGGATGTCTGAATGAGAAAGGATAATGGACAAGTGGTGTACGGCTGAGGAATCTTGACTTCCAGCAACAAAAAGAGCAAAAAAATTCGCTTTAGTGATGCTAACAGAAGGTACGATATACCCATCAGTATCGTGATGGTAAGTCCTAGCAATATATACTGAAAATGACTGTTCCACTAGAGAGAGAACAGTCTAAAATTCAATGGACAAAAAAGTTTTAAGAACCTAAAGTTAGGACAATACCTCTGAATTCTCTAGCTTGGAAACTGTTAAGCCCTGAATCTGACATTTTATGGCCGAGTGAGATTAGCTAATATTCTGATTCAGTAACTCACAAGAGCAGATGCCCAAAACAAAGCTGAATTCTAATGCAGTATTTATTCCAAAATTTGTAGTACTAATAGCACTGTTGCCATGGCGACTTTAAACCAATGAAGCTGTATTCTACAAACAATGCTTATGAAAATGGGAAATTACTTTTGAAAGCATAAATTATATATAAATTGACAACGAAAGTAATCATTATACTGACCGAAAACCAACTCTTCGTGTATAATGCAGGCAGTTCTTAGTGACATGAGTCTGGAAGTGGACAGATCTGCAGATTGCTCCACATTCAGGACACGTGTATGGAGATTTATGCTGATGAATTCTCTGGTGTGATGCAAAACTGCACTGGTTAGGAAGCAGCATCTGGCAGATATTGCATGTCTTCTAAACGATAAACCAAAATAGATGAAACAAAAGGTTTGGTTCAGCTACATATAATTTCTTGTGTCAAGCACTGTAATATATTAAATAAAAGGTTAAATGTTATGACTGTGACGTGAACCAAAAGAAGTAGACAAATTCTAAAGGCAGGCTCTACTGACAAATCTCGTAGGACAGAGGTGGTGCATCAGACACACCGGCATTCTGGGCCCAGGTCTGATACAACAAAGCTCTTTCATGAACGCTGGCCGTGAAAGATGCCATATGGTTAATATAAATTCTATTTAGGCCCCCCCATAAGATTACCTTAATAGTCTAAAACTCCTATGTATAACCTGCAAATCAAACCATATGGTTTTAACTCAGTGCACCACAAGGAAAAAAAACCACAAAACCCACCAAGTATATTATATTTACTTTCTTTGATCCTTGCCCCTGATGAATTCTAATGATAATATCCATAAAACCAGAGAACTAGAATATTATCAGGCAGAAAGTGCATAGATAATATATTTCTCAGGCAAGAATACATCAAAACATTGTACATTTAAATAAAAACTATAGATACATAAAACAATTAGAAAATTTTTCTTCTACAGGGCTTAAGTTATTTCCTAAACTATTCTATTATTTTGTTACACAAAAATAATAAAAAAATCTTCTACAACATGTCGATCATTTGCCAAATCAGACACACGGAAATTCTTAGGGTGCTTTGTGCCATTCTTGGGATGAAATGCAAATGATGCAACCCAGCTGCAAACACAGGCTTCAGTTCAGCTCACAGTTGCTTTCCATCACTGGAGGGCACAAACAGACAAAGAGTACCTGTAAAACTGTTCCAGAAAATGTTTCATTTATGGTAATGCATCTCTAAGATCTCTAAGCAGAGAGTTGACATCCTGTATGGAGCTATGCTTCTGTTTAACTTTGATCATGGGAGCTGCTTCATTAATGGAAACAGTCAGTCTAAAAGTCAAGCACACATACAAGTCTTTGCAGAACAGGTCTTTAACTCAACTTCGTTTCATACTTATATTCCACTGCAGGGTTTTTTATTATTATTTATATATGGGAAACGGATTACAAAGAAAAAAGTAATATTAAAGAGTGATCTAGAGCAGGAACTGTAAGCCCCAAATCAATGCCTAAAATAAAAATCAAACCAGCAAATCCTATAGGTCCTAAACAGTTAATCAAGATCATATAGAATTTTCGTGTTTTTCAGCTTTTTTCTTTTAATAAACTTAGAGGAGTTCATTTCCAGTGAGAAATTAGAATGTCACTGGCTGAAAATAATTTAAGACTTTTAAAATCATTATTGCTTTTGGTTTGGACTTATGAATCTCTTCAGTGACTTACAAACATTTAAAAACAAAACTAAGGCTCCATGACATGGGCATTTCTGAACATGAGATTTGTATATATTTAGAAACGTTATCCTTAAGAGTCTTGCACATGTAATGAGACGTACATTTTGCCAGAATACAAAACGAAACAAAATCTCCAGAGCTGTATTATAAATCATTTACTGACCTATGTAGAAAGAAAACTTGAAATAAACAATTAGGACATAATGCTTTTTCTCACATTAAAACCGTTTCTTTCTTAAAGATGGGTACTTCATGAAGAGTTGCCTCCTGCTTCCAATTTAGGCTACTCCTTTAAATCTCTTTTGAAAAGCAGTAAGATTCAAGGCATATAATACCAGAATCAAAACTACTGTTGTCAAAGAAATAGTAGTGTCACAAACACATTTCTTAGGAGTCTGACTTACCAGTCACATGTCTACATGGCTACAAAAACGAATCTGTTCCCATTTAATCAATAGGTGGCAGATACTGACTCCAAGGCAGAGAGAAAAAAACTTTACTAGTCACCATAAAAAAGGATTTTTTTTCCAAATAGAACACTGTTTAATAAAGACCTAGAACGAATTCCTAAACAGCTTAGCAATTTGACAATATTGCTGATATTCTAAGAACTAGTGTATCTTTCTATTAGGATCTGTACACTTTTTTCCTCCCTGAAAATATCTTCATCTAAATGCTTTTTTGAGGCTGTATGCAAATATTCTCAAAAAGACCTGAATACTTTCAAGCAGAAATGAAACACGAAACATCTTGAGGTCACACATACTGAAGCAAGAAGTGTATTTTTACAGAGTTCCCTTTTAATGTTTCCTTTGTGATCACGATGGCCTGATGTGTTTGAACACGGCCTCCCTCCAAACATACTCCTCAAACGTCCTCACAACAGCAAGATGGTAAAACACAAAACATTAAAATAGAGAAGTTAAGCAAAGAAAATCTATCATCACTCAAATTCAGATTCAATATTAGCACTACAGCCAGCTTAAAAGATGAGCAGGTAGCACGAATGTGCCTACTACCCTTGTGGAAGGCTCTGTTGGAGGGTGACGATCCGTGGGGATTTTGACCTACCGCCCTGATGAGAACCTTTGCGCCACAGTCCAAGCCTGAGAGACATATAAATACTCACTCGGAAATGCCAAGTATTTATCCTTAACTGATGAAACAACTACGGCCTGAACCATTGATTTATGACTCTCAACACTAAACAGACCTGGCTTGGGGTGTTAACTCTGTGTTCAGCACAGGCTTAAGGGCAAAAGCCTGACTAACCATAACTCCACTGAAAACATACTTACCACATTTATTTGGCTTCAGTACCATTGCCATAATTTATCTTTTGCCACCTATGAATTAATAAGCAGTAATACAGTACTGGAAAATCTGTTCTTTGATTACATAAGAAAATGACAAAACAAAACTTCTTATTCTAATAACAGAAATATACATTTTTTTCATAGTCCTCCCAAAGTATCTTTGTCTCCAGCACTACAAAAGAAAGCTGGATGTTATGCCACAGAAAGGCCCAACACCGTTGCAACCCCCACTAAGCTTAACTCAGCTTCGGAAGCTGCAGCAAGCAGGCTGCAAGATCCACCTGCAATGGCAGTAATTCAGACTGACACAAAGCGAAATAACGCTATTTGTTAAGGCCACAGGTTTGCTACTTTGACAAGTACAGTAGAATGTTTATTTGTAACTGATTACAGCAGAACATGAACAATCTACTGTGAAATCCTAAAATTCAGCACTTTTGCTTACCATTCTGGGCTTAACGTGGCATTAACCTCCAGTTCTCTCATTCCAACCCATACCAAAACAAAACACAGTGAGTTTATGAAAATCATCACCTTCCTGCATTTGAAGTAAAAGTGCCAGGAAAAAGAGCGTTAGAAGAAAAAAAATAGTGGAGGTAGAAAACAAAGGTATACAAGAACTACGAGTAGGAAGGGAAATGAGCTATGTAGGTTCCATGAGAGCCACATACTTACATCTGTAAATAAGACTAACATTAACTATCCCAGGTTCACTGCTTTTTTTCCCCCAAGAAGTAGGTGAGGGTTCAGCCAATGAAACCTATCAGTGAGCGGTCCCAGTCCTTTTAATAAGACTATTAGCACAAGTAAAATTATTCTGCAGTATTTGAGTATTCATTATCATTATTTTTATGGTAGACATTACAGAAAGATAACAATTTTGTAGGGAACATCTTTCAAATGTTAGGGCTGTTTTACTGTTTATTTTCTAGGAAACATTCTACCTTTACAACAAGAGCTTAAAAAGAAGAAGAAAGTAACAGCTACTTATTGCTCAGACTCAATGAATCACAAAACTGTATGAAAACATTTCAAGAACAATGCGGTGGGCACTAGGAAGAATAGTAATCTGCAAATAATACCTACTATATTTTCTATTATTTGTCTGCAAAATCAAAAAAATTATCTTTTTCTTCCTTTCTCCCCAAATAAAGCCGCCAATTTTATCCAACTTTCCTGTCTCCTTGCCCCCAGAATAATGATAGTTTTACAACAAAAAGCCAGTGTGAAGCACTAAGACAGACACGCAAAGTCAAAGAAAGCATTTCTCTTTCAAGCTAAGAGGTAATGTATCACGAAAAAATATTAAAATGTTTATTAATAAAGTGCCTATCCAGAGTCTTTCTTCAACAAACACTATTCTCGTAGCAATGCTTATGCCGACCGATGATGGGACAAAATGACGGCTTGGCAGGAAAGCAGGATGTACTGCTCTCACTAAAGCAACTGCTCAGCCAAACTGCTTCCGCGACGGGCATTTCGGTACAGCTACAACACCACAGCAGGTAGCATAACATAAACACCAGCAGCACAGATGTGAAAACTGATTCTTGACATATGAAAAGGACGAAGAAAAAAATTTAATTCATTTTTTAAAGGATATTGCAACAAAGGAGCTTCAGAACTTTTAAAATGTATTTATTAACATTGTTCTTTTAAAATGAAACAACATGAAAGTTGCTTCTTTTCCTCCAGCGCTTTGCAGCAACCTGGTGGTTTTGGGTTTTTTTTAAATCTGGAAATCTATGGCAGACATTAAGGCTTTGTGGACACCTCAACTCTTAAAAGACGGTAAGCACCCAATAAGAGATACAGACACACTGGTCGCTAGTAGGCAACGCAGACTTTTTTCTGTACCCTCATAAACTTCCCTCCCTTAAACAGCAGGATCTGTGCACCCACACGCAGCTTTCTGCCTACTTGCTGCTACCTTTTGACCTTCTAGGAAGCTCCCACTGCCTTTCCCATTGCAAGTCACCAGGGGAAAGAGCCTCTAAAAGGACACGCACACAGCGCAAGACCAGCAGCAACAGCACAAAAGCACCGCGAAGCAGCAGGAGGAAAGGGCAAGCGCTGTTTCTACACACCCGCGCAGTTTACCTATCCACACTGGGGGGGTCACCAACAATTTCTCCCTCCCGAAAGCTACTACAGCACTTTTTATCTTTGTGCTTCTCTGTTCGATCTTGTCCTTTTTGTCCATGCCTCATCCTCCCAGCCTATTCTCACTGCCTTTATCTGTCTCGTCCACTCGCTCTGTCCCGTGAACGCTCTGCTTAGGGACTGCCTTCTTAATTACTTGTTTCTATAGTACCAAGCACGACAGGGCTTTCACAGGGACAACTGGATCTTATCACAAGACAAATGAAAATTACAGACCTATTATGAAAAAAAACCCCACCCTTAACACACGCCAGGATAGGAGTTAGCTTAAAACCCAGTCACTGAGTACTAAGCAACTTGGGTGCTGGTTCAGAACGGATCCATGGTCAGTCATCAGAAACTGTTTAAAACTGCAACTGCAGCGCAATCTACGGATGGAATACGTTGTACTAGCTTCTTTCTGACACAAAGCTTAAAACCCTGCCATTACGCAGGCGTATCTATGGAATTTTACAAACAGCAACTCGCTCGCATGGCATCCCACTGCGCATCCAGGCTACTCCGGCCTAGCTCTGCCAGCCCGTGAGGGAAGCAGGACCGAGGCAGAGGTAGGCGATGCACACAGCCAGGACTATTTCCGCACTCAAAGGTCTTTACGCACATTACTATTGAGGTGGCGGGCACAATGTGCCTGCTTCGAGGCTCCGCAGTAAGTCTAAAGTTTAGTAAAGAGATCCTGCCGGGAAACTGTCTGCACTTTACTACCAATGGGTTTCCTCCTAAACTGCAGGAAACCCTTATCCTGCTCACTGCTGCGACACTTGCAAGGATATTCGTGGGCCATTCCTCTCCTGACCGGCCTGAGCATGTTGGCAGGCTTTCAGCTTCCCGCAGAGCAAGAAGCTGCAACACCCAGCTCAACCGCATGCTTTGAAATACACTAGAATCCCTTTTAATTGGCACGCCCCAGTGGAAATCCAAGTATGCCACTTAAGCCATGATCCTAACTCTTACGGGATTATAGAATACATTGCACACTGATTAATACTCATTTTTATTGAAAGACGTGCTTCTTTCAGTTTAGGTAACATACAAATGATTTTAAAATTCTTTATTAAAGTAAGTTTAACTCATAAGCAATCGTAAGTGCAAAAGAAAGCCAAAACAAATAAACAAATGGTCACACAGCAAGAAATGCATGCTAGTGAACGCCACTTCTCACCTCTATTTAAGAGAGACCTGAAGAAAATAGCATGCATATCCTTTCAATAGGTTCAGTGTGCCATTTATTCATTGCCTGGAGTCCCTGTAGCTACAAGAAAAATGCCTAGCTCATTTATAGTGCTACATAAAAATAATAAAACCTGAAGTCAAATCAAGAATGAATCACTTAAAACTGTCATTCAGATTAAATAGGTGTGCTGTTAATGAGGGTGCCAATTAAGTGGATTCCACTGTATATTTAAATTCCAAAGCATAGAACAAATCATTAAAAATTCTTAGTAAAGACCATTATTAATTTCAATATTATAAAGCTCAGCTGTATGAGCTGATGTTCCATCTTAATTAAAAATATGCATCAATGTAAATTTTAGACTTCAGGGCCTAAAAAAATTCTAAGAAAACTCTAATTTAAAAAATATTGACATTCACTACGTAAGTGCTTGCAAGACTTTTTGTGGTTTTAGTTTATATTTTTAATCATGGAGGTTCAGACAATTAACATCTATATGAAAGTAGGAACATCCAAAGTCCCCTAGGCTTATAGATGAAACACTGGAATTTAAACATATGATACTCTACTTGTCCACTTGTGTCTGCAGCCTGCTGGAAATGTGTAGCAAGAGATGTCTCATCTTGGAAAACTTCATTACACTCCAAACACTTTAGACTATGTCTACAAAGTTTTGAAGGATCTTCGTCTAGGGGCATAGCTGGAATGATAGGTGTACTTGCTGGGGCGGATATTACCGTCCCAGTTATGCCAGACTGGATCTTTGTTACAGTATGTGTGCCAACTCCCACGGGGCTTTGAAGCATAGAGGATGTAGCAGTATTGCTTGAAGGAGACGCTATCATTTGATCTGCTGGGACTGGTTTTAAAATCAAGTGGGAACACTGCATTACAACGCCTTTCTCCTTGTGTCCACGAGCATGGGAAAGAAGACTGCACTTATTGTAGAAAACTAAATTCTTTGTGCAATGGTTACACGTCACTTCAATCCGCACACTCCTCCTGTCATAATGCTGGGTCAGGCTCTTCTCGAGAGCAAACGAGTCACCGCACTCCAGACACTTGTAACCTCGTGTTGGCAACGTTATGCCAGCATTGGCGGGGGGACTGAGGTTTGGGATGTAAACTGGGACAGGATTGACACTGCTCAGCACCTTATTGAACGCCTCCACTACAGAACTCTGTAGAGATGATACCACCTGGACTCGAGACACTTTTTTAGAAGGCTGAGTGGCTGCTGCAGAAATTATTGCCTGCTTTATTTGTTGCTGAGGTTTTGTTAGCACTTGTCGAAGTTCAGAGGTGGTTTGAGCACCTTGAGGCAGAAGGTTAAGGTTGGCAAGATGGACTGTCTTTGGCACAAGTTTCGCACTGGCAAGGCTTGATGCTGGCACCACAACAGTCTGCTGCTGTATAGCATTGGCAGCCTTTATAATGGCGCTACTGGCACTCTGCACGGAAGCAGCAGATATTACAGTGGCTTTCACTGTAGTGTTGTTAGCAAGCTTCAAATTAATAACTTGGGATCCTGCTGTTTTCACTGCTGACACTGGGAGAAAGGCAGTAGCCACAGGTTTGATAGTGACCTGTTTGGGTGCAAGTTCTGCAGATGCAACTGCATTGGTGACAACTGCGGACTGGAGAGGAGCTCTAGGCGGGGAGGAGAGAACGGCAGCAGAAGTCGGGGAGGACAGGAGAGATGTCATGGAAGTTACCATGGAAGCAGTCTGCTCTAGCTTCTTACCAGAGTCCAGATCAACTTCTGGCAACACTCTGGTAACGGTTCTCTTGATCTCCCCAGAAGAAGTCTTGATGGTTTTTATACGAACTTTAGGAATTGCTGGTGTTGACCCTGCAGGAGAAGATGGAGACCCCTTGCTACTGTTTTCACTTGATACACTCCTGGGACTATCAGGTTGTTTGATAGATGGTTTTTTAGCACCATCAATGAGACTCTGAGATTCAGGTGATTTTTCAATAGCCCGGGGACTTTCATTCATGTCTTTTGGTAATGGAGAAGACTCTCCAGAATTAGACTGTAAATCCTTACTGGTATCTGTAGCTGCCTTTTTAGCACTCAGTGCTGCAATTGCAGCAATGCATGAAGAAAGCTTTGCTGATGACTTTGCTTTGGACTGTGAAATGCTAGCAAGATTCGTTTCACTTTTTTCAGCACTCAGTTTTCCATCAAGTACCCTGTTTTCAAGTAGCTTCTCAGAATTGTCTTTCAGCAATTTGTCCTCTACCTTTCGAGGTTTAAAAGGCTCATAGACACTTAAATTCACAGAGTTTGTCTCTGTCTCTCGTTTACCAGCCTTATTTTTATCTATATTACTTGAAATTGGGATTCCAGATTTAATCAAGTTCTCTCCGCCAAGTGTCTTTAGTTTCTCATATTCCTGCTGAGACACAGATCCTGTCAGGACATTTGCTCTGAAACTTCCACGCATCTCTTCTTTATCCGGAGGGTCATCTACCTCAATTTTTTCATCATCATCAAATTCTTCAGCACTTGAGATTGGGCTAAACTGGTTGAAAGCTGAGTCTTTCAGGGTAGTCTCAGAAGCTGATCCGTTGTCTTTAAGACACTTCCCTTCATCTTTACTGTAGCTATCAAGAGCTGATGATGTTAGAAAACCATTATGCAAGCCATTGCCTGTGGAATGGTGGCCATCCTTGTCCACTCCTTCAGAAGAATCAATAGTACGTACATTTTTCACAATGACACTCACACCAACATCAGATGATGATGGCGCATGAGAATCTTCATCTGCATGAGCATTTTGTTTTATGTGGCTTTCATGATCATCATGTCCAGACTCAATAGCTGCTTTCGGATCTACCATGTCTGGTATGTCAAAGGCTGCAAGAAGGTCATCAAAGTCTGGGGTCTTCATATCCCCCATGGTCATGTATTTGATTGTAAGCAAATCTGTAAAATAAGCAGAAAGTCAGCATCTCAGTATTTAAAGCTCTAACACCATACTTTTATACAACATAAACTTATACAACATAAACTTATGCAAAAATGTGTTAATGCACTCTTCAATTCTGAAGTAACATTTTCAGAAACATACATTACAGAATAGCAGTGCAAGTGCAAGTGTACAGTCAAATTACTACAGCAAGAGCTATAGTATCCACCAGCTTTCAGAGGTTGTATCTACACAGTTCCTGACAGACGTCTCACCTGCTTTTGAAGACCTCCCATAATAACCTCCAATGTAATTTATTCCAGTCCTTCACAGTTTTCATCACTGTGTGTTTCTTGTTGCATAATCTGAATCTTTCCTGATGCTATCTGAATGAACTACATGTTGTTCTCACCTGTCCTCTTTGCAACAGCACTTTAAGCCAAGACCATTATCTCCCTTTAGTCTTCTCTTTTTTAGGTTAAACACCACCAAGCCCTTAGGTTTTTCCTCACAGATAACATTTTCCACATCTCATTCTTTTCGCCTTCCACTGGCCTCTGCCATTTGCTCTTCACCCCTCCAATTCCAAACCCAAACAGGTAACTCAAACTTAAACCTTACCAATGCTGTATGAAAAGGAAAACTAACTGTGGTCATACTTTTAGTTCATAAATCCCACTATGATATTTGCCTTTTCCACAGACACTTCAATAACATGCAGAGGTGTGCTGGTGAATCTAGGCGAATCACTTGCTGAGATCTAAAACAAAATCAGTTAGAGACAGCCCAGACAGGCAGTTTTCAATTCTCTTTCATAAACATGTACAGGTATGATTTGTATTGTTGTGACAGAGCTGATTTTAACATATTTTGACTGTTCAGAATTTTTACGGCCTAAGTCAGTGAACAATGTGAAAAGGTATTTAACCAATTAAATTTAATTGTTAGAAAGTGCCCATTTAGGGAACGTGCTGTCTGCCTTCTTGCTTTTGTATCAGTACTGAAGGACTGAAAAACATTCCTATTATACAGCTCAATGTTTTGTCTCTAGTATCACTTAACATAGGACAGGCCATCAGAGAACCAGTGTGAGCATCTGTGACAGTGCTCTCCAAGCCCCAAAAATTAGTTCAAGTAATTGAGAAGCTACTACAACATACCCCATGGCAAAAGGTCTGCTGGAACCTACTTGTCAATGGAAATACATCCTATACCTTCAGCAGCTCACTTCCTCCTTCTCTTAGCACATCATTTCGAGCTCTGGAGAGAAATTACTTGCTGACTGTTCAACTGAGCTGTAGCAACGCCAAGAAAAACTAATCAAAATGCATATACGTATGTTTAAATATGTGTTTTTATGCAAATTATCATCAACATGGACAGCATTAGCTGTTCCACAGAAAGATGCAGTATACTACAACAGCATAATCCCTTCACTTGAGAAAAAATCTGAAAAACTTAGGTATGCATCAACATTGGCTACCTGGAAGCAATTATGGATTCTAACAAATTTCAGACAACTGAGGAAAGATTCTCAAGGATGGGACAGGGATGTAGGAATACAAAATGACATTTCATATAACAACTTCTATGGCACAGGTTTGAAAATTGTTCACATGATCCACTTAATGGTTGTGTTGCTTCATTTAACATATTAACTCATTCTCATTGTACCTGCTAACATTCAAAAATACTTAAGACACAACAAGTCCTGCAGAGCTGAACTCACAAGGTTAGTCTTGGAAAATATGAATACACCATTGCAACTGATGAATTTCCTCTCTTTCATTAACTCGTAATTCCTTTACTCAACAAACAACATATAGTAAATGCTCATTATCAAGACTTCATTACTTTTGTAAAGCATATGGTGTGCTATAGAATATAAATCAATTAAATTCATACTTATCAGACACAAGATTGTTTTGGAATGCTGATAATTCTGGTTTTATTGTGTATTTGGTTAATTGTAAACTTTAAAAATTCATTTATTCAAAATAAAACTTCCAGCCCTCATGCATTTAAAACTGGTGATCAGGGTGAAACACACACAAAGATTTAAGGAAAGTGACTAGACAAGCAACCAATACAGCTCCCTTCTTTTTAGTATAATTAAAATCCAGCCCATTGTGTTCAGCACGTAACATGGCAGCTACCACCGTCTTATACCAAAGCATGATGATTAGCACACTTAGCCACAATGCTGGAGACCTGGATTTTCTTCTGCCCTCTGCCTGAAGGACTTCAGGTTCCTGAGGGCCATAATTACAAAGCCAGTTATCTAATAAATATGATATGTCACTGGAACAAAGACAGGCAGTCAATATGGCTGTGGTTCAGACATGCTGAGATTATTAAGTTACTTCTGGACCCATGTTAACAGTAAGACAGAAATACTATAGGAAGTTCAAAGGACACAAAAACCAAGAGTATTGTGAACACAATAAACCTACCACAAGCAAGAATCAAGACCTCACAAGATAGGCAGAAATGGCCAGGATCAACAGGTATGCATAGCCGAAGATCTTCTCATTTGTCTCTTGACCATGCCTGCCAATTCAGTTAATATAAAATGAATGTTCTGGACAGGATTTTTCTGCATAAGGTTATATGCCTATACCCTCATATAAAACTCATTTTGATAATGATAAAAGGTTCATTTTTTGATTAAAACTTTAACTTTTTAGCTTTGCAGTCACCCATCGCAGAATTTAAAAATCTCCAGCTAGCAAAAATGGAGGACGCTGTATTTGTAAGTTCACAGCAACACTGTGAAAAAGAACCTTCCGATATTGCTGGTATGTCCCAAGACCTTCAGATAAACTATGCCTCAAAAATGCACGCTATTCATTACTCATATAGGTTATTGGTAAGATATAGAGAATAATTCATCAGGCCAGTAAAGTTCTGAAGAAGTGTTTTGTTTCGGGAGCAAGCTCATTTCTGTAAAGGTCCGAACTCACCACTCTTTCCCAACCGAGCTTACAGGATACGGGCAGGGAAAGAACAGTAAGCACAAGTTTACGATGATTTATTTTTTGATGACTCTAGTTGGCAAGAATGACTGTTGCTGATTCTCAGTTTACCCAGATGAGTGGCATTTAATACTGTAGGCAACAAAGAATGCCAATGGCAGGCAACAAGCTACCTGATGGTTGATTTCATTTACTGCCTCCTGAAAGATCCCAGTGGGTAGTTTTAAGAAACTATTTGTTTGATCCAAGAGCTCTTTTACCACAAATATCCATTTCCTTTCTCCACACAGCATGTATGAGGCCAGGAGGGTTAAAATGGGATCCTATGAAGCCGTGGCTTCAGGATGCTCGTGTCCCATTTCAAATCTCCCTCTCAGATACATTACCACTGACCAGCAAAACAGATGCGCTAATATTTAGATAAAACTCAGGAATTCGGTAAGAGTGAACAGATACTTATCCAGGCAATATCAAAGTAAAGAGAAACAAAACAAAAAAACAGGAAGACTGCACGTCTTCCCAGTTCAGATATCAGGCTAATTTACGCTGTTCAAACAGCAGCAATAGCTAGAAGTTTCCATCTCGCTACATTAAAACTACTGGGTTTTTCTTTCACTTGAAACTACTCTCTTTACTATTTCAGGAAAAAAATTAACAGACTGAATTCTAAAATGAGGATAAATCAAAATCACATGGAAACAATCTAAACCAGTATGCAGCTACTCATTTACTACAAATTTCTTATGTAAAGCATAAAATACCAGTGCACAGTGATACAGTCTGGCCATCAGTTCAGTTAGGTGTTTTTCTTCAAATGGTCAATGATTTAGAAAATATTTGTATTAGAAAGGATAAACCTCACTTAACTTTATGCATCTATCATATGGCTATCTGCATCTACATTCAGCACAAGCTCTCCTTACAGAATTGTGAAAGAAACAGGCATTCATGTGGCCCGTTTCACAAATCTACTTCAGGAGATGGTAAATTACACATTACAACTGCCTATTTCTCCTCCTTTCTTACAAAATCAGGTCTTGTAAAAAGCATCTAGCTCAGATGAAGATGGTTATCTATAGCCTTGGCAATGTAACTTGGAATTTTGTATCACTTAGAAATGCTAAAAGCCCACTTGATATAAAGAAAGAAAAAAAGGACAAGTGTTCTGTCAAAAAAATGTTTCTGAAGCTGCCATGATGATAAGCCCTGTTTCATTTGGTTTACTAAAGCCCAGATGATGAAATCCACCTTTTTCACATGTTTGACTGAAATGCTGCATTTGAACTTATTATTGGTAAAGCTGCAAGTATTTTCCCATGAATGTGATTAATCACTGGATGATTGTGAATGTTACCCACTGAATGGTGTACTTTCAAAAAGGCCCAGACATCAGATTATTGCTTAACAGATAAATAATTTCAAAAGTTCACCTGGCATCCTGCTCCCTTAGCTCCCTTGAGAATGAGATGCAACTGCGTGAATCTGAGCTCCTATAGTTCCAGCTTTGATGCAGTAAGACATTTACAGTCTCAGTTCAAAAAGCTTTTACAAAGTGAACAGCAGAACGGAGAGGAAAAGTACATGGAAAAAGACAAAAAGGAAGTCTACACTGGCAGAATTTTTATCTATTTACATTTTTACATTTAGTCATGATTTCTTTCACAAAGCTCCAAAAGAACATACAGGTTTGATACAGAAGCTATTGAGTGAGATTATTTGGCTCAAGTTTTGCAGAAAGTCAGACTAGCTAAACATAAAGGTCACTTCTGGCCCTCAAAGCTATTAAGTTATTCCCTCTAAGACAAAACGAGACAGGTAACATTTCTGAGATGCAAAGATCTTTATATAATTCATGGATTAAAAACTGTAATAATCACTTGCCTTATACCAGCAAGGGTATTAGCGGAAAGTAAAAAGAAAGAAACTGAAACTCTTTACAGAATATCTCAACTGCCTATAAAGCATGATGGGGGAAAAATACCTTCTACACTGGATGTAACGGAAGAGTAGGTTACCTAAACGTACAGTCGTAACGCTCCGTTACTGGGACACAAACTAGTTCATTTAAAACTGGCTCAGATATCCCTGTATCACAGTGTAATCAGCAACTGCAGTTTAGACCTACCCAGGGCGGCAAGGCAGTACACTGGCTACACTGATCTTGAACAGAATTACCCGCGGGGAACAACCTGCAGGAGAGCACGGCCGCACGAAGACGGGCCCGCTCCCAGGGAACCTGTCCTCAGCACCGCTCTGGAGAGGCACGGTCCTGCTGCCGGGGTCCTCCTGCGTCTCAGCCTGGTAAAGACACTGCAACAAGAGCTCTGCCCAGGCACAGTGACGAGCTCCTAAAAGGATAATATTTAGAAGGTAAGAAAAGTCATCTTGCTGGTTTGAAAAAGGGGAAGAAAGGGTTGCAAGAAACATATTGAGCTACAGTGAACGCCAGAGATCAAAACATCACTGGCTTTGGAGACACAGTCTAGCAAAACAGCCAAGGATGCAGGACTATCTAGAACTAACAGCCTGATTTTTATCCCTCATTTCCACGTGGATGCACACCTCACCATACATAGAATGTGAAATAGGAAAATACACTGAATGCACCACAAGGAAAATAATCTTAAAGATAAATGTCTAAAATGTCCCTTTTCTGCCCCAGCTATGTTTTATTTACAACACAGATAATCAGAAACCCTGGTAACATAACCCACGCACCAGCACAATCCAGTGTTAAAGTAAGCTGCTACCTAGATTAGGGAAAAATACAGTGGATATTTCAGTAACAGCTCACTTTGAATTACAACTTCAATACTATACTTTTAAATTACTGAGCAGAGACTGCTGAGTTACAAGGTATTAGTTAACATCCTTGGGAATTTAAATTTTTACAAACAGTAAGAAGAATCACATACATAATACAAAAGTTACACAGGAAATTCTTTTAAAAATTAAGTGGAAAAGATTCTAGAGACCAATACATATCAAATCCATACAAAACCACACAAACAAACCGGGAATTGACAGGATTTTTCACCATTCAATATGCTAATTGCACTTCGACTTTAAATCTGCCAACAGGAGTCTTTCTACAGCTGTTACACACGTTCTAGAGGAACTATAAAAGACTCCTCGGCTAACCCTTCCTCCAGTTACATATATTGGTGTTTAACACTTATCAACAGCAGTGAATTAAGTAAAGGCCACTTATATAGTACTTTATCTAAATGTTCAGGACCGAAACTCTGCATAATAGAGAAGATACATTTGTCCCTTACCTAGTAACTCAATTAATGCTAATTCAAAAGTAGAAAAATTGCTTAAAAGAATCCAGAAATCTGCAGCTTTGAGGTAAGATCCTAAATTTCTCCACAGAGAGAGCACTGCATAAAGTTGCCACTGTCTTTCAAGCTGTACAGACCAGCTCCCGCGCTCTAGCACAGCGTGGGAATGGAAGGGTTTCTTTCACGGGGGGCAGCCGGGAGCAGTATTACTGCCCGTATGAAGAATCTCTCCCATTCTCCAAACTTCTAAAACAATCCAAGTTAAACAAAAGGGGACAAAGAAGCGGCCAGTCTTGTCGAACAAGCAAATGAAGTTGCAGCTGGACCTTTTTTTCAACCCTTCTTCTCTTTCCTAGACCATCACTTTTAGATTCGGTGTATGAACTCTGTTTGCATCACATCTGCCACGACTCGGAAGCCACACTCCTCCCTTCTTTCTCCAGACACCATCCCATGACCCTTTCCCTTAAAGAGAAAACTCCACCTTTCATCCCAGATCAAAATCAACCAGAGCCTCGGCTGCCGGACATGGTGCTAGCCTATCCCTCCTGCGGGCCAACACGAAGCCTGCGAATACTTCGGAAAAGGAAACGAGGCGACTTCCTGGTCCACCAGGAAACTGGGAATTTCCAGAAGCTGCAACTTGGGAACTGCTTTTGGAACTGCTGACAGCAAAGCGCCTTGTTTCCAAAGAGACACACACAGCTGTGAAAAACCTACTATCAGAGGACTGCCATTAAAATTACCCATTTTATTGGTAACGGCTTTTAAGTGCACTTAACAAGGGAAGATTATCTTCAGATTTATTCAGAGATAGTTTGCAACGTGTGTAACCAGGGATACATTCCTCGGAATAAACAAACAAACAAACAAAATTTATGAAACAAACAGCAAAAATTCCACAAACATCTTTTTCTGAAATATGATTTTTTATTTTTAGTTAAGAAACTAAAGACTGCTGCTATTTCTACCTAAAAGAAACCAAACTCACCTCAGAATGCGGGACTGCTAACTAGAAGCATGTATTAAGAAGCACACTGTCTAGATTAGACCCTAAATTAAACATCTCTAATTTGGGGGGTGCTGACATGGAGAGTCAGTTCTTAGATTTATTGAATCCACCTGTCCAAAATATTATTTCATTTTCAGATGACACAGTTTCACTTTACAGGACACCTCTTACTTCCTGTGGACTAGCTCCATCTCCTTTTTCTCCGCCTGCTGTCTACTGATGTATACTGGAAAAATGTCCTGGAAACAGCTATCGCTTTTATCTTAAGATTTACATCTTTCAGGCTGCTTGAAATACTTAAGAAAAGTTGGAAAAAAAATTAGTTCCTTTAAATACTCAGATGTTATTTTGCTTACTAATTACTCAATGACAGCGGGGGGGGTAAGGAAGAAAAGAAAAATTCCTGGATATAACCAATAGGAATTACATAGCTAGAGAACCGAGCAAAGTGAAGAACACCACTTCGGGGTTCTTCTCTTTGATGGTGGGTGGCAAGACGTCTGGTAAGTCTACCAGTGAGTCTCACAAACTCTACATAGTGGATTCTGAAACATCTATGGATATAATTAATGATTTCTATTCATCTCTTTGGAAATAAAGTTCATCCCTACATGCATACCAGTACATTACTGAAACGTAAGGTCTGAATTATATTCTGGAAGAGAAATTAAGATTGCTCTGTTCTCCTGTTCAAAGTATGTGATCATGACTTTCTACATTCTTCTCTGTGGAAATGCATATCCTGAAATGAGCGCTTCCTATAAACAGCATGGAGAGGACGACCCAGGTTTCAGGCAAAGGAAGATACTGCTTTATTGTTCCACTGCCTTATTTTCCCAGTTGCCCTTTTTACTCCAGTTCATCTGATAATGCATTCCAGCGAATCATCCACTTGGTTAATTATGTCAAAACAGGAACCAGTCCCAGAGAACTCTGCAGTGACACTGGAAGAAGCAAATGGGACAAGAATTTTCTGCTATACCCCTGAAAAATAGTTAATAGTTTAAATCTTTTGGGGCCTTCCTGCCCTGGCTATTAGACAGAAAGCCTAAGGATGTATTCAGAAGTTTTAAAAGGCTGGCCTTCAGGAAGATGGGGGAAAGTCTGCAAAATGGAGTATATCTGGGAGATTCCAGAGACCATTTTGAAATACTACCTCCTTACATCAGCTCTTTGCTTAGGTGGGAGGAAGGCTCAAATATGTACTGACATTAAGGTGCAACTGAAGAAACATCAGGACTTAGAAGCAAATAGCTGCTTCTGAACAATTAATGAAGACTGTTTTGTTTTAGTAAAGGAAATTTCTGTCCCTCCTCCTCAGGCCCCGTATCTGTACTGGTTCCAGGTGGAAGGACTCTAGCCATGAAAAAAAACCCAAACAAACCGACCCTTTCATAGACTCTATTAAGAGGAAAGAAAAAACCCAAAGGAGAAAACATTTTTTCCTATCTTTTCAAATATGATTCATCCTGTAGCTTGAGCTTTAGGACTGCTGCAGATGGGGCACATTATTCTCCACAAGAAGGACCAAGCTGCTCATAAATTGCTGCCGAAATTAAAAGGCGCTTTTTGACTCAAAGCAATTGTAAAGTACTCAGACTCTTTTTGGGAAGCCCAACAGCTGACTGAAGACAAGAGGACAGAACGGTCTGGCAGCTCCCAGACAGGTTATAGCTCCAAAGTCTGCTTCTGTCTGTCAGGTACAAGACCAGCTTCAAGTTCTCCACATCCAGTACTGCCAGATAATCCTCCTTCCTTTCCAGTATCTTGCCAATTAACATTCGCTATGTAAAGGTTTCTAACAACCTTTTCTTGATCCCAAGCATGGCCTTGCAAGGCTCAATTTTTCCTCTTTTATTTCACCATTTGCCTTTAAAGAGCTGACCCCCCTACCCTCCTATAAACTCATACTCCTGCCCATCCAAATCTTTATTCCTCAATCACAAGTCTGGTGACACTATGCAATCACTTTAACTGTCTTTACTGGCCCACTCTTTTCTGCTGTATTAAGTTCAACTTCCTAACCTTCACCTCCAAATCCCACCTCCCTATAACTACTATATGTAGCTCCATGTCCTTGTTCAAATAACTACTCGAAGCAAGCTTCTCTCAGTAGCAAGTCTGTTTATTATTTAAGGAAACAGGAAAAAAAAATCAACACATTAATTTGCACCTACCAATGGAATTCGCATTGCTGTGACTACAGACCTTTATCTTCCCTAAACCCTTCCTAAGGTTTCTTACCTCAAATTGTATTATATACTGTTGTAGACGTCATTTTTTAGCACAGAGATAGTTTCTTTCTGTATGTTCTCTAACGGAGATTAGTATCCTTTTGATACTGTAAAAACAACAGCATTGAGACAACATTTTTCAATTTCTGGCATGGCTATACATAATAATACTACAGTTAGACTGGTATAAATTCACAGATAGACATTCTATTCCAGAATAAAATTCTGATAACCTGGTATAATTATTCTGCTTCCAAACATGGGTAATTACACCTAAATTACCGCAAGGAGTAATACCAGCATAGTAGGGTTTTTTTTTTTAATTTCTGTATTGTTATGCCAAGAAATTTCATGATGTAGAGAAGACTTAAGTATCTCAATCAGAATCACAGTAATATACCCTAACATTAGGCAAATATTAGCCCAAAACACAGTTTATAAGCAGTTTATTAGCTATTCAACATATATGGGTAATGATGTCTGATTAACACTTCTCATTATTTACTTTAAAAGCTAAGTATCTCGAGAAAGGCAAAAGCAATATGCTAGTTCAACCACCAAAACTTCTCCAGGATATGAGAACCACATCTCAAATTATGACTCAGTGTGGTTTGAAATACTCAGTAGGCCGGGAGGATACGCGAGAGGCCGCTTTAACCACAATCAGCAATGCCTATCGCACTCAAATAAAATACAGGCTCCTTCTGGCTTATCAAAGGTACCACAATCTGTTACTGCTGAAAAAATCAGAAACATTCCCACTTCCAGAAATACACCTTTCATAACAGGCAGTATTTTGATTTCTTAGGATAAAGGTCTTATTTACCATCCATAGTATCAATAAAGTCATGCCAATCCTTAGATTTTTACACATCTTTGAGGTACTCGGGTGTTCTACGGTTTAAATTTATAGCAAACAATCTGATACTTCAACACTGTAAGCAGTGTTTAACTTAGAAAAAACAAAACAAAAAAAGAGAATCAAATTTTTCTCTACATATAAATTTCAATGAGCAACGGAAATCCGAATTTGTGTCTCTGGTTTTCAAAGAGAACATTCCATCAATTTTCTGCCCTCCTCACTGTCCCCCAGGAAAAAAAACAAAAGCTTAGGCAGGAAAGTATTAAACAATCTTTCAAATATTTTTTTTTTTTAGCTTTTTTCTTTTACAGCAAATGATGATAAAAACATTCAATGCAATAATCCTACTGCTGACCGTTTTGGAATAATATCAAGAGTTGTTCTTTACTGGCCCCTCAAACTTTTCAACAGACATTCTGCTGAATTTGTCAGACAACAGCTGAAGCTGACAAGGACCTCTGGAGATCAGGGAGTCCAACACCCCTGCACAGAGCAGGTTCAAAGAGAGCAGGTTGGTCAGGACACTGTAGAGTTGAGTTTCTAGCATATCCAGAGATGGAAATAAAATTCAATTAAGCATTTTGGTTTTCAGCATAAGTTATTTCCATAGGCTTACACAAATGCAGATGTTACCATACAGTACCAAAAACCTGTCTATAGAAGTAGACAGCACAAACCAGTATATCACAATAGTTTTCTTCCTCTGAGACTAAAGTTATCTGTATGCAGGTGGGTGCCAAATGAAACAGCTTTAGAAAATTTCCACATTCTCCTCTGTTTTTAACCACAAAAACAATGAACAACTGGAGAAACCTGCCTGGTCTCAAGCAAAGCTCAAAGCTGGCTATGAAAGTCATGCACAGCAATACACTAGGAGAACCTGAAGTACCAACATAAGCTAGTTCGGGTTTCTTGTATTTGTTTCTCAACAACTTTGGCCACAATTTATTAAATAAATAAACAAATATATAAACAGAACGACTTTATATTCAGTAATTTCTCTAAAGGAAATCTCAAAATGTGAAGAGTGAAAAGAAAATGTTTCCATTACAATACCAGTTCACATTTGATTTGGGTGTATTTCTAAACTAGCTGTAGAGTTAAGATGCTATAAACAAATCTGGATGCCTTAAGGAGGAAAAGCCCTAAAATGTCAATTTTTCTCAATTGTTAATCTAAAATAGTATTGCTAGTTATTATAAACAAAAGACAGTATGAATTTTAAATAATTGCTAAAATATTTACGAAATGATAAAACCTGATCGAACAAACTCATTCCCTCCATTCATTCTGCTGTCAGTCATCTAGTTGTAGGACACTACAGAACCCTGCTGACCCACATACTGGCTGCAAGACTTGCTCGTTCTCAGCACTCATTAATTTAAAACAAGTAATAAAAACACCAAAGTCACTGCATCACCAAGTGTCTTCTGTTGCTTTGAACAAAAGTGCAGTTTGGTTGTACGTATTTACAGTCTTTTAAACCTTT
This sequence comes from Casuarius casuarius, assembly GCA_003342895.1. Classification (NCBI taxonomy): domain Eukaryota; kingdom Metazoa; phylum Chordata; class Aves; order Casuariiformes; family Casuariidae; genus Casuarius; species Casuarius casuarius. The sequence continues at coordinate 171,866 of PTFA01000465.1, read as the reverse complement.
CAGTACTGAGGTGAATTTTGTAAAAATTCTGGAAGTTCAAAATCACATACAATGAAAGCAGTTGTAGCGACTTATGTTTGGAGCGGCAGAAGATGAAGTCACGGAAACATCATGAAGATGAAGTCACGGAAACATCTCAAAGATACTGAATTGCACATGCACGGTGTTGGTGGAGTACTGCTATAATCTGGCACAGAGGCCGACCCAGAGTGCAAGAGTATGCATGTAACCTTCTTCCCGGTAAACAAAATAATTTGGGAGTCCCCAGAGGCTGCAAGGAGGATACCTATTTCCACACACAGAATGCAGATGACGTTGCAGACTGATGTTTGCAAATTTACTTTTCCCAGTTTGCTGTAATTCCTACAGGCAAAACTTTTTCCAATCAGTCTGCTCGTGGATTCAAGTTTTGAGCCTTAGAAACACAACAATCTCTGCAGAGAATTCTCTTTAACGTGTCTTTAATGCGAGGTATGGCAAGGTGCTATTTGTGTTTATTGCTTAGCTGAGTTTTGCAATCATGGATTACCAAGCCGCATCAAGCCAGCAAGTAAGATATTTATCTCTGAAAGAAGTTGTTTTACAACTGTAAGCAAGTTACTACAGTTTTCAAAAAAAAAAAAAAAAAAATCCATTCCTGTAACAGATTATGAGAGAGCAGGTAGCTGCCACTGTTCTTTTTTTCCTACTATATCCTGCATCTGGTTATGGACCCTACATATCTTACCTGTTAAAAGACTGGCCTTTTTTCCTTGCAATGGGTATTATTAAGTAAAGACAGTTAGTGAGAGTTTTTGTTTGTTTTCTTAAGCAAATTTCCACCAGGAATTTTCCACCTCAGCAATAAAATCACTTGTAATGTACGGCTGCTCAGAAGGCTCATTTTGTCATCTAACTCCTTCTCAAATTTTGAATTTTTTGGGTCAGGGGGAGGGGCAGGGCAAAACGGGCATCTCAAGCACAGTTCTTTGGGGAGAACAGCCCAGAGGGCAAAGAGAAAGAAGGGGTATCTTTTCAAGTCTGCCCATCTCCCCTTCTCCTACCGCCGCTGAACTGCCTCCAGTCCCTTTTAAAGAGCACCAGACGCAACTGGTTCAAAGTTCACTATCAGCAGCCTCTGGCTGGCAGAAAGAAAGAGGCTATTTTGGCGCTGAGGTAGGGGATCTCCTTTTCCACACCATATGGAGCTTAACAGACCATCTCTATCTACAGCTGGCCAGTGGAAAACTGCCTACATTTGCCAAGAGATCCAGCTAAAGTTTTGGGCCTAGCAGTTTCCTAAATTTCTCTTAAAATGAAGATGAATTCATGAAGCAGGTAAAGGCCCAAACCACTCTTTTTGCATGCTAGTTAAGAATGGATTATAAAAATGGCTTTCCTCCTGTTGTATTTTTATATGTAAAATTGCCTGGGACAGTAACATATGGATGACTTGGATGTACAGCAATAATGAGGAGAATTTCGAAATTCCCAGTTTAATGCACATTTGAATCGCATTCTAAAGGACACTTTCTTCCTGTCTATTTCCTCTGCTCAGGTTAACATACTCTTTTTCAAAAGTGAACGGCAATTCTTGCTTGAAAACAGCCTGAAGCAGCTGCAGAAAACCTCCGTGAGAGCGCTCCGAGGCAGGCAGGGCCTGCTGTGCAGCTCCAGGAACAAACGGGCCCTAAAACAGTAGGGTCAACATTTTTTTCACATTCGCTCCCAGGAATCAGTATGCATATTTATATTTTATCATACAGTCATACTTCTAAGAAAAATTAACCTACTTATTTCACTCAAAAACAACTTGGAACTTGATAAATCATTACCCTTATTTTCAAGATCAAATACCCGAGACAAGCCTCAATGCAAGATGAGATCATGATCACTGATACAGAGGACCAACCCTCCAACATTCGGCAGCGTTTTCCGTTGGAAAGCTGGCCTATGTGCAAAATCAAAATCTGGTAAAGAGAGTTTATGAATATAATTAATCTAAAAAAATAAAACTCACCAAGAATACTGCAGACTCCAGCATCTATTCAGGTTTCTCATCTTACCGCCTAAAAAATCCCTGCAAATGCAAAACCTCCTGTGCTAAAAATAAAAAATTCACAGTACGGATCTTGTTCCAAAATCCAAATCAAACAGATATATTGAATTTTGTGACAATTCAAGTACTTACAATTTTAAAGCAGCTTACTATTCTGGTAGAGGGGAAAAAAAAATCTGAAAGGTGCTCTCATGTAACATATGATTTTTTTAGCTGACACTTGGAAAAGAGCATGCATCATCAGCATCAATAAATACTATTCCTATCATGCACCATGAATTCATGTTTGCAAGCACAATTCTCCTGCAGATGCCTATAGTCAAATATAGAACCTCTGCATTAAAATTATGAAAAATATGATCAGAAATAAGCATAGTGATCTGTTAGACATTTTGCTCCACCACGCGTGCTATTTACTGCCCTATAAAATCTGAGAAACAATACATTCTATCTACATTAAAAACTACACAAACACATTTTCAGGCTAAACGTTAGCATGCTACTTTCACTCAGCTACAATTCATTTCTAAATACCTTATGTAATCTACTGCAGACAGAAATAAAAAGGCTCTCTTTTATTTGTCACTCTTTGATGCAGACACCCTACCTATCATCAGCTACCATACAACTTACCAAATATCCACAATCTCTCAAGGCTTTTAATGCTGTCTACCCCATTTTCCTGAACACAGAGGAAAAGACCCTCAGTGCACACTAGACTGAAACATTTTCAATGCTTTTCCTCCATATTTATCTTGATTGTAGATTACCAAACCAGCTAAGAGCCAGGACTGGTCAGATTGTTTAAAATCGTACTGGATAAGACTCTAGAGTTGCTGATTTCTTGTTATAGGAAGTAACAGTTCTAGCAAAAGAATCCCCAAGGCGAAATGTTTAGTGTTCCAATGTGTAAGCCCTAACAGCCTTTGTTCTTCCCTTTGCTGTACTCATTACTGCTTCCTTCTCTCTCCCCCTCTCCCTCTCTCTGAATCCTCCAGCTTTCAGTATAAGATGCAAATGCCAGCTCAAATCTGAGTACACATTTATTTTTCAGATGAAGAAAAAAAAAAATCCTATCCATTATCCATTGCTGCGAAGCTTTGAGTTAAAAGGAGTCATCCCTCAGGAGCTGATGCACTGCCCATCCGGTTTCCTATTCTTATTTCATTACTGCACAATATTATAATTCATGCCACTAATAATCCACTGGAGCTCCAGCAAACCTCTAAAATACATCTTTCCACTTGGCTGCAAAGTCCTCCCTGGGTTAAAACAGTTTAGAAACACTATCCACACTACTTATTTCATATGTTTTTCTACGCAGGCTACATTAAGTGCGTGTTTAACATTAAAGACCTTAATTCAGAAATAAGCATCAGGTTACTCAGACATGGCCAAACAATCGACCTTTAAACAATTAGACAGCAAATCCTGAGCGCGCAACGCTGTAACGCAGCACAGAACCGTTTGCTGCCATGTGGTCCACAATTTATGATTGTCACTCAGAGGCCTATTCTTTATGACTACATTGTGATAAAAACGTATATCTCGATATGTGATATTTAAATAAAGATACTGTATTTAGCCAAGACAGCAATAAGTCTTTACAAATAATAGCTTTAATCCTATTAAAGCTGGAGGAGGTTAACAGTATCTCTTTACTAACATTTAAACCATTGTTTCCCTGCTAACGTGCCAAGTGTGCAAGCAGGAGCCGGATTCACTTTTCACATGCATGTACCTTCATGCCACTGTTATATCCATACCCAAAACATCACGTCTCACCTTGTGAACCTTGACCTTTGAAAGATATTTTAGCCAATGCTCAGTTACTGTCACAGACGCATTACCTCTGCAAATAGGAAAGGGTTAAAGGCAGCCCCAATCAATAGGCCTACAAGGAAAAAAAAAGGAAAAAAGAAGAGTATGCCTTACAGCATCTTTGCAATGCTTTTATGCACAATTCCACAACAATATTGTTTCCTTTTGGCCTCTCGGAAACGCACAGCACCCCCCCTTACCGTCTCCTAAGGAAGAAAACCACAAGACAGCACCCTGTAAATAAAACAGCATGCAAAGCAGCATTCCCCAGGCACAAGCATAACTACAATTACAAATCATTCAATCAATTTTATTTAGTTTAGTTTAAAACAGACTGCATAGCCAGTGTCCCACCCTTGCAAAGCAAAAATATTTTAATAAGGGTCATAAATCTCAGCTCTTGCCCATTCCTTAAGCATAAAAAGGCACGAAAAGCCAAAGTAATCTCAGTTACTGCAAATATGTACATTTACATACAGAATCCTTTAGGACTACGTTAGCCACATACCAGTGCTGTGTGTCTAAAGTGTGCATTCACATACTGTTTTGGGCTGGTATCTGTCTGCAAGCTCCTCTGCTTTTGGCTGCCATGGAGGGAGGAAGCTATCCCCGTGCAGCCGCTCAGTGGCTGCATTGTGCTCGCAGCCGAGCTGCCTCAAACCGGTTCCAGCCGGCTCTGGTCACCCTACATAAAAAGCTATGGCAACCCTCGCTGAGTTGCCAACAAGTCCCTGAAAGCCGCCGGGGCCGCTCCTCGCCGCTGCTGGGGCCGTGGGGCGCGCGTCCCTGCCGCTGTCCCTGTCCCTGTCCCTGTCCCCGGCCCCGTCCCTGGCCCTGGCCCCAGCGGCGCGCCCCAGGGCGCCCGGCTCCGTCCCACCCCGCTCGCACTCCCTTCTCCTCCCCCACTTACCTCCCACAACCTGGCTGGGAGCTGGGAGCTGGGAGTGTGTGCCTGCGTGTCTGGAGCTAACAAAGAGACCGCAATAAAAATCCTCACAGGATCCCCCGTGCCGCGCGGCGGACTCGGCCGCGGCGCGGGGAGCGGGCTGCCACGCAAGGACGCCTCGCGCTCTGCTCCCCGCTCCCGCAGGGCGAGGGTGGCTGCGGAGCAGCGTCACGCCGGCCCCCTCGTGCCCACCGCCGTGGGGCCGCGCGCCCTCCCCGCTCCCCGCGGGCTCGGGGCCGCGCCAGCCGCCCTTCTCCCCTCCGTGCAGCAGCGACTGCAAAGATGATCCACACGCCTCCCTCCCCGCGAGAAAGCCATTTCCGCAGCAGCGAGATGCCTGCAAAATAGTTCCTTCACCCCCTCCGAGCAGCACCGAGCTGGCTGCCGAACCCTTTTTTTTCCCTTTTGGCTACCCAGCCATCCCGGAGGCACGCGAGGGAGGAGAGCGGCACCCCCGCGGCCCGCGCCGCCGTGCCCATCCCGCCCCGCAAAATGGCTCCTGGCCCAGGCGCCCGCTTGGCCCCGCGGCCTGCCCCGGGCGGCTCCTCGGCTGGGTCGTGGCCCGCCGGGGCGCCCGAGCCCTCCGGGGCAGCCCGAGCCCGGGGGCAGCCCGAGCCCCGGGCCGTGCTGCGGGACCCTTCCCGTCCTCCCTCGCCAGGCAGGGCCTCGGGACGGGATGCCGCCCGCTTGGCTCGGGCAGCTCACCCTGTGCCAAGCCCCGTGTGTGGGCACCGGGCGCCGGGGAACCGGGGCAGCCTGTCTGCATGGTGCTGCCAGCCGCCCCGGAGCCCCGCGCCGGGCAACCGTGCCCGCGGGGCAGGGCCCGCCGCCGCCCGCCCGGGGCCGAGACCTGCCACCTCCTCGCACCCGGGCCTCCACCCCGCGCCACCCTCCGCGGCGGCCCCAGCGCCCT
>PTFA01000465.1:97219-165178 GCA_003342895.1 Casuarius casuarius | reverse complement strand
AGGTTGCACCCGTCCCCTGTGCCGCAGTTCCCCCGCCTGTGCAATGGGGGCACCAGGTCCCTGCTAGCTGCTGCTGCCCTGCTGCTGTCGGGGGGAGCATGCTCGGATAAGGCGGACAGACATGTGCCCCTAACCGCCAGAGAGGGGGGGGGGTCTCTCCTTAATTTATGTTTGGTTGCATAATATCTCCTTGGCGCTGTTCTGGCTTTAAATAAAGACCAGGTGAAATTACATGCTTTTAAATCAAACGTTTTAAGTCAAAGCGTTAAATGCTTCATAGAAGTATTCCTGCACAACACGGCATCCCCCCAAATTTAAGGTACCAGGCCACATTTTCACTGTTAATGCAGATTTGCATTTATTTTAGTGCAGACACGGGAAACAGCTTCTCCTTGTAGCTTGTAAGGGTCAGTCTCCGGCTGCGATCTCTTCTGGCAGGCTTACCCCCAGCTGCATGCAGCAGTGGCCTTCTGTTTATTACAAAGCAGCCTGACATTCATCCTGTTGTTTTGGATTCCAGCGTGGCATCTCCCCCCTTTCTGCAACGGGGCAGCCTGTTTTACAGCTGTGCAGCACGATTTTTAGAATTATAGTTTTGCATGTGGCTCACTTTGTAGTTGCACGGTAGTGTGGCCACTGGTGAGCCTGATCAGTTTATAGAATTTGAATATAATAAATTGATTTGATAAGTTATATTGAAAATAAACAGATCTGAGTTCTGCACTAGTTTTAATTTCAAGAAAGGCCCCCAAATTTAGTTTGTACAAGCCTGCAAGGGGCTTGCTCATCCCGCGAGTGACTTGTAGAATCAGGCCGTAAAATTTTAACACAATATTGTCTTTCCGATTAACTAGTAGACTTTGGTTTGATTAAAAAACTGAAAACTACAGTCTATTTTCTTCTCCTCGATTTCTGTGGTCTGCTTGCATAATGGTATAAGGAAAATGGCAGCTGCTAGAAGTATTAGTATCTAAAATCTTATGTTAATTGATTTCACAGTTTATACATGGCGTAAAGGTCTCCGTGCGTGCCGTCTTTCAGACTGATTTACTGTTTTCCTTCAAACCAGGTGTCCTCGACATCTCTATGGAAAGAAAAGTCTGTCACTGCAAATATTTAACTGTAAAATAATAAATTTAAGAGAATTTATAGTATCATTTACTTGGTGCCTGGGTGACAGCCCTTCCCTCGATTCTTTTTTTGTTCGAACGCAAAGTAACAGGCAGTCGCAATGCAAGTGTCCCTGAAAAGCTTCGCTTCTGCTCCGGGAGGATTCCGTAGGCTTTTCAGCGCGCTGACCTTGTCTCCTAGGTCTGAGATTTAGTCCCTAAGTCACCTCAAGGGCCTCCTGACTCTGCAGGTAGAGTCAGCTGCTGCAGGGGCAACAGGCAGGTTAAGTCACCGCAGCTTTCCGCGGAGGTGGGCACGGGCCGCTCGTGGCGTGTCCTGCCGCGGCAGCTGCTCGGTACGGGGACGTGGCTTGGGCACGCAGCCGGAGGAGTTCTGGTTCCCGCAGCGCCTGGATTTCCACCCTTGCGGTTACCCACCTGAAAGCATTTCCCCCTCCGCCCCGCACCACGTTGCAGCCAGCTGCAAACGCAATGCCGTGGCCCCGTGTGCAGACGAGGAAGGAGGACGCCCTGGGGCGGGCGGGAGACTGGAGGGGCTGGAGGAGCAGTTCTTGTTTCTCAGGATTGCTCTGCTTTCTCCACTGGCCTCTTTGCAGGGCTGGGAACCAGGTCGGCGCTGCCGTCTGAGCTGTGGGAGTCTCTGCCGCGAGGGACGGAACCGCCGACGTGGTGCTGCTCCGGAGTGTAACCGGAATGAGACCGGGGCACGTTTTGTCACCTGCCCTGACGGAGCAATAAACTTCGCTATTAGGACACATACCATATACTCCATTCTCCCAGGAACTGTCAGTTTTTAACCCCACCTTTCCTTTTTCCTGAAAAAAGACAAATACAGCCTGCTGTTCTCAGCAGTCGGCAGGAAGGAGTGCTCCAATTCGAGACGTTCTCCCTTTGATGTTGCAGTAAATGCTGTATTTGTGCACAATGATAACTTTTTAATGGTTTATTTTTTAAAGGGTTTTAAGAGTCTCGAAATCCAGATCTCTGAAACCTGGTGTACTCTCCCTACTCCCTGTATTGGAATCAGTTTTAGTTGTATCAAATATAAATAGCTAAAAACATAGCTTTTACAAATCAAAAATATGTTGGAGCCAAAGATGATTTTGCAGATGGATTTACACAATTAAAAAAGAAGCCAATTTACATTTAATTTTTTCTTTCGGAATAAGTGATACCCTTTTCATGCTCTCCCATTTTCGTTTGTTCTTTTACTCAATAAAATAACATTTCCCTCCTGGCTAGTGAAACATCCTTAGTTTAAGCAAGAAGGAAGGGTAAAATATATATTCCATATTTGCAATCCTAAATTTCTTTTCTGACCCATAACTCTACAACTTCTGGCAAATAATTAATAGTATCTGTCAAATTCGGTTGCTTTTTTAGGTTTTCACCTGAAAATTTCTTGTATCACGTTATCCACAAGAGCACAGTGGAAGCCTGTAGTTCTTTTTCTATAATACTTACATTTTTCCTTTAATCACCATTAAGAATGCAAGGATACTTTTCTTTAACCCTGCACTTTAAAAGCCAGTATTTTAGAAAAGTACTTAAAACTAAACTTCATTTTTTCAGATGCCCACATTACTGTTCTCTAGGTATTTTCTTGGCAAAACTAGTTTCCTTTCTTGCTTATTAAAATAATTGTCCTGTTGTATTTTGAGCTAAAAGCTCTGAGATTGCTTGCAGGAAAAGTACTAGACTTACTAAAAGGAAGTGATCCTACAGGAGATGAGATGAAAGGACTTCGGTAGGGAGAAGTCGATAACTAGAGTCAAAACTTGCATCTACATCAACAAATGTTATATTGTAAATGTCCTCTTTTAAGATAGCTTCTAGCACAAGAGCGCCCTAAAACCTAAAAATTTGTCGCGCAACACGTTTACCGAGGAGCTGCAGCGTTTTGGCCCCGGCCGCCTCGGAGGCTGCGGTGCTCTGCTGTACCGCCAGCACGAGACCCCCAGCGGGACACGGCCTTCGGTGCCACCCCGGTCTCTCTCGATGCCCCAGTCTGATCTGCAGTCCTCTAAGCTCCCCCAGCACCGTCAGCTGGCCCCGGGGCTGTGCTAACCCGTCTCACGCCCGAGCTCTGGCGCTGGTCGGGGTCTGCGCCGCGGGACCACCGCCCCGGCCGGCTGCCTGGCAGCAGCTGCGGGYGCAGCGCCGTTCGGAGCCGCCCTCCCGAGCACCGTGGGCAGGAGCGTTCCCGGGGCTCGGGGAGGCGCGTTTGCCCCCCTGCAACGCTCGCGCTTACGTTTCCTACCTCCTGGGACGTGCCAGGCTGGAAGGACGCTCCGGCAGACGTGCTTTGCTCCTGTGCGCGCAGCGCCGCGTCGGCTGGAGCACGGAGGGGAGGAAACCACGGCCCCGCCAGCCCTCCGTTCGAGCGAGGCATGGGCTTGGGTCCATGGACGCTTCACACCAGTAACGTAACAACCCTTAGTCGTCTGCACACCGCGAGTGGCTGACTGTCTGTGGCCCAAGGGACATTGTACTGCTCCGCGGAGGATGGAGCCACGTTCTCAAAAGCGATGGGGAGCGCGTTATYGCCGGTGGCGAGCACCCCCCTGGGGTGTACGGGCGTGAGCCGTGCGCTCTCCGAGTCCGCCTGCCGCCCGTCCCCTCGGCTGTCTGCACAGACGTCCGTGCCTCAGGAATTCAGACCCCCCAKTAGGACTCTGAGGCATCTTTCCTTACGCCTTCAGTCCCCTCTCCTGCTGCAAGTGAAACCCATTACAGGTCACGCGCGCTGCGGAGAACAGAGGGCTCCSGCCCAGGATCCACCTTCCGTTTTTCAGGAGGAGGCTTAGCAACATTTTCAAGGATGCCGTGCAGATTTAGGACCTTGGACCTGTTGGACCTYGACTAAGGTGCTAGATCCAGAAAGTGGTTTAGACACCGTATACATAGATATAAATGAGGTCCCACTCTCAGCTGTTGCTTAGCGCTGACCCCACGCATTTCCAACATTAAAGTTTTTTGTATTCATGGACCTCCGAGTTGTACATGTGATCTCAGCCAAGGAAAAGTCAGAAATAGCAGCTCTGCTGCCAGCGCCAAGGTGAGACTTTGTAGGCTCCCCATGTGCCCGCGTCAGCGTTGCGGCCTGCCTGGGGAACACCTGCCCCAGCTGTGCGGCAACATCTGCTGCGAGGTGCTACGAGGGGTCACCCTGGCAGAGGCGGGTGCAGGGCCGAGCTGGGGAGAATCTGGGGAGGACCGGGAAGCTCGGCGAGGATGGCCTTTCGGAGAAGCTAATTGTGTAAGGGGCTCTTTTCCGTGGCTGCAGTATATTATCCACTTTGCATCCGTTGGAATAATGTGCGCAGTTGCTAAGCCGTAACAGAATTTGACACAGAAAAGTACATCAGCCAAATCTGTTTAAACAGAACAAATACAAAATACAGCGAGATTGGTCTTCCAACAAATAAATAAATAAACAGAAGATGGATGACTTGGTTTTTAGCTTTCATTTTTTAGGAAAAATTATTCAAATATATGCCAATTCTACAGGACTTTTGAAGTACGATTTGGTAATCCTTGTCAAGAGTATTCTGCAGAAACAATGGAGTTTGGGGCCCATTTGAATTATCTCAGAAAAAGAGCATGGAATTGTTGTCAGTCACCACAGAAACGCGGTGGCAGAAGACACGTGCAGAAGGGGTACGGGCGTATTCTGTCTCCTAAGCCTGGAAGCGTAAGCTGTGGGCTTGTTAGAGACGGCTTACTATTTAATAGATATGGTTTACAATCTGGTTTTAGACTGGTGGGTAGTCAAATGGCTTTAATCCCGCTCATTAGAGATTAACAAATATCATACTTATGTACATGTACGAATAGCTGCTTAATTTAGGAAGCAAGATGATATTTAACCTGCAAATTGTCCAACTACCTGCTAATTTTGTGGCAATACATACGCTGCGACATGAAAAGTAGCGCCACTTTTCTTTCAGAGACCATAAACCACTGGATCCGTTGCTGAGGTCCTCCAGCCCAGCAGATTTGTCTGGGGTCTGGTCACGCTGCGAAAACTACCACGTGTGACCGTTCGTGATTTCCTCCCGGCTGCTGAAAAGCTATCAGCTATTTTCGGGAGCAGCAGCTGTTCGTCGCTCCTGACTCAGCGCGGCAAGGCACAGAGGCAGGCACATACAACCCATACGTATATACGCATTTGAAAATGATGCTGAATGGGAATTATGGGCAGAAAGTGAGAAATATATTGAAACCGCTTCGTAGCTACGTTGTTTATTAACTGCATTTGTACATTAACTACGTTGTACGTTCACTACAGTTGTCTTGGCCTTCTTCCCACATTGCGACTGGTTTTGCAGACCGTCTGTCTTCCGGAGAAACGGGAGGAGGAGGAGGAAGGGACGAAAGCACAGCAAGTAGGTACAAACGAAAAGAAACGGACACAGTCTCTGGGCAGGGGCGGAAGGTGAGAATATAAATATTAGCGCACTCTGCACAGGTCAGACCGCCTTCAAGCCGTACCACAACCGCTACGTAACCTGCGCTTGTACCCTCCAGCAAACACTGCCTGTAGCTATGGGACAAAATGTTCACAACAGGCAATATCTCCCCAGAGTTTAAAGAAAACATTGGACGAAGGCTCATGAGCATGTAGAAGCCAATAATTCTTATCACCCGTTTGCAGAAAAACAGCACTAACTGCAAAGTGGAAATTCACAGTGCCAGAACAGCATGAAGAGTGAGAAACCCGAACAATTCCCAGGGTGGTAAGTCCTGGAAAAACAGAATTAGGCAAAGTCTTGGACGATAAGAGACTCCGAAGATTTTTAACCCTCTCTAGAAGAGATGCTGAATTCAGATGCAGTACAAGGCCGGGAGGACTGGACAGGGCTTGGTAAATCTTTTTTTCCTAGCTGTTAGCAAGGCTGAGCAAACCAGCTACTATCCAAAGAAACCGGCCTCTGCCGCAGAAATACTGCACAGCTCTCGTTTGTTTCTGTGGCTCGTTTATAGCTATTTACTAGCGCTACGAAATTGCTGTGATTTTCTGGGCACGTCCTTCATCTGCGTTTCGCGATGTGCTGTTTACAGAAGTGAGGTTGCGCTCGCCCTGGCGACAGAGCGACCAGCGGAGCTATTGTAGCCGATCTCCGTTTCAGGCTTTTCGGCAAAACTCTCCGGGCGGAGGCCGAGGTCGCCGTGCCCCGGCAGGGCCTCCCCGCAGCCGAAGGGCCTCCGCCGAGGGCGGCCGGCGCGGGGGACCCTCCACCTCCGGGGACGGCGCGGGGGGACGGACGCGAGCGGCGCGAGGTGCCGATCCGCGGAGGGGCGCGGCTGGGTGCTGACGCGCGTGGGCTGCAGGGCGCCGGGGCCGTTGGCGGGGAGAGCTTTGCCCGTCCCCAGCAGGGATGTTTCCTGGGGCCCGCGCGTGCCTCGATCCCGCCCTCGCTTCAGCCACACCTGAACTGCCGGCAGGCGCGCGGGTCTCGCCCCGTCGGCAGCCTCCGCTGAGCCGCGGCTGTCGCGGTGTGACGGGAGGGGCTGCGAGGGCATCCTCTTCGTTCCTCCGTGCTGCGTGGTCACTGCGTGTCGAGGTAAGAGGGCAGGTTTTGGAAGAATTTGAGGCCCAGTAATATCTGTACGGGGGAATGCTCTTCTGCCTGAAGAAGAGAAGAAACCGAGTATTGAAAAGTGCCGAGTCCTCAGAAGGGGAGCGCAGAGGTAAGACGGTGTTGCCCTAAGGCAGGGCACCCGAATCCCCAGGTCGGCGCTGTGCCCGTCCCTGGGCGCTGCCGGGATGGCTGCACATCACGCCTGGCACCGGCGGCGTCTTCGCAGCGAGCTTGCAAGCATGACTCCGGCTCACGGCGTGCTGCTCGGGCTTCGACGCGGTCAGAAAGCTCCGTGCGGGCCGCGGCGGTGCGGGGCGTGCGGCTCCGACCAACAGCGGTCGGGGCGGCCCGGTTCCCAGCCGCAGCGTCCTTCTGCCTTGGAACGGGACGTTATAATGAACAGCGGGACTTTGCAGGTGAACTTTGCAGTGACGGCCAAAACTCGGCAGGGCATTTCTTCCGCGCCGGAGCACCACTGCCAGGGAACACGGGAAGAGCGCAGAAGGAAAGGCAGGGGCCCCGCCGGAGGCAGCCCTCGCCCCAGCTCCTCTCGCGCGTCGTGAAGGACCCGCCTCCGCTGCCGCGCTGGCTCGCGTCCGCCACGCTTCGCCCACGCCCGCGGGCTGTGCTCCTTTGGTGCGAGGACACCCTCGGACATCTGCACCTGCTTGTAGCATCTGTACCAGCCGCGCAGAGGCCCCGCCGAAACATCGGCCTGACAGCCGGCCTTGCTAACGCGCCGCAGCGCGCTCCAGCCGAACGGCCGGTTTAAGGTAAAACGCCGCCTAACGCCCGCGGTAGGGCTGCCGGCGCGCAGGGAGGGAGCTGGGCGGGGGACAGCACGCGCCGGTCACGGGGACACAGCAGAGCCCCGCGGGAGGCCAGGCCGGGACCTGGGTTTCCCCGGCCATCGGCTCACGAATCCCGTCCCCTACCTGTGCCACCAGCAGACTGCACAGCAGGGCGGCGTGCGGATTGCAAAACGCAGAGCTAGTAGATCTACTCACGAGCACTACGGTCTTTTCCGCTTACTAACACCTTCCAAATGCTGGGCCAGAAGCCTCTCCCTCGGCTTCCTCCGCCGGCGTTAGCCACCTGCGTGATTAACATCCAGTATAACGAAGCTCATCAGCCTGAGACATCGAAAAATGCCTGTTTTGTTCCCTTAGTGTGCCATATGTACGGGTTTTTTTCCTCCCTTCTCTTGATATTTATTCAAAGATACGAGGATTATTTCTGAATTATTCATCGTACAATATCTGATTAGGCTGTGGCTCCCACTGCTTAATGAATGAGCCATTAGCCCTGTGCAGATGGTGCCATCAGCAGCTATGTGAATGCTGCGTGGTCACCTGCGCGCGAACAGCGCCGCGAGGAACAGGCTGGGCCGACCCTTGCACGAGGCTGCGAGGTGACTTTTTGCTGTAGCATCCGTAGGCGCCGTGTACAGCACAGCCTGGCATCGCCTCGCCGGGTGCTCCCAGGGGAGCTCCGGATGCGGCCTTCCAAACTGCACTTCTGAGTGCCTCTTCTCTGCGGCTACGAGCCTGCAATCGGCACAAGAAGGAGAAACAGCATCTTTATTCACATAACTTTTGTTTTAAAAAATACCTGATACAATTTTCTCAGACTAGAAAATCTTTGTGCAGTTGAGTATATATCCTACCAACTACCCATTACATCGCTTCAAGCAATGAAGCAAGTACACAAAAATAAATTGCCCACAGGTATGATCGCTTACATTTGCTGTCCTCCTACCCCCGCGTGCCCTCCAAGATTTGCTGTCTCTGCAGGGGCAGGTGCCACCCGTGACCCCTCGCTGCTGCCCTGCCACGAGCAGGCGCAGGACAGCGCTTGGGCCACCCGCACGGTCCCCGCTCCCGCAGACGTCGGCTGTGCCGGAGGCTGGTGCGGGGGGACGCGGCCTGGTTCGGAGGGACGCGGCCTGGTGCGGAGGGACGCGGCCTGCTTCGGAGGGACACGGCCTGGTTTGGAGGGACATGGCCTGGTGCGGAGGGACACGGCCTGCTTCGGAGGGACACGGCCTGGTGCGGAGGGACGCGGCCTGGCCGCTTTCCCGCGGGCCCGGGGAGGTCGCGGCAGGTCTGGAGGCAGCAACCCCTCCGCGTACGGCAGTGAGCGATGCCACCAGCCACGGCCGCGGCTGTCACCACTGCCCCCCCAGGGCGCAACAGCCGACTGCAACAGTCGCCCCACTCCCGGCCGCGGAGGTGCAGTGACCTCCCGGGTGGAAAACCACCCAAACCGGCACGGCCTGGAGGCACGGCAGCCCGGGGGCTGCGGCCGCCGAGCCCTGCCGGGCGCCGAGCCCAGGGCACGCCGCGGTGCGGGGGACGTCTGCGGCTACGGTCTGCAGTCGGGAGGGAAAACAATCTGGGGACGGCAATTAATGAGCAGGCGGGCAGGAAAAGGGGGGGGTCTCTTTCTCACTAAGAGCAGGTGCTAAAAACCAGCACTTGTTCGGAACCGCAGGGCAATTTAGACAGGGGGCTAGCAGTGGGCGGGGAGCGCAGGGTGAACCCTCCCTGCTCCCGAGAAGCTCTTCATGGAAACCTCGATGCCGGCGCAAGGTCCTGGCCCTCGCTGAAGACACCGGCTCCAGCAACGGCCCTGTCTTGCACTCGGTGCAAAATCGCAGTGGTTAATGCCACGCGGCAGCTGCCTCAGAGCTAGTTTAGCGAAACTGAGACCCGCGGTGACACAGAAGGACCCAGCGTGTCCGCGGCTGCTTCCTGCAGCGAGGTGATCAGCACCGTCTCAGAGTGGGGCAGGAAAAGCAGCTGAACAGGCACACCCGTACAGGCACACCCGTACAGGCACACCGGTACAGGCACACCGGTACAGGCACACTGCTACAGGCAGAGCCGTCCTTTGGGGAGATCCGTGACAGATCTGGCAGGATATTTCTTGGCTGCCTTTTGGCGCGCCCCTAGCTGGCAATGCCGTGTGAGGGTCAGCGCAGAGCGCACCGGGCGCTTGTGCACCCCTTTTGCAGGCTTCCCGTTGGGCGGTCTGGCACAGAAACAGCCGGAGAACGGGGTAGCTGAGAGGTGACAACCGGTGTGACGCTTGGCACCGTACAAGCGCCTGGTGTCACCTAAAGCGGTGTTTGCCCCTCGTCTGGAGGCAAGTGCCACAGGCGTGGGACGCCAGCAGCAGGAGCGCCTTTACTTCCGCCTTTCCAGACCTGCCGCACGGAACGGAATAGCACATAATGAAACAAGGGTAAAATAAAATCCGCAGCATCCGGAGCTGGGACCTGAGCGAGTCCTCAGACGCATTAAGGGTGAGAAGGAAGCCCAGGGCAGCCAGCTCGGAAACCTTTAGAGCTGGGAGAACAGCGTTGCCAACAAGAGCGATTTTTCCTGCTGTTTTTCTGTTGCGTTTAGCTCAGAACACCCCGTCCGCAGGGAAGAGGAGACCGCTAGCAGCGCAGCCTGCCTGCGGCTGCCGCTTTGGGGCCGTCTTGTGCTGCTGCCGCAGCTGCCGCAGACGGGAGGTGCGGGAGCCTCGCGGGCCGGCAGCGCTCCCTGAACACCCTCCCGCGGCAGCAGCGGCGCCCGGAGCCCCTGGGCTTCACCCCGAGAGGGGGGGCGGCAGGGTGTGGCAGGGCACGGCCCCCCTGGGACAGGCGAGGGGCAGGACCGGCCCCACGCCGCCCCACGGACCCCGGGGGGACGAGGCAGGCGAGGGCGGCCCGCAGCCAGCACGGGGCCCGAGGGAGAGCCGGGCCCCACGCCCGATGGACCCCGACAGAGCAAACCCAAAGAATAGATAAGAAAAATATCTCCCTATAGCTTTTAGCAGCACTTATCCCCCCTCCTCCTTTCTTCCAGTCAAAAATCCTAATAAAAATAAATAAGAAAAAGAGAACCGTGGTAGTCAGAGGCCCAGATCCCTGGAGGCATCTGTCTCCAGGGTGCCGTTAAATCAGCTATCCACAGGTTTGGAACAGCAGACGTAACTATGCTGTGATGAATGTATGGGCATCCTCTACTAAAATGTGTATAAATAAGGGTTTTAGTGTGCTTATCAGCTAGTATCTAAATATACAGTCAATGCAATGGAAAAAATAGAAGAACTCCCACAACAAATGACACTGTGCGTTTCCTATTACATCCCAAACCCCGTCAAGCAGAAGATAGAAATAACTTCGATCAAATATTTTGGTAGGATGGGGGTAAAATGCATATGTAGTTTGCATTTGAGTATTAAATTTGGTATATTTTGATTTACAACTCTGGATTAAATCTAGAATATTGCAAATATTGGCAAGCTCATATTTATGTTAAACAGTTAACCAACCCCCCCTACAGCAAACCCCCTCACAGCCTTTGCTATTACAGACATACTTTTTCCCTAGTGATCATTTTAAGAAAGTATGATTTTTACAAAAGGTTAGGAGACGTCTAAATTCCTCAGTTTGTTGCTGTGTTGACTGTTGAGAGCTCCATCTCGTTCACCCCCTGTAGCACAAAGATGGAAAATGATCTCTCCTTGGGAAAAATAGCTGCTATTATCAGCATTTCCATTTTTTAAATTTTCAAATACTGCTGCCTCTTCTGTGGTCCTTCCACCCAACAGTATTTAATGACGTTCACACTTGAGAGCTGAGCTGGCTCCTGCGCTAATGGCTGTTGGGGAATAAGTCAAGAGCGAACGCTGGCCTGGGAAGTTCACCAGCATCGGCTTCCGTCCTGTGAACTACCAACGTTGTGAAGTTGCAACAAAAAGCTTACAATCTGTCTATACAATTGCCATTTATTTAACGGTGAGCTCTCTACCAAAAAAAATTGACAAATTTTTGTGCTTTATATCATTTAGAGAGTCTGTCACAGTGGGAGTCGCAAGTTAACAGACATAAGCGCCCGGTCATGGAGCCCCCCGGGGCGATGCTGAGTCCGGCTTCTATAGCCGAACAGCAAAGCACACGAAACAGGCGTGCAGATGTGATAGTGCTGTACGGTTTCTTCCTTGGATCATCTCTCAAGAAACAAATTTCAAAATTAAGAAAACCTGAATGCTTCCAAAATTGCCAATTCTAAACGAGCAACTGCCAGAAGATAGCAGCCCAGTCAGGAAGGTCGTTGCAGCTAGGAGATAGGAGGGATTTTACTGAAATAAATGAGAATTATCGCAGGAAGCTGCCCCTGCTTTCACCTAGGACCCATGGACGTGCCTAGCCTGGCTCCTGAGCCGCCCTACGGGGCAGGGCAGCACGGCTGGTGGTGGGGAAGGGGGGGAGGAGGAGGAGGAGGAGGAGGAGGAGGAGGAGGATGACACCACCACATTTGTCATGCCCGGTTTTGGGCCGCGGAGCGGAGCCACAGCTGCGGGGCAGGACGGCAGCGCTGGCACAGGCAGGGAGCTAAGGCGGCTGCTCCTGGGCAGGGTGAGCGTCAGCCCCGCGCACAGAGCACCCGAGGCTGAGCTCAGACGGTGCCAGCTGCTCTCAAAACAAGTCTGAAAATCGAGGCGGGGGGCCCTGGCCTACGCCACGAGAGCTCCCTGCGCCGAGCAGCCCCCCAGGGCCTGCTTCTCCAGACCTGCTTTGTGCGCCTGGCTCCTCAGGCGCGGCTGTTTTTGGGGTAGCAGCACGCATTAGAGGGCAGGGCCGGCTCCTGCGCCGTAGGAGCACGAAGCGGCGCCCGGGCTCGGCGGGAGGGGGGACCCTGCCGCCAGCCCTGCCAGCGCAGACGCGCTGCCGGGCACGTGCGGCCATCAGCTTTCACACGCTCCGAGGGCTTCGGGTGCCACAAAACACGGTAATCCCCACCGCAGCTCCCCAGCGCGGCGCGGCTGGTCGGACAACCTGCACCGCGCCAGGGCCGGCTGGCCTCACCCTGCACCCTCGGCGCGGGCGGCACAGAGGCAAAGCAGCCCTTGCCTCTGCCCCCCACGCTCTGACAGCAGCGCCTGAGGACCCGGCGCTAAGGGCACGCATGTATTCCTCCTGTCTATACGTGTGCAGGACACACAGATCTGAGATCTTGGCTTCGCTCATCCTCCTGAGCGCTCCGTACGGACCGCAGCCGGTCTTGCAGCCGCCTGAGAAATCTGCCAGAACCGGGAGACGGGCCGGGGAACAGAGCTGCCCCCAACGCAGCCCTGCGGCGGGTTTTAGGACTACACGTAGTAGTTAAACGGCTAACTGCAAATGAAACGAGGTAAGTTTATAAACGTTCACATAAAATCTTCCGAGGAAGATGAGATGTCTGCGGCCACCATCCAGAAGGAAGTTACGAAAGGTTGCACGCTTGCAGGCTGAAACGAAAGGAAACCAATGGCGTTAATAGGCCGGTGGCCTTCCTCTGCCATCGACACGAGAATCCAAGCGTCTCCTGAACTGTCTGGTTCAGGACACATCTGCCGTCCTTACCAGGTGACTTAACCCCCGGCTGGGCCTTGGCGTTACCCCCACGTGCACGCTCTGCCCTGGGGAGCTCTGCGCGTGTCCCCGTGGGGACGGGAGGGAATTGTTCTGCACCGGCGTCACCCGCTTCCCTGCCTCCTGCAATCTCACAGTACTTTAAAGTGTTACAGAAGTCTTACAAACACCCAACAACCTAAACCACCAAAAATATTTTAAAACACATCCAATAGTCATTTCTGCTTGCGTGATGCATCACCACGTAGCACGCAGTGCTGCTAATTCGGCGTGCCCAGCACCAGCAACACCCCTCTCCTGCCTGGCACGAAGGAGGCAGAAGGACCAGGTCCTGCAGAGGAGGGAGGGGATGAGCCAGGGCATCATCCAGCCAAGCGCAGGCTCAGCCCCGAGGGCTTCGATAGCAGCCCGTGTTTACGGTTTTATCAGCCGCCTTTGAGCGGTCTCTAATGGCTTTCCCTGCTTTTGTACGAAAGAGCAGCTGCTGCGCGGCTTTTGGGTCGTTTCAGACAAAAGGGACAAACGCGGGATGGTTATCTTGCTGGACGGGGTCCCCGGTGATGGAGTGGTCCCCGCAGGACGGCGAGGTGGGGAGCAGCGCGTCCCCCCCCCGGTGCTCTGGCCCAGTTACCTCCCAATAAAAAGCATGTGTTTTCCCATGCCGCGTGACGGTGACGGCAGGCGGCCCTTCCCCGCCAAGCCATCCGTCGTGTCGGCGGTGACAACGCCGGCGCCTGCTGCCGCCCCGATTACATTGTGCCTGACGTCCGCCTGCGCGGGGAGATTACGGGCGCCGTGGGCACGGGCCCCTCCTGCACGTGCACGCGTTGTCCAGCCCGCGGTCCTGCCTCTGTCCCTCTCCCCGCAGAAATCACCCTCCCGCGCAGCTGCCCCCCGCCTGCCTGCACCGCCGGGCTCAGCGCCGCGGTGTCATCCCGGACCGGACCCCACTGCACCGCTGCCAGCCCCTGGGGACACGTCCCGTCCCCGTCTGCACGTCCCGAGGGGGCACACGTGGCCCGGGGCAGCGGGGGACGTCGTCACCCCCGGCAGCAATCCTAACGAGACGCTCTGAGGTTCTGGGTCCACAGAAAAACCTTCTTTTTGCTCGTTCTGGGAGGAACTGAAGTTCTCAGAGACGCTTCCTACCTAGCGTAACCTTGACAGTTCAATGCCAGAAATTCGCGCCGTTACCCGAATGCCTGCTAGGAAGAGACGGCCGGCAGCCGAACGCGGCCCGGCGCCGCGGCGGCTCTGCAGAAGCAGGTTGACACCTCGTGGCCGATGCCGCCAACTGCTCGGGTAGCCGTCAGCGATCCGCGGTAGAGTAACAGGCCTTGGGTCAAACGGATTTTAGCAACGAAACGGAACAATTCAAGGAAAAAGCAAAGCTTTACTGGCGTTGGCTGTGTGTTAACCCGCGGGTGCGTGTGGGCGAGGGGCGTGCAGACGTGGAGGAACACGCGAAACGCAGCTTCTGCCCAGGAGCCCGTACGGAGCCGCCTGCAGCCAACGCGACCCGCTCCACAGAGCATGCAAGCACACTCGAGCCGGAGCCTAAACAGTGCACTAAAATACTGCATTAGGGTTCCTTAATGACAGAGAGCAGCATTTATTGCTTTTGAAGTACCGTGCTACGTTTTCCCGTGAATGCTCTCACCCACCGTGTCCTGCACCCACAGAGGAGCTAGGAAGAGTCAGGCAGCCAACGGCACTAGCTAACCAAGCAGGGCCAGGGCCAGGCTCTGCTCCTGAGCCCGCTGGCACGTGCTGGCCAAGTTCACGCGATTCGATCGGCTCCACGTGCCGAAGGGGGTGGCTGCGTCCCAGCTACCTTGGTCAGGAGCATCGGAGTCTGCAGGAGGGCAAAAACCGCGCTCTGGGAGACGGGATCTTACATTGAAAGCAAACAAAACAAGCAAGCGAGGCATACGAGCCCTCGGTCTCCGTTTGCAGGTGTCTGTGTATGGCCACATCCACCCAGTGAAATTTCAGGCTCTGTTTGCAAAAAAATATTTTACATAAAAACGTATTTGAACATGGCTTTTTCGTTAGTGCCGCACCTCCCTCCCTCAAAGGCTCCCCAAATCAGTCCCTTCCATCAGCAGGCGCTCAGGCTAGATGAATCCCAGGGAAGAACATGGCACGGGCAAGGCTGGAATTAGCGAGGTGAAGCGCATCGCTGTTGTTGCTCGAGAATCAGAGCTCGGGGAATAACGCATCTGTGCAGCTTAGCGGCACACTGAAAAAATCCTGGTTTGGTTCTGGGTTATGTAAAACCCTTTCCCTGTTAAGGAGGAAATACATTTAAGACATTCTCAAAGCAAAGGCATTGTGCCAACAACAGCATAAAAGCAAAATGTCCTGGTTTTATTGAAACAGTTCCCTTTTTTCCTGTCAAAACTGTTTCCTAAGCATTAGTCACAGCTTTGCACATTGCTGACATCCTCCCTCCCTTCCAAACTGCCTGAGGGACGTAAGGAAGGAAGGAACAAACTTCTGACGGTAAAAGTGACGCCTGGGTTATAACTGCAGTTATGACCCAGAACAAGGCTGAAGAAGTTGCGTGTTTGAGATCTGAAACCCAGACCCGGGTGCGACAGCGCCTGGCTGCCAGCATCTGGAACATCAGCTCATTTAAAACGCAAAAATCTAAGTTTAGCGCCCCTTACAATCTGGGAAGAGAAAGTAACAACCTCACAAGGTTATTTTTAACACTTTGTCCATTAAAGATGGGTAATAATTGTTTAATTAGTGAGTTATTTGATTCCAATAACAAAAGGATGGCGGACAGCAAAAAGCTGCTCTGAACCCTGCTTGGTCTGTCACACCTACGAGACGAGTTTCAGTGCCATAACACAACTTTGCAGGCAGAGGAACTGGATTCACCCGTGCTGAAAGCCTTTCCTGACCCCTGTACAAACTATGCCAATAATTACAGAGGCCTAGGGTGCAAGAAATGGATTGGCTTCAGGTAAGGCAAAAAATTACATTTTGCACTGCACGCATGCAAGTAATAACCTAAGCGCCCAAATTAACTATCGGCAGCATATCCGTGTAGTGCATCGCTGCACTTTTTATTCCCTCTCTTCTAAAAGCCGTCCAAAAGAAGCTGTCCATCTTACACGTCGAAACCAACACCAGTCTGTGTAACATCAAAATTCTAATTATACCTTTTGCACCCTTATATATACACCATAGTTTCAGATGTGACAGGCAGACGGAGTTTAACAGGAAATACTACATCAACAGATGCTGCTACCTAGTTATCTTTGCTCAGTCTGGGAATAAATTGAGGGGTAAAGCATGAAAACATGTTTCCTTGCAGGGCCACCATCTGCTAATCTCAGAAGTAGCTGTCACTGATGACTCAGTACCATTTGTATATGTAAAAATATTACTAATATCATTCTGAAGGTAGCTATTATTATATATTCCTCACAACAGTTGACTAGCACCAAGATGACAGCATTAAAAAAATTGTAACTAATGATTCTGAAAGGAAAGTAACTTTGAGTAGAATTATTTGAGACAGAACAGGGGGTTTTCGTGGGAAACTTTAAAAAGTAAAGCTTGTTTTTACCCTTCTTTTCCATCATATTCTGCTAAGAAAAGAAAATGTTTGTTGTTTGACATCAGATAGAGCTTTTCCAGTTCTGGAAATGCACAGTCTTCATGAAAAAATGTGCTTGGTTATCAGAGTTTATGAAAAAAAGACTTATTAGATTGCCAGCAGCAGCGATGACGAGTCCCAGCGGCTCGTTTTATCGAACAAGAGGATGGGAGACAGCAAGGTGTGACGAACGGTAGCAGCCTTTACCACATATACCATGTATAAATGCACACCCTGTATGCATGGTACATATACCCTATATTTGCATCTATTTGCAGTTATACATAGAAATAGTCAGCACATCACCGACATTAAAAGCAATGGCAGTTTGTAAAAGTTTGTTTATTTTGATGGCAAATACTGGTAGGAATGATAGGCTGCTGAATTCCATATTCGCAGACACAGTATAAAATAATTCACTGTAACTGTTGAATTAAATGAAGTGTACCAGACAAAAGGAAAAAACCAACGCTCAGGTTACTTTCAGTGCAGCTTTGCTGTAGCAGCACGACCTACCTCGCGCTGCCGCTCCCGGTGCTCGCGGTCCCCGACGCGGCGGGGGGGCACGCTGCTCTCCGTGTCCCCTCTGGTCCCGCTCCTGACTTCAGCCTGCCTGCCGGGACGCCGGCTGTGGGCCCGGAGCTGTAGGAAGGGGGCAATTAAGAGTAAGACAGTCCCTTGCTTCAGAGAGCACATCTCCAGAGCGACTGGGAGCAGCACGACCAGCGACGCAGGAGCGAGGAGCTCTGCAAAGAGGCACCATCGCCCGGCCTCGGCCATGCCCGTTTTCAAGCCGCTCTTCTGGTTGACCCCAGAGAAGTGCTTCAGAAAGCCAAACCGTGCTCTGTGGCCCACCACACCGCAGCAGGCAGGGAGGAAGGGAGTCCCTGCCAGGGCACACCAGAGTGCAAGTGCTTTCTTCTTTCGTTAAAGCGTTGCAGTTCCAAAGTTTCTGCTCTGATGGGAACGAAAACAAGAGCATCTTTGTACCTTTACACAAAACACCTGCCGACAGACAGAAGGGCACGGCAGAGCACAGCAATATTACTTAGCACGGCAGTGAGCAAGTCCAGCTCCTGTCCAGGTCCTTCCACAGCCCAGGTATCCTGGCCACAGGGCCAAACCCAGCGCACAAACCCCTCGGCCCGAAGACCCCCAACGGCAGCTCCTCAGGCTGACAGCGGCTCCAGCCCCCTCGTAGGCAGGGGGACTCCTCGGAGACCTGGAGTCAGCCTGAGTGGAACTGGCCATTCTCTTCCCTCCAGAAATTTGCTCGTGTTTAAAATATTAACGACAAGGTTTTCATCACCAGTAGCGTATTTTTCGCAGAACATAGCTGTAGGTAGAAACATCTTTTTTCATGGAAAATCTTCTTGCAAATGCTTTTATACTGGCTCTTGTCGTCATTGTAAATGACTTTGGTACCAGCACGGTACGACCAAATCCAAAGCAACAGAGATCTGACTGCGTAAAGCAGCGTTACAGCTGAGAGAGGATGTTAAAGGATAAGATGCACGTGAGCTGCGACCTCTTCTGACCACTGAAGAAGGAAGGTTTAGGGAATACACCTGCCTCAGCCTTGTCTCCTTCACACAGTGTTCACAGGAGCGACGGAAGACTGAAGGTATAGATGAACCTCCCCAGCCGAGGCTTACACAGCCAAGCCTTGAGCAAAAAGTAATCTGCTAAATCCTGTCTGCTGCTATTCATGGTCAAATTAAATGGCAGAGTTTAATGCTAACATTAAAAACTAAAAAGACTGGGAAGTTTTGTAACTCTTCAGTGATTGCAGAAGAGGGTAGACGCAACTCTGTCTGCAGACCACGCTCAGCGCAAGGGGCTGCGCTGCCGAACCCTCGCACCCGCCCCAGGAGCGCAGGGGGACGCGCCAGCTCCCAAGCCGGCGTCGGAAGGAGTCCCTGCAACGTGAGCCCAGCGTGCTGCACTCAGTTACAGCTGGGGGAATAATGCCAAAGGGAACATGGATACTCCGTGGACAGCGAGATCACCCAAGGTGTCCCGGAGCTTCTCGAAAGGAGCTGTGCTGGCTGCTGCCAAATCAACCAGTGCACGGGAGCAGCGCCAGACTTTAGTGCACAGAGGTGCATTATGCAAGTAGAAATCAATGAAAAAACAGATCATGATGGAAAGCAAGATGAAAATTCTGTAGTTCACAATATATTTATAATACTCTACAACTCCCATTACATCTTTAATGCTTCCGTTAAGAGAAAATACTGCATCATACGAAGGCCTGTTTAAAACAACGAAAATCATAGGCACACGCACATAAACTTTGTATTTTTAGAGCAATAAAGTATGTAGTACCTAAGAACTATAATGCAAAAATATTTCTATGATTTTAAAATTAAATTTATTAACATTGTACAGAGTTCTTCCAAAAGTATCCTTAGAATTTACTGTTTCAGGTGGCATCAGGAAATTTAATTATCACTTTGGCTCACTGAAAGAGCTCATGCCTTAATTAGCTCTGGGCAGTTAATTCGCTCATATCTGTCTATTACTCCCGCACTTTGGCGGGCAGTTTTCTCCCACTGCATTTGCAGGGCAAAAGCAGCTTCCAGCAAGCGCGCGAGCCTTGGGACCGCTGCCACTGAGGTCCTTCACCGAGGGACAGCGCTTACGGTGGGAAAGTCCATTAAGAACCTGCTTCTCCCCCACCTCGAAGGCCTCCGCGGGAAGGGCACGGCAGGGGCACGGAGAGCTGGCTGCGCCTTGCTGATCTCGCCTGCTTCCAGGGTGAGAGGTGAAGGGAGCAGCTGGCACGGCTCCGATTTCCTGGCCAGGTTTTTTCCCGACTGGGAGTTGCCACCGTTTCTAAAGCACTATAGGAACACATTTTCCTCTCTTTTCTGTACCCCACACAGGTTTCACTGCCAGTTATTGCACCACCTCTGTCGGGTTCCCCACTGCCTCGTCTGACTGCTGGGACAAGCAGCACGCCTCAGAAAATAAAAGCCACACAAAACATACTGCTCTATTAATTTAAGAAAATCTGCAGAGAGAAGAAAAACCTAGCTACTTCCCCTGTCATCCATCAAAGAATGCAAGTGGACTGCCAACGCTTTTACCACACAGAGAATAAAAACACCAGCTGAATTTAGTTGAGCACAGATCCCTTGGAAAGAGGAAATGATCTCTTCGTTTCTGAACTGCAAGGGAGGAGCACCGAGAAACGCCAGGTATTAAGCGACTTGCTCATGGCAGGCGATTGCAAGAGCACCATCGCGGCACGTGCAGTTAAAGCATCCTGCTGCATAATCAAAGATCACGTTTTTGACTCCAGCAGCTGTGATCATGGATCAAGTCTTGTTATCTGGCAATTACCCCTGTTGAGCTTGAAACACAATTTTAAGCACCTCCAGCACGGTATCTCCCTTAAAAGCACAAACTGAGGGGCACAGATACTGCACGTGCTCTACGGCTTCTGGCTAATCCCTGCAAACTGCCTGTCGGAGCCTCAATTTTAATTTTAACAAATACTTGGGGTGGCACATTACCCAATTATCTGGCTTTTAAGTGAGAATTCATGTGCTTCCAAGGATTATAAGCAGTATCAGCACCACTCACTAACAAATCAACATCTCCAGCGACTTTCACCCTCGTTATTCCGCCACTCACGCAGTTACGGCAGCAGGACTACGAACCTGGTCCTTCTCTTCCGAGACGCACACGTGCCTCCCGGCTAACGCCAGCAGCGTCGGTACCTGTAACATCACTCAGCGTTTTTGACTCCTCCTGAGCAGTTCACGCCAATAAGGAAAGTGCATTTTTAAATACTTGGAAAGCTAGGGAGGATTTCTTTTCAACTCGCCAGGTCAGCACAGATTTCCTGCGGCTTTGGTATTGCTCTGCCAGCACAAGCAATGCCTCAGAGAGCTTTCTAACTCAACCATGGTATTTTTTTGTTGGGTTCCCATGCCTGGAAGTCTTTCAGGAGAGCACACTGGCAGCCCTTCCCCTCTCAGCTGTCTGAAGACGCCAGTGTTACCTTCGCTGGAGCATCTCTGCGTTCCCAGAGAGGAGGGATCCCCACGCTGCTCCCTCTACCTTGCTCTTGTTCAAGACTAAGTCTCCCCAGGAGGGCGGACCACAGCTGGACCACGCACGGGTCTGGGGTGGGAGCACTGGTCGCAGAGCAGCGGTTCTCGACCTGCGCTGCGCTGATGTGCGCTCTGCTTTTAAAGAGTCTGCAAAAGAAACTTTTTTATTGTCAAAAATCTTTCACTCCTCCTGCAACATCCATGTTTCCATTGCAAGATCTTGGGTGAAAGTGGTTATTTCAGAGCTTGCTGGGTTGACAGAGTGCATCAGGATACAAGGCGGACTTACAACGAGAAGCTCTGATTCACGCTTCCTGAGTATGCTGGAACTAGGACAACAGCATCCTGCCTTAGGTGTCAGAAACACTGGCGCCACAGCAACAACCACAACAAAACAACGTGCACCACAACTAACGCCAAACCATGCCGTGCAGGTACACTGCAACGACTGTTCATTTCCGATAGCAACCTTTCAGGGCACGGCGGAGTCTTGCGTTACCAGGCCATGCCACACCCACGCTAAAAGCCAGCGCTGCTGGTTCAGAAGCACGGCTAGCAAATGCTCTGCTCCCACGCATCCACCCCGGAGAGCGGGTGCTAACACCTCGGGGGCTGCCACGTGATAACGAAGATTACGGCAGCGAAGGCAGGAGGACAGAAACTAGCCGGGGCTCCCACTGCAGCACGTAGCAAAGTCCTGCCCCAATTTATGTACTGCAAAACCCGTCCCACCATTAAGCAGAAAATTATTTCTGTGATTACAGTGCGGTGCGCAAACAGCTGTAGTTCTCTGCCTGCTGGAACAGGCAAATGGCTCGGCATGAAGCACAGCTACTTTCTGATTAAAACGATCCCATTATTTCCATTAAAAGCACAGCTGATGATCTAATAGGTTTTTCAAGTAAAATATTTGCAGTGCTGCAGTGTTAATACAGACTCTGCAGCAGTTTCTTTTTTATCACTAAGACAGGCATAAAGTAAAACCCACAAGCCTTTGAGAATCAGCAACCCAAAATTTTATAGTTGCTCTCCACCTCCTTCAAAGCGTGTAACAGCTCTTACTGCAAAAACACTCGGCACTTGCTGACAATCCCAGAGCAGTTCTTAAAGCCTGCTGGACCCATCTTCGGTCGGTCCTGTGAGACAGGTGTCACGGGTACCACCGGCATTTGGCAGAAGGGAAAAGAAGGAAGAAAAGAGAAAGAAAAAGAGAAAAGCTAAGAGAGGCATGAAGATGACAGGAAATGAACGGAGAAGAATCCTGGGACGCGCAGCCGACTTCAAGCAGACAGCAGGGAGAGTCAGAGAGGCGCAGAAAGGAAGGTACTTTCCTCTCTTCCATCGCTGCTCGCTGGTTCTCCTGCTCACTGTTCACCCCGAGGGCATCTTTCAGAGCTGAGGAAACTGTCCCTTTCCTCCTGGCAGGAACCGGCGAAGACCTTTCCATCCCGCACGGGGGGCACCGGGAGAAACGGAGGCCGGAGGAGCACAGGAGCTGGGGGTAAGCAGATTCCTCTCTCCCAGATGCATTTCATTCTGTTTTTACGCGCAGGTGGAGACAGTCCCATCCACCCTTTCGGAGCTCGATCAAGAGGGCATCTCTTCAGTGGGAACCGGGCATAATCTCAGCATCATATTATCAGCATCCCTCATTAACACATATACAAATTTATTGCTTCATACACAGAATTACGAGCATCGTCCCAGATTAAAGCACTTGTCATCTAATTCAGGAGACCAGTTACTAGATGATGTTTCCCCCTTTCTCCCTTCCCAACAGAGGGAGATTAGTGTAACAGTGTTACTGACTAGGGGACCATGGATAAATACCTACACATAAATTTGGGATCACATTTCATACTAACTTGAAGAAAATGAATCCATTTTCAGTTCACTTATGAGATAAAACAGAATGACTACAATTTCCTGTTAAAGCATGAAAATGGTTTACTAACTGGTAAACTGCTAGCTGGGAAGTTAAATAGGACATCACCTAAGCACTCAGTGCCTATCTCATGTTCAGATACAAGGTAGGATGAAGTGCAAATATTTTTTTTGTTGTGACTTAAAAGATAGCAAATCTAGCATTGCACTGATGCTATTTCATTATCCACCTACTGCCAGGCTAAGCCATCTTCTAATATTTTTCTCTCATTTTGCAAGTTACAGAGTCCAAAGAAAGCTTTTGTTGACCCCACATTGACACAAAAATAAAAGGACATGGTAGAAGGGAGACTCAGTGAGGAGGGGAAGAGAGAGGCAACAACCGAACTTTGCAGTTAAAGACTGCAGAAACAAAAATATTTTAACATTTACAAAATTTTTCTTTTGCTTAAAATCACAAATTGTCAAAACAAGATCTTTTCCTCATTAGTGATTTTTGATGTCAGTAAGTCAGCAGTTTCCAATACAAGATAGCTGAAACACGTGTGAGCCTAGCAGGTGGTTCACCAGTCACGTATGAGGCTCTCTTCTCCTGCAGGACAACCCAAGTGGGAGGACCTTTGTCAAGACATGGGTGACATGCTCCATCTTGCTTATGTCAGATATGAAGCCACAGACCTATTGCAATAATTAACATGATCTAAATAGCTAAGACGATCTTGTTTTTTCAGAGGTTCCCACTCATTTTGAGCTAATTTTCACAATGGAGAAACCAGCCTCTTACGCTTTATCTGAACCAGTGCTTTATATACATTTCCCCTTATATGCATTTCCCTACAAGTGAAACTCATTCAAGTCAACCTCACGCGACAACCCAGATGAACCGAATATATAAAGGAGCTATTCCTTTAACTAAGATCACTACAAATCCTGATGTACTTCACTGGAGACCGTTACTCAGTCCTTAATTTGCAAAACTCTGCAGGCAAGGTTGCTCCTTTAATGATTTGTATAAAAGGCACTAGCAATGACAAAGTGGTTTAAAAATCCATGAAATGGAACAAACCTCAAGTTCTTTGTGGCTTCTACTTTTCTGAGGAGGAAATGGAGAGAAAGCAGGGGAGAATACTGCCTGTGACCTTGTGCCAATCTCTCTGACTACAAAGTCAAAGAGCCCAGGACACATTTCCTTCCTAAAAGGAGAGGAAAAGAAGGAAAAGCTTTACCATGACTACGTCGGCATGGCCATAGCAATGAATTCTCAAGTACAGACCCATGCTCACACCAGCAAAGCAAATGAGAAGGCTTGTACCTCCCAGCTGCATGCGCACTCTGCTACTGCTCTTTATATAAACCAAGCCTAACTGTCCAAAATTAGTCGTAGCTCTACTTGAGGTATGACTGTTTGAGCAAAAACCAAGCTGTGTGAACAACAGATACAGCGTTATAATTTTACATAACAGCAAGTAATAATGATTGTGTTGTTATACACTGTTCAAGAATCTTTTGTCAGAAAATTTCAGAGCACAAACTTCATCTACGAATTTCTCCTATGGGAACGATAAACACAGCTTAGCTGTGGCAGAGCTGGGCAGAATCCAGGAATTCAGTAAGATATTGCATCAAAAAGAGAGCTGGACCTTGCAGCCTGCTCTTGCACGTTACATGCTGTTGCACACCTTTATGACCCAAGTTCTTCTGCTTTGAAGCCAGAGGGAATTTTGGCATCAGATCTGAAAACAGTTTAATTGTCATCCATGCTTCCATGATACAGGTATCACTAAATACCTACAGCACTGAACAATAGCACGTTCAGGGCGTGTTACAGGACTAGTTTCGCTCTGCAGAGGTTAGGCAGGTAGGCCTATCTAGCTCTCTGGCTGCCTGATCGTAATCGGTAAGAGAGGCACCTACCTCGAAAAGGTAGTTTATGCTGTCCTACATCACCTACCCCAGACAGGGGGAGTGAACCGTATCCTCTTGTAGGATGGCATGGTGGGATGACAAGAAGGTACGGCTGCCTAACCTTTAGAGAGGTGGGACAGATCCTCACCACCAGGTTAAGTCATAGGAGAGCCTAGGAAACAGATCTGAGAGCTGGCACTGGGTGGTGAAATCATCCGCATACCACGTTGATGACTTTTCATACTAATTTCAATCAACTCCGAAAAACGAAAGCAGAGCTGCTAGCAAGATGACTAAAATGATTTCTACCTCAAAAACAGACGAGGAAGTCCTAGTCATTTCCTCCCGCGCTCGCTGTGACACTTCTGAGCGACAGAGGTAAGCGCGGGGGCCGGTTGCTGCGGTAACACATATTCCGCATGAATTGTGGTCTCTTGTGCTCACTGTGCATGGCAACAAAAGCGATGGCAGACAGCATTCTTCTTCTTACTAGTTTTTAAAATAAGCCTGGTATGACTAAATTTCAGCAGTGATACCTTAGAAATTAAAGAACTGCAAAATTTCTATAACATGGAGGCATTCTTACTCCATTCCTAAACTATTGCAATTACTAAACTAACATGACGAAAAAATAATATAAAACCCCAAACAAAAAAATCCCCAGCCCTTCCCTCTTACACCTAATACTCTAAACCTATCACCAATTCACAGCAAACACACTGGATCTCCAAATCTCAGATCTGAAAAAGTGAGTAGATCTTACTCGGAGCCAAAATTCTGTGCATGGAGGGGCTAATACTGAAATGCATCATACTTACAGCAGTCTGTAACACACATCAGGATGATTGTAGCCCTGAGGCTTAATGCACGAGAGAACTGCCAAAGCTGTCCATCAGCTGACATGGAGGGTGGAGAGCAGCTGGTGCACGAGCAAAAGCAGCATCTACAGAGACGACAAAACCTGCCTTGAAACCGCGCAGTGATCACCTAGCGCAGAGCCACATAGTGCAGACGGTCTTTGGAGACAGTCTCAGGACTCTCAAGATAAAAGGTTGTTTTACTGAGATGCTGACCTGCAGAGCTTCATGTAGATACAGAAGGTACACGCACTCGTACCATTTCTGTGGCAGATCAAGATATTTCTCCAATTCAATAGTAACAGTGCTTTGCTCCAGGATAATACTCAAATGCAACAGGAACTGGATCCGGTGATTGAAAAGACAGAACTATTCCCTCTGATCTAGGACTATCCAGATACCTCCTGCTGTTAAACAAGTTGCATTTTGACAGAACTAACAGTGTTTCACCCTGTCCAAAGAAAACATTAAAAACTCCATTAGGTGAATGCACTATGTGAGCTAAAACAAGGATAAAACGTCACCTATTGTATTTAGCTACTTTCTTCCCACAGTCTCAGCATCAGGTTTGACACTAACTGTTTTCTGTGAGCTCTGGTGTTAGATGGAAGAATCCAGGGAAACCAGCTAATAATCTCTAACACAAAAAAGGTTCCAGACCTCGGTTGTGCCAACGACAAAGTCAGAGACTTACTTCACTCGATACCTGTAACCAGGGTTGACTTGAATTCCAATTAAATATTTCGGCCATTTGATGGATCCACAATGTAACAACTGTTCTGACCTTCTCATAGCGTGTGATAGATGATTAAAAGCACGCTAGGAGAGATTTAGGCAGGACTGTAAGAACCACTCCTACTAAAGCTACCAACTACACCATAATTCTACAGTGCTGCTCAAGATACATTTTAAGAGAGACATCTGCCCTATAGAGCTCATCCAAAGCGGAGAACACAGAAAATGATGTGGAATGACAGAGAAAGATGCTCACATGGGACAATACGAGCGTTTCACCGTTTCTAACTACACAGATCTCCTTTGGCAGTTTGCCTCGACACAGAGATGCACAAGAGGATGCCCACCCAAACCCAGCAGCGGGTGCAGTGTAAACTCCTAGCACTTTCTTCTATGGATCAGAGAAGGGCACAGCCAGAATAGTGAGCAAAGGCCAAGGATGTGAAATTTAAAAGGCCAAATGAAGCCAAGCCATTCATTTTGGACAGTTTTTTTTTTTTTTTTTTTAAGCCTATAGTGCTCCCCTATTCCTATCACTTGCCAAAAAAAAGAAAGAAAAAAAAAAAAGGAAGAGTCTCAGAATTTTAATGTCGCATTAACGCTAGCTTCTTGCATCTACTTTATCCTGATTTATTGCAGAGTGAAGAGGAAGAATGAAAGAAGGGTAATGGCCTTTCTGAGGCACAAGAATGCTTCTTTTGCCAGAGAAGCCTGAGCTTAAAGCATTTCTTCCAAATCTCTGCAACTTTCAAAAATGAATCACATACACAAATAAATCACACAAAAACCTAAAGCTATGAATAAAGCAGCCAACAAATTAACTCAGTAGAGTAGATACTTCAAGTCAGAAATATTATCCCCACACAACCACACTTCAGAGGAAAACCCCAAGGCCTCAGTTCAGAAAGGGCATCTCAAGCCAAACAGAGAGCTTGAACAAACGCTCAAGTTTAGTCATGTATTTTAATCCCACTGACTTCACTAGGATTTAAATGTTGGCTTAATTTATGCATGCTTAACTATTACAGTGCTTTGCTGGGTATGGGCCAAGGGAAATGGATGCCTCTTGGAACCTGTCCTAAAGAGCCAAAACATTTCACACTAACACCAGTGATCAGAACAGTTAAAGCAGGTCCCAAAGGCAATGACGCACTACGGCTTCCCACGAGCGTTCCCTTTTTAATTAGGGTCAGAACGACAAAGCTCTCCCCCAGATCCTACTGGCACGGGTAGGAGTTCAGCTGGTGACTAGCTCCAAACCTAAAAATGGGAATTGCTCAAACAAAACAGCTCTGGTGAGGGCCCAGCAGAACTGACTCAGACTCTAGATGCAGCACGCAGCCCTGGGCAGGAATATCTCCACGCTTTTCGGGGGATCGTGTGCTCCTTTCCATTTTTCTGGTGTGCTGGGCTGGGAGAGCTGCACCATGTCACTGTGGTCCTTTCCTGGGAAGGAAGGAGAGAGGGCAGACAGGCATCAGTGCATGAACAAGGGCTCTGCTGCCACTTACTGACAGCGGATCTCTCAGATTACAGTTTATTGAGGAACTTAGCGCATATCAAGCACAGTCAGCATTAATCCTAGGTCTCTATAACTCAAAAGGCCTATTGCTTAAAATGCCCTGTATCTTTTTAGCACTCTAGCTGAGGCTGAGGGCAAACCCATAAATAAAGTCATCAGAAGTACCTGCAGCTTAAATCTTAATGACTTCAGCGTGTTCTCACTGGACTTCAACCGTGCTGGGCCTTAAAGAGCAAAAGAAATCACTACCCCAAGCAGCTCGTTAATGTGACAGACGTTTGCGGTGACTAAGTGCTTAGCACTGGAGAAGGGGAAGGAATGATTTCAGGAAGATTTCGGGGGCAAAGCTTTCAGAAGCACCTACAGGTGACCTTCTTTCAGTCCTAAGGATTCAGCTCTAATAGTCACTGAGCCAATCTAACAGCTTCCTGCTGACGCTCAGCAGTGGCCCCGCTCCCACCTTTCCTCCTTGCTCCTCTTCCCCATCCAGTGGTCCCAGGCACAAAATCCCATCCTCCATCTTATCAACTCTTAGCTCATCTGACCCCTCACGTGAGCCAATTCGGAGCTCAGCTGCTCCCCGATGGGCCAGGCGAGCCCAGAGCCAGCACAGTGGAGGGGGTGGGACTGTCTCTCTGGCAGCACGGTATTTGATCGTCTTCTCTTTGCCATGCTCAAACATAGTTACGCTTCAAGCATCTTAGCTATAGGTCCTCAAAGGTCAATTGGTTCCCAGGTAGGTTGAAAAAAATGGTTTTAAATTCATGTTTCAGACCAGGTACTAAAACTTGGAAACTAATCAACATACAGTATGCAGCAGAAGATTCCCAGACCACTGACTAGCTGTTCTGCTGCTGGCCCAGCTGACTGCCCACAGCCCGTTCTAGTCCACGCCGGGAGAGTTACTCACACACACAGCATCGCTGGTCTTGCAAGCCCGCCCCGTGTTATGGGGTACACCTGCAGAAAAACACGAAAACACAGTCAGCGAGTCCCCCGCCTTTCTTCAGGCTACTTTTAAGGTTTAATAACTAGACTCTCTCTCTCTAGCCACCTTTCTCAAGCAACCCCACATCACATTACTGAAATCGGTCTGGACACCTCTGTGAGACAATGGAGAAACATCACCTAGGCTTAACCAGCAAGAAAACTAGGATATCAGAAGTTAGAAGACATATAAACTTGTAAAAACTATCCTCCATCACTGAATGCTCAGTTTGAAAAATGTGTACAGGTCTAGAGTACAGATGTGTCTAACTTCAGCTGAAGCTCATGGTTCAGATCTCCCCTTCTTTTTCCTTAAGGAAAGGAAACTTTACTCCTATTATAAGCATTGTTTTAATCCAGTTTTGTGGGTTTTTTTAAACTACAAGGAGCACAAAAATATAGCAACTACATATGCAGACATATCTTTTTGTGGACCGTAATTTATTGCAACAGTAAGAAAAGGAATAAGTCTCCATACAAAATAGAAAACTGTGACAAAGTGTCAGCTAAATATTACAGTACTAGATCATATCTCAAGCTATAACTTTGATTTATAAGTCAATTATACAGAATAATTAATGCATAGGTACATCTTATTCATTAAAAAAAAAAATTTCACTATTTAATACTCTCCAAAGAAGAAAATTAGAAAATCAAGCGCATTTGCAGATTGCTTCAATCATGTCTGTCATTGTGGAAATAAATACATTAACATCCATGTATATCTGCTAGCATGGTATGTCCATCTTTCAGGGCAGATGAATTTGAAGATCAATAGATCTAGCTAACAATTCTGTTGATACTCCAAGCTGGATTAGACTTGTTACGACCACAAACAGCATTTCCCTCCGCGTCCAGCCAAAATGTTATAAGGCTATATAAGATCCCAACAGAAGGCAGCATTCTCAGCTGAAGAGTTAACCTGGTTTGTCAGTCATATCAATGAGAATCAAATATTCTCTTTTTCTTAACTTTTGCTACCTACTTAATGTAAAACACTACAATGATTTTTTCAAATATCAAAAATTATTTCAAGGCAGGGTAAATAATTTAAGGGAAAATAAGTTTTAATCAAAGCAATACTGCTTATCAGTATTATCAGGGCAGGAGAGGCTATTGCCCATATAACTCCCTTGCACAGTAATTACCTCGCATACTACCAATATATTTATCCTTCCACAGCATCAAGACTTTTAAAGACCAAATAAAACATCTCCAAATGTTCTCAAACTGCCAGATACATGTATGTAAATAACAGATTTTTCATTATTTTGAAGCAAACCCAAACATTTAAGAAGTTAATGTGCCTTTTTTGAATGGAATTACTCAACCTGTACATGCAAAGCAGTTTGGTAAGCAAGAATTTCCCTTTCCTGAAAACAGATCAAAAAATTTGCCAGCTTCCTTTCCCCAGACCAGTACCTATTAGAAGTGAGTCACCTCAGATCAACTCCTTCATCGCACCTAATCTGAGGTATCTCAAAAGTTAAGCAGCTAGCCCAAGCTAGCTCCACACGCTTCCTTTGGTCAACCAAGTAATGAAGCACCACACGAAAGTAGTTCATTTATCTCTCAGTATGGGATCATTTGCCTTCTGAAGGTGCCTATGCCTCCACACTGAACAGTGAAATTCTGGGCCCCAGAGGCTAGAGGTCCTAGAAGACTAGCTTACTTTTGACATCTGGTCTACAGAGAGACGAACTCCACCTCTGAGCTCCAGAGCCAATGCACATAGGCAGAAGAAGCTGCAGTATGATATACAGTAAGTATCAGGCAGAGAGATGAAGCAAGTGTCCTTCACTTTCTGCAGACTGGATTTAAAGTAGTTTTAGCATTTATCTGCTTTTGTGTGCTGGAATCATTACCTTGGGTTTTCACAGTTGTGGGTAAGACTCTTCTTTCTCTTCCTTCAACATTTTTATTTCAGAGAAGATGAATGAATTTGGCCTGGAAAGCAACTGAGTAGGATTTTTTTTTCTTTTTACATCACCACAAAAATGCAAGGGCTAGTGTTCAGGAACACCATCCCTGCACTTAAGATGGACGAACCTTGAAATTTTCATTCATCTTTCCCAAATATCTTTAGTCTTCAGCATGTCTTACTGTGAGATTGACCACACACCACTTCACTTGTGGACAGAGGCACTTTTAACAAGCATGAACCTTATATTTAATCACATCTCACATTTCAATTTATTGTTCATCCTGAACAGAAGGCCACCTCTCCACAAATCACATCAATAAAAATCTTAAAAATATTTGACATGAAAAAGATTTTCATGAGAGCAATCTACCACAGTATGAATCTGCGACTTTGTTCCTTCTGACGATTTGTAATCTAATGCCTTTAAAAAAAGTGATAATGCTAGTTTACTGGCCCAGTTCCTCTTTCCTCCTCACATGTTTTATTTTTCCTGCACTCCTCTTCATCCACCTGTCAGGTTCTACCAAGTATTGGACATCTGACCAGAAAGGAGAAAGCAGAATGCAATAGGAGCTGATTATTAGCTACCTCCAAGGGAGCAGAGCATCAACAATTGATCGTAATACATACATGAGCAGGAAAAGAAACTGAGGATTGAAGCAGATGTGATAAAAACACTGGAATATTAAAACACTCACCACATCTTCTCTTCTGGAAAAATTCCCTCTTTGCTCAGATCAGTTACATTAAATATTATCTTATATGCTCAACAGGAGGCTGTTATAACATACACTAATACATAAAATCTTATTCTAATGCAGTATGTCTGAGAACACCTGGATATCAAACAATATTTACCATTTTGTGGCTAACAGATTTTTAAAAATCAAGTTAAAGCATACAGAACATGGAAATTCCTTTTCCTACTTACTTCTGTCAACATTTTGCCTCTGACTACTATACATGGTTATTTTGGTTTTGTACAGGATGAGCGATTCCTCTGTCAACTGAAAACACAAGATTCAGGAAACATATGTTTACAGTAAATCTTATAATGCCAACAGGTACCGGAGGAGAAGCAGCAGGCAAGACCCAAGGCCTTACTCTCTCAGGAGAGACTTTGAAACCAGCACCAGATTTGGTGCATTCTCTCCCTACAGGAGACAGGATGCATACTTGCCTCTCTGTGCTTTAGCTGTTTGCCTCCCAGTTCATGGAATGGGGAACTCAGAAGAGGTCAGGTTTTTACCTGTATCAGACTCCAAATGGTAGGAGAAAATATAAAAATCATGCTTTTTTATTCCTAAATCTATCAGTCCAGTTTTGTCTCTTTGGATCTGAGAAGGTTTCCCTGAGAGTAAAATAGACCAACCTATATCACACCCTCAACCTCAGTACCATCTGCAGACACTCTAATCCCTTTGTCACAAAGACCCCAAACTCCAGAAGATGGATAAAGTGTGGATGTTCGCTAGTTCACGAATGAAACTTTGGTCCGTTCCGCACACATCACAGCTATTGCTGTTTAGAGAATCTGAGGTTGTCAGAAAGAAGGAATTCTAGTTCAACAGTGTCATCAGTTGTCTCTATTGGTACATTACTCTTTTCCACAGGAGGTGAGTAATTCTGTACTTCGTGTCTTGAGGTTAACATACTTGAAGTCCCATTGCAAGAACATGCCTCTGGTTGTCTACTGCTGTCTGAACAAACAGTGTTTGGATAATAAACCCCTAGACAGGAATTTGGTTGGTGACGACTATGTAAATAGTATTTAGTTGTCACTGGACTTGATTCCACTTGTTTATGAAAAGGGTTATTAGCCACGCAACAAGTCTGAAGACAGCTATTATTTTTGAATCCATGATGAAGGCCTAATTTAGCAATAAGGGGCTTCCCAACATTAACTTCCTTCCTTTCATCCATTGTATCTTCTATTCCTGGATACTCATAGTGCAGGCAAACAGTGAAGACCAAGTGCTCCTGCAATGGAAGGGGGGGGGAAAAAAGTTATACTCCCCTCAAATAAACAATACAGTAAACTTCTCCAGAGGGATAATTTACTGGAGAAGGAGATTAACCTTTTT
Source organism: Casuarius casuarius (assembly GCA_003342895.1). Taxonomy (NCBI): domain Eukaryota; kingdom Metazoa; phylum Chordata; class Aves; order Casuariiformes; family Casuariidae; genus Casuarius; species Casuarius casuarius. The sequence goes on along the minus strand of PTFA01000465.1, from coordinate 132,479 downwards.
AGGAGCTAAAGACACACACTAAGCAAGACTGTTAACCTCATCAACTACATACATGCTACAAGAAAGGTAGAGGTTCTGGACTGATGCTGCTTAATACACCTGAGAAATCAGTGGGATTCCAAGAGAGTCTATTCACCTAAAATTCTTGCAAACGCTCCTAACACCCATGAAAGCAGTCAGACATCTACAATGGTCTCTTACCCTGTTACACTTTTCCTGGTCTTCTTCGGGTTACTTTCCGCGTTTTCCTTTTTGACCCATGTGACAGACATTAGATGCTTCTATCAGACAGTGCTAGTCTCATAGCTCTTCAGCCTAATCACTGTAAGCTATGAAGGAATTAGGTGCATTCCATGCTTATTCAAGGTGCAATTTCCCTCTACTGCTTCAAATTCCACTTAAAATTTAGGTAATCCAAATCAACCTATCCCTGTACAGGACATGCAAGCAGGAGACCTGAATCACCTTTCAGTCTGTGTGCACAAGGTATCTCACAGGCTAGAAAATCTGGTTTCCTGCTACTGCAGGCAAAGTCAGCAACACAACCCCATCACAAAAGTGCCTGCTTATCAGAGATGACAGTAAAATTAATCTAATGTTTCTGTTCCCTTGACTATCTGAAAGTACCTCAAAACTTGTTTCTCTGAGTACCTTTTTTTTGGTTAATACTTGCTCACCTGATAGTTTTTATTTCTAGAAGCATTTATATTTCACCACCTGCCAGAAGCGTTGGGGACAACATACCAAGCGATGTCCAGCACAGATGCTCACAACACAGAGATACAGGAAAAAAAAAAACTTACGGTGCCATGGCATGCTAAAGTGAGAAGCCTTCAAAAACTACATGCCCAAGAGCACACGTTGGAATGGAAGGAGATGATGTACGACATTTTCATCTCCTACTGATGACTTCCTAAGATGCAACTCTACTTCATTCTCATTGAGCTATGAAACATAAGAACATCCCCACAATATGCACAAGGGGATCTTCACAAATATATTCACCTTTAGCTTTTGCAGTGAACTTAGCCTGGTGTAGAGACAGTGTTTGGGAAGGTCCTTTGATACTAAATAGCTTCCAGTTTCCTCAGGAGTTCCTTTATTGGCCTCTTTAGGATCCACATCCAGGTCCTATTGCAAGAAAGAAATGAGAACTGAATTGAGTTCAGTTTTAAAATAGTTAGGAGCACTTCCTTTATTAATGTCAGCGTTTTCTTCTTCTTAAAAGGAAAGAAAACACCAGTCTTGGATAACATGCAAAAGCTGCTAAAATCATCGTTAATCACAGGTGGAACAGGTCACATTTGTTTAAGGTTACTCTCTTTTGCTGATGCTTCCTCTCAGACTTGCTGTGCTTCCTTAAAGGTTGCTCTGTTACCTAAACCCCACTATGAAATAAGGTACCATAACGATAATTCTCTGGGCTATAAACATGCATGATAAATACATGTATTAACTCAGATGTTTATTTATAAAGCATCAGATTTTATTTATAATGCATCAGTAGTGTCCTAAGTGCTTTACAGAAGAATGTTTTCTGCCTCTGAGAAGCTTTTGGTTTTACTCTCATCCTTCACTTCACATTGCTCAGCTGAGTAATGTCAGTGGACCTGGACAGGAGTCCACTCAGGTGCAAAGAACTGTAAAGTTAAAGCCAAATAAAGCTTGTCCTGCATGAGAGATTTGTCCTCAGCTCTCATAGGGACTACTGACATTGTATTTCTTTAATTAAACATATGTACTGGATATTAGATGGTGAAAAGCAAAGGAGACTGAAAAAGATGATCAGAGATTCATTTTTACATATTTACATAGATATCCGTATATACAGATGTACACACACATGCACCTGGTTTTAACATTTTACATTCATTTTATTATGAAAGGTGCAGTCTGACATGGACAGACCAGACTGTTGTCAACTTGAGTGGATGGAGATCACTGAAACACCAATAGGCAGCACTTACGAGCACAAAGTCTGTAACGTAGGCTCTGCAAACTACTATTTCAGGTGGCTTCTTTACTATCCGTGTGTAGATTATCATGACATTGGAAAACTCTGCTGCAAATCCCAACTGAATCTGAACACCACATTTGAATTCAAGATACATACTTTCTGGAAGCTCTGCAAACAAATAACACTTTATTACATTTTAAATAAAACTTAACATGTCTTTTTTATTATTTTTTTTAGCTATTCAAAAGTTTTAAAGGTATAGACCTCTTCCTCTTGCCCTCCCTCTACCTATCACTTATGTATTTATCCTGAAGCAACTATTAGAAGCTAACCAGGCAGCAATATTGTTTTCTACACACAGTATCCCACGGTAACCAACTGACACTGCTCTAGAGAGCTGACTCTTCAAATGCCACTTCGCAGGTTTTCTTCCAATCTCTGTGCAACCAGCACAGCAATGTTTGATGTAAACTGAATATAGCTCACTGCCCCAAGAATTTGCTTATGCTGTATCTTTAATCAAACTAGTAAGGTTAATACAGTATACTTCCTACATATAGCAGTTACAGCTACAACATTTTAAGCACCTTTGAATTTGACAGCAGAACAAAAAATTTCAGGTTCACTCTTTTTCTTTCCACAGCATCTGTACATACTCACAAATTCTAGTCCACAGCACTTCCCTTCTCTGTATTTTGTATCTTGCTCAAACCATAGGAAAATATCTACAAGTGCTCGAGGATCAACATCATCTCGTGTCTGTATGCTCTGTACTGATTTTTCTACTCCCACGTGAAGTAGATTTTTAAGGGAATTATTATACTGCAACATTAACATAGATATACCTTTATACAAATATAAAGGTTGTTCTCTTCTCAAATTCCAAACACATTCCCTTCTATGCATAGATTAAAACATATAAACTGTAAAGTAACATTGTCTTTAGAATTTTTGCTTTGCATTTCAGTCATTTACCAAACAAGAATCAAGGGCTTGATTCCACGAGCAAGAATCTATGTCTGTAAAAGAACTTGCCTCTTTAATTAGTTAAGTCTTAAAAATGGCCCCCAAGCCTCTGTCAGAACTGTCACAGAAATTTTAAATCATACTCCAATGTATTTAGCTGAAAAATCTTAAAAAACCCACATTCCTAAAAAAAGTCAGGAAGCCTAGAATTCCTTTCACCCTAATTTCAGTTAACTTTCTCAGTTGTATTTACCTAAAACTCCACTTCCATCACTGTAGAGGACATTTTTTACTGCACAGTTCACCTGGTGATTTTAGATGCTTTAGAATGAGACTACTAATGTCCTAGAAATGTAACAAAATCACCTAGAAATGTCAAATATAAACAGAGCATAGGGTGATTATCCCAAAGATGGACATCGTAAGTGTCCCCTACAGTGTCTGTTGGTCTTAAACTCTGGACATCACATTTTTCATTACAATCTCATGTAGAGGTAGCCCCCAAACCAAGAACGTTTGAGATCTGAAAATACTAATGTAAATTCAGATATGAACTTGAATTTCTTCTACTTCTATTCAATATTACAGCCCATTAAAAAAATATTTCCATGAACTAGAGATTAGTAAGAAGCTCATCCCCATATTTTTGAGGGAACTATTTTAGTTCAAGTGATGTAACACCCTAATATGAAATTCCCACCTTGCAAGTAGGATCATCTAAAAGTAGATGGTACTGTACCATGAGCTTTGGCCCACTGTAGATTCCGTGCCAGAGACTCTGCAGAAGATACGGTTTGTTGAATGGGATCAGTCAATGCTCTTTTCTCAGACAAACTGCTGCGGATCTCCAAAGCTTGCTTGCCTTTGGTAAGGTGACACTTGCCCATATCTAAAATAAGACGCAAATAATTTCTCTCAAAATCAATGCTGTGGAAATTCTAACTAAATTAACTACAGCACTACAAAGCTGTCTTGTTGCTATGGTTATGACAGTGTTGGGACTTCCATGTAAACTTGCATTTTCAGAGGTATTCCTTTCTCAGTCGTTCATTCATTGAAGGCTAAAGCAGTATGCCGGGTATCTCCAAAGAACTCTGAGGGTTCGGCATGTGTGCTTTTCAGGATGTTCACACATTTTTCAAACTTAGTTCAAGCAATATTATGGCTCTGACTCAGCAAGGCTGTAATTTGTGTGACTAATTTTAAGCATGTGAATAATACTATTGGAAGCGATTTCTAAAGAATGTAATAAACTGGAGGCCAGTAACTAGTGCAGCACCCCGGCGGTTGATACTGGGGCCAACACTGTTTAACATCTTCATTAGTGACCTGGATGAAGGGACAGAGTGCACCCTCAGCAAGTTTGCAGGGGTTTACAGAACCGTGCGGAGTGGCTAATATACCACATGGCTGCACTGCAGTTTGGAGGGACCTGGACAGGCTGGAGAGATGGGCAGAGAGGAACCTCATGAAGTTCAAAGGGAAGTGCAAGGTGCTGCCCCTAGGGAGGAATGACCCCGTGCACCAGTACGGGCTGGGGGCTGCCCTGCTGGAGAGCAGCTCTGCAGAGAAGGCCCTGGGGGTCCCGGAGGACAACTGACTGACCATTAGCCAGCGATGTGCCCTTGTGGCCAAGAAGGCCAATGGTATCCTGGGCTGCATTAGGAGAAGCATCGCCAGCAGCTCAAGGGAAGTAATCTTTCCCCTCTACTCAGCGAAACATAAAATGATGAAGGTTATTCATAGGTAACATTAAGTCTGAACATTTCTTTGGAACATGTTCAAATGTTATCGGTGTAGCAACGTACTTGCTAAAACCCAATACCTGGTAATACTGACAACAGTGACATCGTCCCTGTCACCTGATGTAATTTTTCCTCATACTTACAAATGTGCGCGCGCGCACACACACACACGCTGACTGAAACAACTGCTGCAGATCCTCTTTTTCTGTTTGATTATGTGGAACCCGCACACAGCCGGAGCACTACGTACTGCTTCTGAATTTTGTTCAGCTGTCCTCTGCCTTCTACATTATCTCCCTCCTTATCCTTCTGTCTCATTGCTGGGACACTAATTTCCATTCCAAATCCCAACAGCAGCTGCCTTCATACTCTCCGCCATGATAAATCTTTCTCTCTACTACGAGCTCAAGAAGAATGAGGTAATTAAGTAATGGGTCATGTGTTGGGATATCTAGAGTGTGTGACATTAAGCAGTAAGAGATGCTCAATCATATTTTGCATGGCATTTGGGGAAGTCAGGGGATGTGGCTACAGGCAGGACTGTGTCCTCTAACAGAGAGGCCATGAGCAAAAAAAGAGAAAAAATTCAGATGATACTGACCCATACTCAAAAGCAGTGACAAAAAGGGTGACAGAGGAAAGAGGGTGAGGAGAATGTTTTTGCATGCTTCTTCAGTACACGATTTGTAAACTTTTATACTAGCGGAAAGAGTGGTTGGTCTGTGGCCATTACAAAGATGTAAGTGGGCGTCTGTTTCTATTACTTCAATTATCAGCCTGTTCAAGGCAGGAGAATGTGGGCATTCATGTTTAAATACCTAATGACAACATTGATGGTGGTTTGGGTGCATTATGAGGTTCACTTTCCACAAAAAAGGACTACTCAAAGTCTCAGAAGGCAAGAAAGGTGGAGGAAATGAATGAAGGGCCTACTTCAACACAAAGAAGTTTCAGTAATGCTGGCTTAATGAATTTGGGCCTAGGTACAGCAGCTGATGAGCATCTAGCAGGTGGAGCTTTACTAGAGCTTTGGCAAGGCTTCAAAGAAACACAGCTATAGCTAGCTCTCATGCTCTAGTCCTCTACTGTGAAGGAGAGGAAAGCGAGTCCTCCAATTCTTCCTTTGTATTTAGGTAGTGGCAAAAGTGAGTGGTACTATAAACAAACGAAAAGTACAACTCTTAATGCAAAAAGCACACTGCTTGACTGCAAGTCTTGCAAAAGAAAAACATGTCTCCTCACGCAAAAACAATCAATTTCAACCCTAAGTTTTGAGATAAACATTTTAGTCTTAACATCTACAGATCTTATTTCTTCAGAATAATTTTGACAACTTCTTCTGAAGAAAACAAGTTTCATTAAACTTTTCACAGAAATTTCATGAAAAGTTTAATAGGTAACAGAAAATATGAACAGTAAGTTTGCTTTATGGGATCTAGTCAAGCAACGTACAACAAAAAGCAAAAAGACAAGGAAGATAAGCCAGACAAAGAAATGGTAACCAAGAAGCACCGTTTCACATCTTCACATTCTGCTAGCATGCTGGATTCCTGTTGCTATCACTTGGATACAGATCGCATGCTTACATTCTAGCTAGTCAACCTTTCCTCACTAGAGCACTGACAGAAGTTCTATCATTTTAATCTTTGCCTCCCACTTTCAACAGTCTCACCTGCTGACAAGTCTACTGTGCATTTAGGAGCCTTTTGTATTTTTTCTGCTTTTTAGAGCCAAAAGACAGATTGAGCCAAATTATGGCTTCCATTACAGACCTGCTGTCCCACCAAGTTTATTGGAAACAACAGGAGAACTCGGTTGGTTATGTAGATTTGAATTCCCTAATGTTAGGAAGCCAGACAGTGTCTTTATTCAAAAGGACAATGATTTACCTACAAATAATGGGATAATATAGAGACAGCTCTTTGTTAATGGCTCTATCTATTCCTCTGTGTTTTGAGGAAGTGCTTGCACAGAAGCAACACATTTTCTTTCAGCAGTTTTCACTTGACTGCTTCTCCTGTCAATTATAGGAGACAATAACTGAACAGAGTCCACTAAAACAGTGGATTGCCCTTTGACGTACACTTGCACTCTTTGATAAAGAGCAAATAATTATCACCACTATAGCATACTCGGACTCAGCTGATTGTTAAGAAGAACACGGAAGTGAGTGGACTACCAGTAGCATCAGACACCGTAAGACTGAAGAGTATAGTTTTAGTGGATGGACAATTCAAAGCTCCATGCAAAAAAACACTCCAGAAGTAGTTCATCATGCAGTGAGGTACACCAGAAAGAAGAGTGTAATACCGCTATCTTAAAGAAGCTCAAATCTTTTACAGATGGTAAACTTTGTTCATCTGCTGCCTAATAGCACCCACTTCTTGGTAAAGCTGATATTTTAACAAAAAGCAACAAGAAAGAGCTTAAAGAAGGGTTCCACATTTGCTGTACAAGAAGAATAACAGTTAAGCAAGGAAGTGTTTAAATAATACAGGCTGAGACAGTTAATGCAGTAAGCTAGAGTTCACCTTCCGCAACTTCATCTAGCAGTACAGTAATCTTCTTGTCTTCTAACAAACGCTCCTTCAAGAACTTCACGAAGATGCCATTGGCTAACCCAGAGTGCTGAATTTCAAAAGCTTCTGCTCCTTGGCACCTGTGAGATCACAATACCAGACAACGAAAGACATTATAAATGTTATATGACTTAAGATCAACGTGAGGACAAACAGAGTAAAGTTTGTTCAGGAACGTGAGGGAAGGAAATCCTACAATTTGAAAACGAGGTTAAGTCTAGAGCCAGCCTGCTCTTTGTAGCATTGCAATGTTCGTTTGCAACCAACTCATCCGGAAAGATTTCATGCTTACAACAAAACCATACCAGAGATGATGTCAAATTCAGTTTATATGAGGAGCTTCAATTTCTCTTGACTATTTCTAGTCAATAGCTTTTGCATTTCATTTGAAAACTAATAGTGAAAAGTTATTTAAATTTCAGCTTAAGTAACCTCCTCAAATAATTTCAATTGCAGTTGCAGCTTTTTTTCTTTACACCTAGAAAAGGAAAAGCAGTGGTCAATCTCTTCCAATAATTTATTTGTATGTTTAACACCTATATGCTTTCTAGAAATTTAATCTGTATTAACACAGGAGACACATGACCACATAGGGTGCAGCATGTAGGTTACAGTCCAAGTGCTCCACAGTACTGGACCTTGTGCACAGGTGAAGACTGGTAAATCCCACTAGCAACATACAGGACACAATGAGAGAGGACCCCTCCCAGAAGAAGTTAGCACAAACAAATGAAACATTATGGGTTTGTGGGTAAACATTGCTTTTTCCTCCTCTGATTTTTAATCTCTAGTAGTATTTAGATTACAATTAGAGCATTCCTACAATTAACTATTAAAATAAAAATCAGGACGCACTTCTATCACTAGCTTTAGCCTATGTCTGAATAGGAATATTACTTAATGGAAATCGGTAAATATGCATTTCTACAGTCGGCTGGCTTCTTCCCTGACATCCCACAGTGAATTGAATGATTTGAGGAATGAAGTCAAAAAGATAGCGGGAAGATACAGATAAGGATAAGTTATTGGCCCTTTAACACCATAATTGGCATTTTTCTCTAAAAGATTAGCTATACTATCTCAGTGGTCTGTTCTGGCTTCAAAAATCTCTGTGGCACAACAAGAAAAAAAAGTTTCCTTACGTTGCATATCCAAAAACAATGTTGGCTGTAACCTTCAGAGCATCTAAGATGAGAATTGTGTCATCAAATTCATTTCTGCAATAAATGGAAACACAAATATAATTTGAGAAATAATAACAGTTACAAACTCTACAGTTATTCAAGATACCATGCAACTTAGTTCAGAAACACAGTATTTTTCCCCTTACAACTCTGAATGAATCCTGACAGCTAAAGACAAAAAACAGCATCATCAAAACTCTTCATGAAAAGACTGCAAAGACACAGCCAGGTACCATGCATTATCTATCCAGATGAGGGCATGCTATATTAACCAACATTGAATTTGGCAAAAATCTCTGCAAGAAGTCTCTGATGATGACTAGACATTTTAGGATACAATGAAAACTATTTGAATTCTTTCCTTGAAATCACGGTGTCTGCAGTGTCAACACACGGGTTATGCAGCAATATTTTCTGTTTGGACAACAGATTGTGAAGCTGAATTAGATCACGGGCATTTCGTTAGCAGTGAAGTTGACAGGCTCTGCAAACATGAAGGCACTAGCAATTTTCTATTACAAAACATAGATGGCCCTTAGAGACTGACTTTTGGAAGTGCTGACTGAAGAGCTGATTTCAAGTGCAAGCTGAATCAGGCATAGTATTTATCTTCTGTTAACAGGGAAAGAAAACAGTACTTTGTTTAGAAAAATCTGCTGAACTAGCTGATTTTTAAGCTCTAAAGACACAATTTCCTCAGCGTAAAAGCAGTCCACAAAATCCACGCCTCTTAAGAATTATACAACAAGTACTTCAGCCCTTCTGTCAAACTAACATGCCTTTGATCATACGGATTCTCCTTGCTCCCTGGAATGATAAAGATGGCTAAAGGTACAAGGGAAAACATTCACTTTTCTTCTCCAAGATGCCTAACTTCACTTCTAACTAACAAGGCTGACCCTCTATAACTTTTAAACAAACAAAAAGCTGAAATAACTCTCGTTCAAATCAAGAGGCAAGTATCTGCATGTGGAGACAGAAAGCTGAATCACCAGAATGATCAGGTTAATTAGTTCTACCTTTTCCGACACATATCCAGTAGAAATACATTGAGTCCTGTCTCTTTTTCCTGCATCAGTTTGAGGATGTTCTGTACACACAGACAGTTTGCAGATCGGTAGGGATTTGGAGCATCGATAGGGACCATGAAACTGTTTCCATAATTTTCGTAGCCATGGCCAGCATAGTATAACAAACCTGAGAGGTCAAAATAGATAGGACTGAAAACACAGTTGGAAAGTACATTAGAACATTTCTACCATGGCCATGATTTCATGCACTGTGTCCACAGCATGCGTCTGTGGGAGAGGAAGATCATTTAAGCTACTCCAAGCAGCTTTTTTTTTGTATTGATATACCTTTGTTAATACAGGAAGAAAGGAAGGAAAAATAAAGGGATAACATCAACCTCATAATACACAGACATAAAAATAAAAGTTTTTGCTCATAAAATAGGATCATTCAAATACTTACTGTATAGTGACACATGTAATCAAAGATAGCTAAATAAAACAACTCTTAAAAATGCTTTAATTAGTTTTGGCTTCCAACAGAAATAACCAATTGTGTACTATATATTAGAACTTGAAGATACAAGCAAAGAACTGTGCCAGCTGTAAAACAGCTTCCCCACATGTGCAATTACAAAGCTTTGAGTAGTAGTGAGTTAGTGCAGATTTAACAGACAAAAAGATAACCTCAAACAGTGTTACTGGATATTTTTTGTTTGAAAGATGCTGTAATCTTTAAAATTACATTCCCCTCTGAAAATTTTTACCTACTATTACTACTGACAATTCTTAAAATTACTATAACTAGAAATCAGAGGAAAATCTTGCTTACACTATGACAGTGATTTTTCAGTTCTGCTGTTTCTTCTGTACAGTCAGTTTCTCCATGTTTTTATCTTTTGTATAGGAAGGGGTAAGAACTATTTTTACATTTAGAGAAAAGAATGATTATTCCATGATCATATTTGGCAGCAGTCCAGAGCACATTCCTATTATTCAAACCACCAGCAACTAACTCACTTTTAGTTGATCGCATCTAGATCTCTTTACAGTTTCATGATTCATAACTGCTATATGAGCAACTTCTTTCAATGCTTACCTAGAGATAATAAATTATTCTAAAATCTCCCTCATGTGTCAATACATAATGGTCTACAACAGTTTAAGATTAAAGAACTTCAAACAAACATGCAATAGTTTTGTATAGAGAAAATATAATGTATTTTCATAACCCTAAAAAAGGGAACTACAACTTAAGACTTAAATTCTACTTCTATGAATAAGCAAATCAAATATTAAAACCACACCAATTTGCTGTAAAATTAGATACTCTCAGCAGTAATTTTCATTGCCATAAAACACAGTTACCAGAAGCTTACATGATTCAACAGAATTTTCCTTCTGCCTGTTCCCCGTACTGCTTTTGTTTATCTACAAGAAGTTCCAGCTTCTAAAAATAATACTAGTTATCTGTACATAGCTGTCCATGGGTCAGATTTTCAACTAGTGTAAAGTGCTGCAGCTGAATTAAAGTCAACAGAGATATGACAATTTATGCTAGTTATGGACATGATCTTCTTATATTGTTATTCTTACTATACACAGCCGTGAAAGTTGTCATTATAAAACTTACACATTCAGTAATGCAAAACAACCCTCGCCCTAACATACTAAAGTGACCGATCTTGAAGTCAGCTTGTGTAGTTAGGTACGCTAGATGATTTTCCCTTTACATTACAGATAAATACAACAAATGAAAATACTTCTCTCATAGAGCCCTGCATATTGTGTAAAGGAATACGGAGAGATGATCACAGACCTTCAGACTAAGACCTGGGTTCTCTTTTACTTGTCATTAAGGACTCAAGTCATTACATTACATTTACTCAAGTCATTAAGGACTATGCCAAGACCTTGCAATCTGCTCCATTCAGTCAGCACTGCTCAGCTTCTGTTCATGGGAAACATGCATAGTAAAGAGAAGCACCAGCAAGTGCATTCAAGGTAAACCCCAGGATGTGAGGATGCATTTAAACAAAGAGCCAAATGGTGATTCATTTGCTAGAGTCTAGCAAGTCTTGCAAGCCAACAACAGTTTATTCAATTGAAAATTAAAGTTCAAGGGCACAGAATTAACTGTGTGTAACTAAAAACTTCAGCAAATACATAAAGTATTAATGGGCCAACTATAAGATTCCTATGGTTATCTGAGATGGGGCAGTTTAAGAGTCAAAAATGAAGTTAAGTGCCAAGTGCCTAACATCATGTCAGGTTAAGGAAAAAGTTAATGGAAAACTACTAAATTTCATTTCTATAGTGTTTGGATCTGGACCTAAACTGAGATTATATTTGAGATTATATATCTGAGTGTATGTTGGAGAAGTAATTGGACTAACAGAAGGGAACACAAGTCTCCAACTTAAAACCTTTTCACTTTCTGTAAGACTAGGCTGATAAAAATCTGTGTTAAAGCAAGAAAAATGCAGAATAAAATCAGCAAAGATATGAGCTTTGATAATACTTTAAATTTTTCAAGCTCAAATTAATGAGTTATAGCCATGGTAAAACATAACATTAATCATGCTCCCACCACCCTCTCATTACCTTGTTTTACTTCATAACCCTGAAGCCTACTAACAACTTGCTTTCTTTGAATTGACTCATTAATTAGAAAGTGAAACAGTGGACACAGACTATTTTAAGACATTATACAGAAAGCAATAAAGTCCTCAGACACACCAAACGTTTGCATAACAGTATCATTTCCTACAGCTAAAAGTTACCGTTTTTCAGACTGCTTGACATAGATCATGCTGAGGACAAACCAGAGTCTACTTCCAAGTAGAACATACCACCACTTTGAATCCAGATAGTAAATAACACAAACATCCATCCATCCTAAATCAGGAAATAACTGCTAAAGGAGTAAGGAAAACCAACGACAACGCTGTCGGGGTCAATCAATCACACGTAGAGTCAGCTCACCTAAGAAGAAAATACTGGCCAAGACTTCTCCAGCGCACAGCCCAGTTACCGCCCCCCTGGTGACCTCCAACTCTCCTCTGCTTTTTGCTGGCTACCAGGGGAATCTGCGCTGCAGCAAACAGCGACGGTGCTGTCTCCACGGGCCCTGGGCTAGAAGGCTGGGTCAGCCCTGACACCATCACGGTTACGCGACAGGGAAAGCTAGAGGAAGAGTAAACAGCCTCACGTTCATTAATAACTAGAGATACTCCAACTTGACTTTGGAACTGATGAAGTTTCTACTCCATGGTGACTATAAAAACACCCCGAGTGCTGTTTCCTTGATGTGTCAGACTGGCAGTAGGTGTCTCGCAACAAACTATAAACTGCAAATAAGAACTCATCCGCCAGCCAAAAGAAACTCATGAGCCAAGACGAACATCCACAGCTACAAAATCTCTACAGTGTACCACATAGTAATGACATTTAAATTTTCCGTTTTGAGATAACTATCCTTGACACCTTTTGCACAGAAGAGACTTTTCCACGTCACAGAACACTAAGAACACGAAGTCAAGCAAGTGACAACGCCAACGTGGCCTTTAACCTGCGGCAATGTGCCTCGGGGAAGGGGAAGGAAAGGGAAGGGGAAAAAGATGCACGCTGTCTTTTTCTAGTAGAAAAAAAGTAGAAAAAGTAATGAAAAGAGTCACAACACTGTTTAGCAGAATATTTTCTCCGTGAATACAAGTATTTCAAAAATAGCAACTGGGTTTCTTTTCTATCCTTCTATCCTTGAGCAAATGACTACTACACTTATCTGGTGAGCGTCTGCAGCAATTAATACATTGAACTCAAGATCAGAAATAAGTCTCTGTATACTCAGAGCAAGCAAACCTGTTTGGAGGGCCTCGATAGATGCTTTGGCACAACAGTTTTGAGTGTTTAAGTTCTTCATAAGCATCAGCATTTAAGTGATGTTCATAGCTTTGTTTAGGAAAACAGCCTAATTATTTTCAGCCTTTAAAATGTATGGGTCTATGCTTTTAGCCTTTGCAAAACACAGTATTGATTGCATACAGCATTTAATACAACACAGACCGAGGCATTAAAGGAGATAATCATCATCACTTTGTTTATTACTCCTGCTCTTAAGGAATGGTATCTGAAATGCCACTTTCCTGGCAGTAAGTAGCAATTACACAGTGTCACATTAGACATCATGGGTATGTGTAACAAGAACTAAACAGGAATAGCCACTGTGCCTCTTCTATTTGGAGCTATGCCCCCTGAAAAGCAATAAATCATCATCCATTTGTGCATTCACATTATCTTTTATATGCTCCGAGATATTAATAGCCACTATCCAGAAAGAATAAAATGACCATTTAAATCATGAAGTAGTTTACTGCCAAACACTACTGAAAGAACTCTCTGCTTAGCTTTCAGAAATACCAACTTCCTTGAAAAATACAGCTCTTAAAATACACCTTAAAAGTGCCCTCTGATAGTACTGGTGAGAAACTCATTATAGCCTTTCAGTACTTTGTTTTCTAAATTTGTTTCAGCAATTATAAGAAAAAAATTAAGAAGGCGTAAGAATCTAAAAGTTCATTCAAATGTATAGCAAAGTACATCTAAAAGAAAACAGCTATCAGGAAGTCTACTAAACTTTACTGCCATAACCAGTCTTCATATCATGTGAGTTTTGGCTCTGACTTAAATGCTGAAATGTCAGATCAGCCAGTTCTGCAAAGACAGAGCATCAGGTATCACATCAGTAAAAATAAAAAACATGCTAAAAAATAATCTGACCTTGTGTTCCAAAAAGAGTCAAACAATGTTTTCTTAGGTGGATGCTGCTATGAGAAATTCTGCAACCCAAATGGAACAACTGCCTCAGCTTTCTGGTCTGTCCTAAATAATTTCTAGAGTCATTTATGCAACCTTAGCTTTTAGAGAAAAGCCAAAAATAATGGCGGTCAGCAGCAAACTGCTCAAAGCCTACAGAAGAACCTTTCTTATGCTCCAAGTCAGGTGGCCTGTTCTGCGTAAGACATGAGGGTTTTTGCTCAGTGGATCATTTCCACCACACCCTCCCCCAGCTAACACGGCCGCCAGTTCTGCCTTGCCCTTTGTCCTCAAAATCGAGTTTAAGCATGACAAAGAATCCAAGTATGTGAAAAATGATTTAAGAATAGCAGTGATGCATATCAGACCTGACTGGTTATTCGTTGTCCGAGGAGAAGGCACCTCCTGAGCAGTATGTGGAGGGTAGTTTAAAAACATTACTAAAATTCTACTATAGATATCTTATAAAAGAATGTGTAACTCAAGAACTTAAGAGACAAGAGAGAAGTGTGTTAAACATACCCTTCAGTATGCATGCCGTAGATTAATTTCTACCTGTAATGTAAGCCTATACTGCGAGGGCAACAACACCTTAATGATTGTACTGCGGCACACTTTAGAGGGATGGACCTTGGGTTTTTGTTGGGCTTTATTTCAAGTCTAAAGTGGTTTTTTTTGTTGTTTTTTTTAAAAAAAAAAGTTAGAGGTGCTGCCTCCTTAAGCAACAAACTCCAAACTTAAACTCCCTGAATAATGTGCAAAGACATGAGAAAAGGACAAATCCTTAAGTCTGTATTCAAAGCTTCCACAACTCTGTGGAAGCAATAGCTGTATCTGAGCTCTGCCCAAAGAGGAGTCTTAGGAAAGTCCTTTATTATTCACAACTGCAGAAAGTAAGAAAAACCCTGAATGCCATAGCTCATCAAATTCTCAGTTTATGCCTCTCAATTTGTTAGGTATACCCTGCAAAGGATTTTTTCTGTTTTATTTTTAACTTCTTTGTAGTGCACAGGCACAGCTTAAGAGAATAAGGTTTCCAAAAAAAAAGTAGCCATTTAGATTTGCAGATTTTTTCACTCCTTGTCAAGGACATAATGAAAAACTATTTTTGTGAGGCCAGTATCCTGACAACTGAAAGGAACCCAGCAACTCAAAAGAAGGCTTTCTATTTAACCCGAAAATCTTGGTTAAAAGAGAGAGACTGCATCTAAGCTGTTCAGCATTACACCTTAACTATAGGGTGAAATCAATGTTTTTCTCTTATTTTTGTACTGTGTATTTTAGGTTGCAACAACTTCATGAGATAACGGCTTTGCTACCATGTCCCTTGCCCCCTTCCTTCCCCCCACTCCCCGTATCAGAGTGCAGCTTACTGTCAGGGCTCTGAGAGCGCCCCTCTTCCACAGCTCTCTAAGAAAGTCTGGTGTGCAAGGACTAAGAGAGTGCAGCAGCAGCTCTTCCCAGAGAGCTCCTGAAGGATGGAAATCCAGAAGGAAAGACCATTCTGCAGACATCTAGTAGAAAGACAGGGAATGATCGAAATGGTCCAACAAGCAAACTTAGAACATATTCAATATTATATTTACAGCTGTTCCCCTCTCCCCCCAACAAAATGCAAAGCAGCAATTTCTAAATATGCCTAGGGATTGGTCAGTCCTAATCAAAAGCAGTAACTTGCAGACACGGGAAAGGGCAGAGGACAGAAGAGATGTTTAAGGTGTTTAAAAGGTGTCTTATGAGCAGCAAGGACTACTGCTCAAGATTACATATAGTCTTGCATTCTACAATACTCTTGCAAAAGCACAAAAATAGCCATCTAGAGTAGACAGTGGGTTATTCTCACTATTTTGATAAACTGCAGTTAGAATGAGATTTTGCTAATTTAGCAGAATAAGTGACAGGCTATTGACAGACACAGATCCTGAACAAGCCACTGTCTGCTTCACACTTTCCACAGCAGTTTCCCCACATGGAAATCAGAGAAGACTCAAAACAATTTTGGTTGTACCTTGAGAAAAAAAATCATTGTTTAGTGCCTGTTAATCTCAGCAGTCCTTTTCTTTTCACTCTTCAGCAGGCTGTTTTAGTGAGCCATTTCATCCATTGTTTGTGAGCAAGATACACACAGACAGGTCAGTTTTGATTTTCCCATCTCTGGACCCAGGGTCAATTCTGTGTCTCAGTAACCCTTAAAAATTGTACTTGATGCTTATTGCACAGTTAAAGCCTAGGAAAAGGTTTAGGTTTGGTATTGCAGGGAAATCCTTAACGTGAAGTAGTAGAAACAGATATTTTCCATATAAATAAATGTGTAGGGAAAGGATTTCAGGAAAAAATAGTCTGATTTTCTTTATAAATTTTGAGAAGGAGAGAAAAAACTGTATTTCTATCTTTGCACATATCAAAGGAAGGAGTACAAAAGAAGTTGTAAAGCAGCTGGAATATATAGTGCATCTAACACATTCATGGCTCAAAGAGCTCTCTCTTAACTACAGCTGAGATTTGTAACCAGTTAACTGAGCAAACCTTTAATCTGTTGCAAGTAATATCCTCTCCTCAGAGCAGCTTTTACAATAGTATAATTTGGTTTGTACATTTTTTGCTACTCTGCTACTAGCTCTTTCCCATAATACACTGATACAGACATAATGGACTGTTTATGCTTTTACTTAAATGCTTAGTACAAGTTATTACTAATAACCTCCTAGTATAAATATGCAACTTCTGCACAGCATACTGCTATACAGATGCATCAGCTTTTAGCAGATAAACACACCAGTACCATCAAACACAGAAGTACTCTGCAGTGAAAAGCCAAGTAGTATACATTTAGGTGTGGTTAAAGAGTTCAAAGATTTTATCTTTTCCAATAATAAAGCAACAATAACCTTTTTAGTCAAGGTGAAAGCATATGTCACTGGTGTTTCTAACTTACCTTTCCCATTCTACATACATAATAAAGCAAACTTCACTAATAATATCACATGAATTTATTATCACATTATCTTGCAGAGGTGTAAAAAAAAAATCAGATGTTTGTGTACCTGATACATCACAAAATCAACTTACTCCACTAGGAATATCACATGTTCTTACCATATACTCCTTTGTCCAGGAGAAGTAAAAATTCATTCACTGCATTTCGCATCTCAGACTCAGTAAGATCCAGCAAAGAAACAACTTTGAAATCCAGCTGTCTTAGCAAATTGGTCAGTTCATAGACATCTACCATTGGAGCCTTGAGCTGAGGGTGATTCCAGTAGCTCATATTTCCTATTAACAGAGCTACCTTGTCTGTTGCTGCAAAGGAAAAAAAGTCACAGCACATTTACATATTTCCTGGGTTCAATACCTTTAATTTCTTCTCAAGCTAAAATAGTACCATGCCTCAATATTTTACACAATATTTTAAGTCCTCCTACATTGACTCTAGAACTCAACTCAGCTCTCATCCAAGAAAACAAAGAAACATTGCAGCATGTTCTGACAGTCAAAACATTTGAACTGTGATGAATGCAGAGGTTCTCAGATCTGCTAATCTGTCAATAACTGAGCCACTAAGGCTATTTTCCATTTCTTTCATTTATCTGAAAGCATAGACAGTTATCCAACTCCCCCATACAAGAAGGAAGGAATTTAATAAAAATGAAAATTCTCATGGCAAAGCTATGGCCAATATGCTTCCCCAAACAAACTGAATTGTCTTATGCTTCTTAAAACAAACAGAAGAAAACAAAACACACTTTCATGCCCCCATCTCCCATGCTCCTGTCTCTAAAACAAGCAACATTTAAGTAGTAACTTTTACAAGTCAGAAGTAAAAAGTCTTTTTTTTTTTTCTGTTTGTTAAGGGGTTTTTTGCTGTTGTTCTGCTTAAAAACAATTAGATATATGAGAATTTTAAAAAATGGGGGTGGGGGCAGGAAGTCTGCCAACGTGCTTATAGTTTGAGATACATTCACTTTGATTTTAATGAAGTTGGAAGTATTTCTGCCCTGAGTGAACAAAGCAGCTAGGAAGGGGAAAAAACTACATTGCCAGAGATGTTCTAGAGTCTAGCAGCCTGTTTTTCACCCAAGAATTGCACACTACAGAAAGGCATTTATTCAGTTAAAGCAAGACATTTTCCTCCCTGGTTTGTTTGTTACTTCTCGTCTCTGATAAGAATTACTGTCCCACAGCTCTGGTGACACAAAAGATCATGTGAATGCCCCTTAACCTGCTTCAGGGACGTTAACCACGCACAGCTAGGTCTAGAAGAGAATCTCTGTTCATAGCCTCAGTCTCTTAACATTTCACTGCCTCAAACAAGATCCCAACTTGTTATCAACATTTTTGCAGATGGAAAACTTGCAAGGTCTCGAACACAGTAGGATATTCTAAAAGCAGAGACAGACAAAGCGTAACAGAAACATACTGACATTGAAATGCTTTTAAAAGTACAAGTTTTCAAATCTATTTAGAAAAAATGAACCAGGACAGGGAAGGACTTTCACCCACTCATACTGGTGGATCTGGGAGTGGTTAACATTTTGGAAAAGGCAAGCAGCTGTTCCACCTGGTCCAGCACAGTCAGGGCAACACGCCTGATCGCAGGCTGTTCTTCACAACATACATACAGTATCCACCTCGGTGGTTAGTCCAGCTGCAGCCCAGGATCACAGCATCCACACTACGCTAGGCTTGCAACATAGCACACTCTCCTAGTGCAGAGACTGCCGCTGCTCTTTTGAAATCATCCTAATGCCACTACCCCCAACTCTCAAAGCACTCAAAGTAATGGGGTAACATACTTGTTAAGGTCACAGTCAGAAGAATTTGAAACCATAAACTGGAAGAGATGAGAAGTTACAGGCATTCCACCAAGTCATTAAAAATACTGGTATTCTCACCCAAGTTTACTAGTGAAAAGGCAACCAAGTTTTATAAAGGACTATAAAAACACACAAAAGTCTCCCTCCCTGCAGCTCTTTACATGCACTATAGTTATTTCACCAGCTATGGCAAAAGAAGCCACATTCAGACAGCTCTGTTTCCCAGATAAGATATACATATGTCCATCACAGCTACAAAACTACTCACCAAAAGGTCTGTCATTTGATCGTTCCTGGAGGTCTGCTTGAAATAAATTAAAAGAATAGATCATCAGTAATAGCAATCACAGTTGTTAACATAAGAAAATGAACTGCATGTTCCATAAAGCAACAGTCCATCAGTACTACTTTGCTTAGTAAGTTATTTTATTTAAAGCTAGGAAGGAAAGTAAGAGTGCATGGCTTTTGTTTTTATTTTACCTAATTCCCTTCACCCTCTTTCAGCAAACACAGCCTTGTAAGATATGAATAACACTTTCCAGAAATTAAGATATAATGGATGCTTACAGTGTAATTTTGAGTCTTACAAACTGCATATCAGCATTTTCAGTAACATCTGAAACACTTCATCCTCTCTAAATGAGATGCAGACATGCAAGATGGGGGATGTTTAGCAGGGATAACAGTTTGCTATGTGTAAAATTCTTTTATTTTATCCTTCACAGAGGAATGGTAGAGCCAACACTCTGCAAAGAACAACAGTAGGTGACAAACCTACTGCTTTGGGTACCATGCATGTTTCATGACAACATCACTGACAGATCTTTCAGTAACTTCAACTTAGTTTTGGCAAAAATAAATATATCTTGGATGTCTAACACAGGAAATTATATAACATTTGTGATTTGAGCTTTGGGGAACACAGCATCAGGGATAATGCCTCAGGGAGTACTATTCCAGATGTGGATTTCTATCAGTAACAACAAACAGGCTTCGAATCACATTAGTCCACTCCAATTTGGATTTACAAAAAGTACCAACTCAACATTTCACGGATGACACCTTACATCAGTAAGGCTCCCTTCTGTCTGCAGATAACCATCAGGAAGAACAAAAACATACTAAAACTTAGGAGTCCAAGTAAGCCACAGACAAAAAAAAGCAAAAAAAATTCCTTCTTTATTTATATAATATGTAGGCATATAATATAAAAGAGCAGCTTTACGTGATTTTGCAAAGATAATAGCCACCTTATGGTTCACTGTGGATCTTTAAGCTAATTTACTGAAACCAGCAAGCTGCACTGCCCTTTACATGATATATGCCCCTGTTAAATCCCCAGCTATGAATACATCCAAATAACAGATGTTACATACTGCAACACAGTCAGCCTTCAATGATTTGTAATGTGAAATGAAGATCTGAAATTAAAGTTTTTCAAAACGTATCACTTACCAGCTTTTTGAAGACCACTTAGATCTTCTGTGAAGAAATATACCAATAAATCATAGTTTAAACAAGAACTAAATAATAATATTTTTAATAGAAGTATCATGCCATATTAGCAGAAGCCAAAAAACTAGAAAATATCTTTCTAAAATAGGCCAAAATTTAGCTTTAAATTTCTGCAAATCTAACCTTTCATGTGTTTCTTCCAGAGGTGCAGAAGAGAAAATCCTACATCAAAATACTAAGTTATGCGAGACATAGCAAAACAATATAATAGATCTCAAACAAAAACAAAGGGGAAAACATATAGCACCCTCAGTCCCACAGGCGTGCAAGCAGCTCGAACAAATAGGGAAAAAGAACACAATCACCCATGTGAATGACAGATGTTCTAAGGACTGCTAAAAAAGCAACATCCTGAGCAAGAAAGCTTACTTCATAGCCTGTACGTATTCAGAGAGGCTTCTGATTTGATTTTCAAACATTATAAACTACCAGAGGTTTCACCTATTTATTTTGAGAACACTGGAAACTACGGAAAAGAAAAGTCAATTATTCGAAGCACCGGAGGTCTCCCAGGGCAGGCTTGTTCCACACAATGGAACACCAGGCATATATCTTAAGCTATCAAGCCAGACGCATACATCCACATGGGAAAGCGTGGTGACCTAAACTGATACTAGTGTGGCTTCTAACAGTTGCTTAGCAGAAAAATGGTGTTGCACCCAAGCGAACTGTAGTTTGGGTGCACGACCCCGTAGACAATACGGTGATCATCTCCCGCTTCAAAGGCTAGCTGAGTTACAGATAAGTAGGAGGCTGCCGTACGCAACGGATGTGAAAGGCTCAAAGAGACAATCAGTCTCAGAAGCTGTGCTGTGGAAGCCAGGCTGACGCTGCAGATGCTTAGTACCTGCACCTTCCAGCTACAGGTCATGACCCCCTCACAATGTCAAACCTTAAACAAAACAGCTCTTGTCTAGCTTTGAACAAGAAATGCTGCAGAGCAGCTTAATATCAAGACAAACAGGGTAGAGAGCCATTTAATGCACCTTGGGAATGCATTTGTTTTTCCTTTGCTAGGTAGATAAGGTCAGGGAACAAAAAATAAAAATAAAAAAGCAGCTGTATATCTTTATATATGGTTTCCTTCTAGTATGCAAATTTTACATACTTGGAGATGCTCAGTAATCAAGGGATGGTATCAACATTAAGGTCAAGGTTAAGGTCTTCCGCTCATACTGGAGCAATGCAAAGGAGAATGAAAATCTTCCTAAAGGTTGCTGGAAACACTCTCTTGCAGGCACAGAGGTGACAGAATCACTAGAACTAGCTCTGTCCAACTCTCTAAGGTCACTCAGGTCCCTGAACAGCTCCAGCTTTCTTACAAGGATGTTGCCTCCTCAGCCCAGTCAAAGAAATCTCAAGATCTTTATATTTCACTAGAATCCGTAAGCGCAGGATGTGGAAATGATGCAAAAATCAAATCACTTTTAATACTGAGGATGAAGAAAGTGGTTTGGTGTTTTTCATGTGCTCTAGATCATGGTATCAAGGCAAAGAAGGGAGAAGCACATGCAGAAGTAACAAGACATCACGCATCAGTGTTTTAAAGCCCGCTGAAACCCTTAACCCACCCACGCTTCTCAGCAACACAGTCTATCATCCCCATAATTAATTTTTAAAAAATTGACTCACAATAAAAGTTTACTTTACCTTCTGTGCACTCCACTGCCATAGCTTTCCTTCCTTGTGTTTTAAAGGGGAAAAAAATTGCTCTCAGTTATGAGAGTTAGCGCAAAGTGGAATACAAAGGTCACTGCCAAGCTTCTCCACAATCTGGCTCATTTGGCAGCAGTGTAAGTCTGTCAGCACTGACTACGTTATTGTATGGCAATTATCGCTAAAACTGAGGAATACCAAACTAGAATATTTCTCATGAGAGGAAAGAGTTTTTCATATGAATTAAGTGATAGTATTCCCAAATACATCTGGAAGCTACACAAGCAGAGCTCCCCCTCTTTAGTTTGCTGTAAATATATGCAGATCCACTAAACCGTATTATACCTCTTTGTTATACTTTCTGTGGATAATCTCACTCGCCCTTGGTTGCAAAAGGGCTCAAACAATATAACACAGCTGGCATCACTAACAAGATCTTAATGAAATCTCAAGAGTTAAACTGTCTAGTTGTCAAAGAAAGCATGAAGATGAAGCAATCAGCCCACCACCTGTTGACAAGCCACATACATACCAGCACTGTCAAAAAGTGGTAGCATTGCTACACAGGTCACCATGAGAATCCAAAGCACTTTAGAACTGATAAAGCTCTAAACTTTCCTTTGATGCCAGCAAGGATAGCTATTTTAACAAATGGATAAACTAAAAATACAGAAGATTATGTGCTTGGCTTAATACTGAAAGCTTCAAAAACAAATTCTAATGATAGGCCAGTCAATTTATCAGTTTCTTCCCTACGTCAAACTGAAAGACTCCTTACCTATAACAACATCTATCTTCTTGCTGTCTTGATCTTCCTGGTCATTGAATACATGACACCAATACGTCCCCTGATGTTCCATGCCCACGTAAGCTACCTGCGTAAGCATCACAGTCATCCCACGATGCCCCAAAGAATATATGCATCAGCTTCATTTAAGCCCCTGTAATGGGCTTAAACAAAGCCTATACAAATCTAAAAGCTGTAGATACTCTCATTCCACAGTATGACGGATGGTGTTTGTATTCTAGAAATGCTTTCAAGGAAGAATGCCACACTGCAAATCCACCTCAAAGGCTTAAGCTGCGCTAAGCATTGAATACAACCGCTCTTACAAATCACAGTGCTTTGCAGCACGGGATAGAAGGAGAAGCTTTCACTTTTACTGATATTTAATCTTTGTTATGTCAATACATCATTCTAACCCAATATATGTTTAAGTCACTTCCATAGCCTTCCACCCCATGACTCCCACCTGAAACACAGTGCCAGTGTCCAGGATTACACCTCCGCACCTAAGAGTCTCAGAATACTGTCGTCACATGAGTAACAGAACATGAGAGCAACTAGTGTAAAGTGCACCTGCATAAGGGGTTATCACGACATGAAAAAGTTATTTTCTTCAAGGGAGCTTTATATGACAAGCAAAAGGTGGTTACATATTAACTGCCTGACGCTGGCACTCTGCAGTAACTTACCATGTAGACATTTTTGCTCCCATTTGCCACAGGAAATCCATTTCTGAACCACTGGTAATGAGGAATTGGGTTTCCAATAGCTCCACATTCTAGTACCAAAGCATCCCCTACCGTCAGGTTTTGCGGCTGAGGCTGAACACAAATACGTAATTTGTTTTCAGGCAAACCAATCAAACTCCCTTAAAAAATAAAAAAACAAAGAGAGAGAGAGAATTAATCAAACATACATCAGTAAGAATTAACCAAGTACAGGCACACCATCCTATAATTACGGCAGACTTTAACTAGCAATGAAATTTAGTTTGTGTTTCCTTTAAGAGTAAGCTAAAAAGGGGCAGCAACTGTTTTCTGTTTTTCCAACTGAAAAGTAACAGAAATGCACATTAAATGTACCCCACAAGCAAAGGGATGCAAAGCCCTCTTTGCATCATTTACTCCTGCCAATGGGATTACCAAGGGGCACAGCTCTAAAACAGAGAGCTGTTACAGAAAAGCTCCAGAGAAAAAAAACAAGTACAAAGAGCAGTGGGTATCAAAGGATGGACTGAGGACCCAACCTGTGTGCAAGTGTGTATGCAGGAATAAGAATTCCTTTAGATCATTTTATTTGCTTTGCTGTAGAAAAATCAAGGTAAAACTTTGGTGACTACAATAAATCTTACAATCCGTTAGTTTTAGCATACCCATATTCTTCTCACTCTAAACTTAGCATCAAATTTTACAGCAAATACGTAAGAAAAACCCAAAGTCAAAAATACTTTACAAACACCAGCTCCTGCCGTGTTTCCATGTTGAAACATTTTTAGACAAGAAATCTACCCAGAAAACCTGAAATGCATTAAAGGACAGTCCAGCTGATAAAAGTTTCTACATATGCTAAAATATATTGAAATGTTGAAATTCATTTTTAATACAGCCACTATACACACAGAAGGACTCCACTGAAAAGTTTTATGATCTGTATGTCTGAAGAGCTTGATTAACTGAGACACAGTACAGCAAGCTCAGACCTACCTGTAAAGGCCATACCAGTGATCTTCCATCTCAGCTGCAAGGTCACTCACATCTTTATTTTTAGACTAAGTATGTAGACACATATTTTGTCATCAGAACTATTCATGACTGATGATTAAGGGCTGATGACACTATCCTTCACAAACTAAAGGCAGACAGTGATATGGATAACTCCATTCTACTAGTATCTGCACTTCCTAGCGCATTACTAGCTTATATTTCAGGGATTTTACAAAGAGATGTATTCAAAACCCACTAGAAGCTACAGCTAAGTTTTCTATTTAAGTAATTGCAGTCCTATGTCTTTTTCCTAAGAGATGTTCCAAAAAGGAAATGACAAGTTGTTTTCCCTGAAGAGTAGTTTAAGAAGCTGGTATCCCAGAAACAAAAATTGACGAGTACTTTACAAAGACAGCCTCAAATACCAATTTGCCAGAAAGCTACAGAGAGGCAGGCTGCTAACATCACAAGAACCTCACAGGAGGTAGGAAGCTTTTCATTTGTGCGGTAACACAAGTCTGTTAAAACAAAAAAAAAAAAAAAAAAAAATCCACTTCATTGGAATGAATCAACTTAATCAAAATGATCTAAATATATAAATTCAACTTCAAATCCTTTCAACTTCTGATTATGGCACAAATTTAGAATACAGAGAAAATTAAACTGGGGAATAACCAACTCGTAAATCTTTACATCTACTACAGAAGAAAAAAAAAAAAATCACACTTTTCACTAGCTAGAAAAAAGGGAGGTCAAGTCTAATGAAAGGAAAGGGATCTGTTTCAGACAGCAAAACTGACAAAACCTAAACTTTTTAGATGAGCAGCGTATGCACTCAAAGGCAAATAAAGTCCCCCTCTGTGCAGCTAGGGCACAAGTAACACATACAGGAAGATTTGCTGTTTCTCAATGGGAAAAATAAGCTTTTTATTAAGCTGCTACCGATGACTTTAACAGCAACAGATACAAATCGGTGTTTCCTGGTTTTGGAAATCACCTTCACATGCCAAAGGTTACAAGGGATATCAATCCATTGTGGATTTCGAATCCAGCCTCCTTCCTGGCCAGGAGGGGGGAAAAAAATTCATGGATAATCAACAGGCAAGCAGAAACACTGTTTTTATCATAACACCCCTACTCTTTTGCTGCTAATTACATTGTCATGCAAGTCTCAGTAGGGCAGATAATAACCAAAGAAAATCAGCTATCATAAAGGTTAATGGACAAAACACAACCACAGGAAATATGGTCACCTGCTCCATTAACTATATGACTCCTGGCAGATGCTCATACGGTGGCAATTCTGTGCTTTCTTCAAATGACTCATTCCAGTGTTTATTATTCCTGACCTGTCATTAGAAAATACTTCCTAATGTCTAGCAGAAATCTCTCTTGCTGAAATATGAACCCTTTACTTCATGCCTGTAAACAATAAGTGTGAAGAAGAAATCCCATCCCTCCGTGCAGCCACTTTTTAGGAAGTAAATGCTTTGAAGATGTTTTGCATTTCCCATCTCTTCTCAAATCTCAACAAGTTCAATTTCATGAGTCTTACGGTACGTCCCATTTCCTATGAATCTGACAAAATCTGTTGACACATGAGAACATGCCCTAAACTCTTGCATGTAATTTGAAATATCTAAGTACAATGCCACACCAAGGACTTCACTGTGAATGTGTTTATTATCAGCGCTGACTCGCCTTTTTAAAAGAAGATGGTATTTTCTAATGCAGCCTTTAGACAGTTAAGGAAACTGAAAGGAAACTGAAAGAAATCTGCCAACATATGCTATACCAGTGTTGTACATCATTTCAGATGGAGAGACCTTGGCTTACCAAGTCCTCCGGAAACAAATAAAAACTTCTGAAAAGGTTGCTTAGGAAAAACTGTTTACCGCATCTCTTACCATATAAAAGATTTTTGTATGTCAAAATAAACGCTAGTCCCTTTCACTCAACTGTTCAGAGCCTTCTCAATCCCTCCCTGTCAATCCCTCAGTTTGATATTAGGATCTCTAACAAAATGAAAAGAATTAATTTCCCTCAAGGGCAGAAAGACAGAAGAAAGATGAGAGGCAAAGGAACTGCTGTTGTAGTCAACTTGAGCAGGATTAATCTTTAAGACAAAAGAACATATGTACAAGTTACAGATGGCGAAACAGAACACGAGACTGAAAGATATATGGCTTCTGTCTCTGGAGCGACCTCTTACTTGCAGTCTCATTTACAGGCGCTCGCTGGTATAGCACGTTGTCTTATCACTCACGCAGTACACCGACAAACCTGCACCAGTCTCAGGATGTTTCTGAAACTGTTTCTGGCTGCCTCACTGGTCACGAGCTGACAGCAGAGCTGTGAAAGACAGCCTTTACGGGGGGGTGTGTGTGTCAAGCTCTTATTAAAAGAGAAAGCAAGGAAAAGATGGGAGGTTAAAAAGAGAGATCTGGAGAAGGAAAGCAACTCAAGGGAACAGGAAAGAAAGAAGAGAAAAGGGGGGGGAGGGGGGAAGACAGCCAACAGTTGAAATAGGAGACTTCGGATCTAGCCAGCATTTGCAGAGATGGTGCATCATCTAGCTTGATTCAGTCACAGGGGATCCCAGCCCGAACGTTGCAGGAAAGAGAAATCATTCCTCCAATGTATGCACTGCATCCCCCAGTTTACATTTCTTTGTAAGGACCCTAAGAGAGAAAGTTACAGGAAGGAGGAACCCATCCTCGCACCCTCATCCTTTCGTCCATCACCAAGGCCTAGTTTTGACTCATTTACAGCTAGTTTTTCCTACTATTTACAATTCAGAACTTTTTGTGCCTTATTTTCACATTATTCATTACATGTTAATATCATGGAGCTCGTAACTAGTCAAAGCATATTAAAATTCCCTTCCATTAAGGTTTCTGGTTGCCCAGGAGTCATGGAACATACAGCAATGCACTAGTCTGTAGATACCCACTGCCCTTTAGTCATCAAAACTTCTGCAACAAGTGTGAAACAATGTATTTTTTGTTTCTCTCAAATTCTTTTAAAGTAGCCATTACGCACCTAAACATCTCTGCTTCCTGGTGTAATCAGCAAGATCTAAACCTGCAGCTTTCTGACAGAATAAAACCTGAAGTAGGAGCAAGGGAAAAGCAGAAGAAATCATTGTTCAGATAAGGGATGGAGAAGCTGTCAGAGATGAGAATATAAGAAGGTTACTTCAGCTGACACTGCAATAGGCTTTGATCTTGTACTGGAAGATCAGTACTCTCTACCCCCTTTTCTTCCAGGAATAAATTCTATAGGCAGGATGCAAGCGGGACACACCCCTGACTGATGACATAAGGCAAAATAAGCACCCTATAGCCTGAAGACAGTACAGTTGGTTTCAATCTCACTTATCTTTAGGATCAATGGCAAGCCAAGGCTAAGTATTTAATTCAAAAGTTAAAAAAGGCAAACACAATGCACATATTTATCAAATGCTATTGACTAGTCTACAAAACAACAACAAAAACACACGCACACACCAGCAACTTCGGAAACTGGAAATAAGGGCACGGTGTCTGTATACTAGACCAAGTAGTAAATTTCCAAACACAGGATTTATTTTACACTCTACTACTCTAAGAGATTCCAGTACTAGGTGGATGCTGTTGAGTAGACACCTGTTTACCCTATTTCCTTTCTTCTATTTATTCCATTCTTCTGAAACTACTTCTTCCACATTTCCATCATACATGTTGCAGATGCAGATTATCCCATCATTGAAGCAGAGGTACCTTCATGTCATTGCCACAAATTCATATGGATTTATACAGGTACATTTGAGTTACCATGTTTTTTTCTTATGCAGGTAATAACATATTTGGGTGTTAGTTACCAGTTATGAAACCTATGAAGATGCAACTCACACCAAAAAGACTCCTTTTACCCAATACGTTTCTTGCTTTCATTTTATTTGTGGTCAGGAAAGCAAAAAAATCCTCCTTAAGATTCTTATATACCCAGACTGGCAACAAACATATAGAGAGAGGCCAAACAGTCCTGAATATTAGGCCAGTGGGGCAGGCTTTCAGAAAAGACTTTTTGTGTCCAGTCACTAACAAGTTACAGGCTTCTGGTAAACAGCAAGATAGTTAAAGAATTGTTTTTCTGGTCCAAGACTCCTCCAAAAATTAAGACAATTCTGAGTCTCTGCATGTTTTCAATCTATTCTTACCCACCACTAAGTGGAACTTCCTTTCTCTTCTGCTTTCATGGCCAGCACAAGAGAGCAAGAATTGGAGAGCACCTTTTTAAATAAGCCCTCTTTCATATCTCTGCAAGATAGCAACTGGGACCTGAGTTCCCTAACAAGCAGGAAGACAGACTTTCAGAAGACTGTGTTTGTTAGATAACCATTTACTCAAGGGCTGGAGAAAAACAGATTTAATAGGCTTCAAGGCGCAATCCAGGCAGAGGGGTCCCCCTGTACAAGGCTTTTGCTACTCACTGTGAGACGTATCATGAAGATCACAAACTTCTAGCCGTGCCCACCGACTGAACACAAAGGAGGATTCACTGTTGACTCGACAGATGTAAAAGCCGGAATCATTTACTTGCACTGGATTCAAAACCAGCTCTGGAGAATTACCATGGGGAACCTGAATTAAATATGAACCAGGAAATATTTAAGTTCAGACTGTTTTAAGCTAAACCAGGAACAAACATTAGAATATTTGTTTCAGTGTCAGAAACACCAGCTTCAACTCCTCCATTTACTTGAAGCTTTCAGATGAGAAAGTCTTGTTTTAAGTATTTAACAGCTCAGAAAGAGGTTGTCTTTCAAGAATAGTTCATATGCCTCTATTTAAAACAATTGTGAGCTCTTAAACAGCTGACAAGCTTTTCCTGAAATTGTTAATCTTTCCCCACAAGTAAGTTGGAATAATTTCTTGAATTACATTCAGTTCTTATCTTAAGGTATATTCAACTATGACCAGGAAACTATAACATTATCAGTATCAGAAAGGTAATTTTTTACTACATCTATAGTGAGAAATATATTTAAGTGTAATGAGCAGGAACTGATTGTAGTCATGTTTTTATTTTAAGCCATGGTTTGGATGAGCTAGATAAACCTTTAGAAAGATGGAGGAAAAGGAGTTAAATTTTTCAGTCCTAGCAGCAATTTAAAATACTATAAACTTAGTGCATTTTTAAAAACAGTACTTATAACAACATTAAGATAACGTGCATTCACCCTGTAGGAAGATAACCAAGACAAGAAGTATGGACATGAAGTGCTACCATTCAGACACTCCAGAGATACTGCTTGCACGCCCTCCAGTTTTTTTTTATTAAGCAGCCTGGGACATCACTGAATTCAGGCCTTCGACTTGATTCCTAGGAAACGAGTTCCCCTCTGTCCTAGACCTACAGCGATTGGCATTTGTTCCTGTGTAGCAGTTTCTCACTGGCCTGTTTGACAGTGGTTGGTAGATGGATACAAATAAACTTATAGTCTCCCAACTGTCACTTTCCAGGATTAGTATCCAAAGATTAAATGGTCTGCATATATTGAACCATCTTATTGTTTTAGCACATTGACAGGGTCACATTGCTGCATTTATTGAACTTCTATTTCTATTAGTAGATAGAGTGAGCATCTCTCCTTGAATTTGAAAATCATAGCTTAAAAAAAATTAGTATTATCAGAAATCTCCAAGCAAATATCCAGGGAGAGAAATAAAAGTATTAAAAATTATTCCACAGAGTCATTATCTATTATTCTCACTGTTTAAAAAATAAATATAAATATATATATACACACATATATACACACACATATAGGTATATATTCTGTACCAACTATTACCTCTTTTTCCTGTTTGAACCACTGGTAATGCACAAATGGGTGTCCCACTGCCCAGCAACACAGCTTGACGACCTGGCCAGGGAGCACTGCTTGAGAGTCTGGCTGCACAACAATCTTTATACCTTAAAAAAGGATTTACACATAGGAAAGTTTATTAATAAACACACCTCAACAATTTAAGTTTGCATTTAAATTGTCCTCTGAACAAAGAAAGTTTCTGTCATTCAATCCACTTGAAAATAATCAATTTTGTTGTACTAGACCTACACAGTTACAATTAGTTATATAACTTTAGGATACGTCATTCCCTCTTGCTCCCTATTCACTAAAGCAAGTAGTATTTCCAATGGCATATGTTCCTTCTGGAAAAAGTATTCACAGTTTTTAAGACTTTGCTAATTCCCAAGGATTTCTTTGAGGTTTTTAATCTTAAGATATGAGAGAAGGCCTAGCCTGAGGGAAGGTTCAGACTAGTAAGAGCTAGTTTAACTAGCCGCCTTTTTCTACTACTGCTCAGGCAATCCTATTAGTTAACACTGGTTACAGCTTCACGCCTTTGACTTCCATAAAACACAGAGCTAGGGTTTTCTTTTGCCAATCTACAAGATAAAATTTTCCACTTCAGATGGTAACTGCCAGGAAATACCACGAGCTACATGTTGACATCAATCTGATAATGATCCAGTTGTTTTTTTAACCAGGATCATTCCAGAGATCTAGTTACAGCATGACCCCTAAAACAGATCCACTGGCATGACCAAGGTCATGGGGAACAGAAAGTTTAATCTTGATTTGCTGCCAAAGAAAGCATATATGGACATAAGACCTAGGCGTTCAACAACACTGAACTGATAAACCACCAGAAATCATTATCTTAAAGTAGTACTTGCTATGGATAGTAAAATACATTTAACAAACCTAGTGGGACCACATGCACTACTACTAATTGCTACCAATAATACAAGTAACAGAAAAAGCACAGAAATATCAAACATTACAGAGGCACTTCATCACCTTTTCACTACTCTCTAAAATCAGGAAACATAGGTACTCATACTAAAGATTTGGTTTTGTTTGGATTCAGTCTGACTTCCCTGTTGCAGGAGAAAACAGTTCCTTCGTTACAGTTTAATGAATGCACACTGCAGGAGCTGAGAGCATAGTTTGGTTCAGAAGCAGCATTGAAGACTGGGCAGGAGAGGGAACTTACAGACTAATATAGGGTAAGACAGAAGCTCTGTGCAAAAATAGCTGCAAAGAGATCACAAACATCCTGGTAACAAGACTCAAGATTATCATTTGCTCTGACCCTTTTTACTACACTCTGCCAGGAGTTTTCTTGTTGTCTGCTTTTTCTCCTCATTCAGTTTAATAGCTAAGTACATACATCAAAACTTTGTCCTAATGGAGAAAGTACGAGGAGAGAAACTGTATTTGTAATGATTTGGTCAACAGGTTGAAACCTGGGCAGAAACAGGTCTGGTCACCAGACTGAAACAGAGATTACATGACACCGGGAAATCAGTGTTTGTCTAGCAGAAAGGGGGCTGTTCCACCCTCCTCCACACACAGTCTCACTCCGACATCACTGACCCACAGGCAGATACCCCTGGTAGCTACGGCACTTGAAAATTCCCTATCTCATTCTAAAATAGTTTTCCCTCTATAGTCAAACCCTGAAGATTGCTACCTCAGTTCCTCATTTAACACTTCCTCCAATGCTTTTTTGAGATAAAGGGGGCACGTTAAATACAGTTTTTGAGCATCACTATGACCTAACATTAACCAAGACAAACAGGAAGTATACTACTTCAACTTAAATAGATGCACGGGGAAGAAAAATTAGGATTTGCTCATTCCAAAAGACTTCCACTTTTATGTTTTAATCTCTCCTGATTTGCATCACTAACATCTGTTATAAGAAAGTAGCTGAGAAAAACAAAGTCTCTGAAAAATTAGTATCTTGTACTCCGCAGAGGTTTACAACCAAGTTCTAAGAAAACATGATTCAGAATTTCTTTAATGTTTCATTTGTTTTCCTGCCAGGTTTCTATAAAGTCACTTGAAGTCATTCATTTAGCATCGTACAGCTACTTCCTGCAAGCATCACAGAATTTAATAGGATAAAAAGAAAACCTTCCGGCTCAATTTTCAGAATGATGAGAAAGATACGCTAATGCTTCTTCAATTTTCCTTGGAATATGAATGCACAAGGTTTATCCTCAAGGATAGGGAACTGACATTTCATGGCTACCAGACTTTCCTACATGCAGCATAAATTAAGTACTCAGTACTTAACTATAACCCAACTGTTATCTTCTTAGCTTACACATGAGTAAAAATATTTAACCATTTCTGAGAAACCAGCCTCAATTACTGACATTCAGATTGAAGTGCCTAAACTGCTGCAGTAAGAGAACTGTCTGGGGAAAGGAAATACCTCGTTGCTTGTTTCAACCAGCACAACTCAGTGAGGTTGCACAAGGACTAGACTAACACCACAAACTGCGTATTAAGCCTTCTTCCTTCTTAGCTTGGGAGAAAGGTCTTTGCATTTCAATCATTTCCAGCGGGTTCACAACATGACAAGATTAAAAGAAAAAGAAGAAAGGACAGAAAGGTAACCCAAGGAGCAGGATGTCTAGGCTTTCTAATTACCAAAAAGGAGAATTTTAAGAATTATTAGCATTACTATTTTGTGTGTTTGGTTAGAGGAAGGAGCTCTTCTATGGAGTTAATCCAGTGCAACAGGCAAGTCTGTAAGCTTTGAGACACAAATAATTTCTGGGACTCTACAACTCTCCCCCCAAGATCCTTTGGGATGCTGCAAAACAAAGCCATGTCTCAGCTTGTAACAATACATCTGTGATACAAAGGCACTGAAGTAGTATCACTGTCAAAACAGACCGCTCAACAGCATTAAAACTGTACACACATTACCCTGCACACTGCGAGGCTCAATGTTTTTAGCACAATGTTCCTACCTGCAGTAGTATATAGTGCAGGATAGCACATTATCGCACATTCCTTCACCCCAAGTCTCACTCCTACAAGCAAAATCCACCTGCACTGACATAACACCAATTCTCCTTTTCTCCCCAGTCTACAGTGGTGCATTTCAGCTAGGCTAAATTATCACGGAGCTCAACCGCCTCGTTCAACACCATGGTATATCTAGTACACTAAGAAGCAGAAGCCTTAGCTAGATGAAAGAGTTGCAGAACATCGCTATAGCAGTTTACTTGAAAAATTCCAGGGTTGTTTTAGCAATTGTTCTCAGTCTGTGGCTTCTGTTTTCATGCCGTCCAAAGAAAAGAAGGACAGCTACGAGTACGGCAGATAGCTTGCTAATTTCATTCCCACTTCTTATCTGAAGGAAAGCTTTTGTAACTTCTGAATAGACTGAATTTCACCATATCCTGCAGAAGGAGGACATAAAAAAAAAAAAGGGGGGGGGGGGGCGGGGGCAGACTGTATACTATGGTAGGAAACAGCTTCAGATGCTACTGCATTTCTAAAAGCTTTCTGACTCCAGGGCACATCTGCAGGATACCCGTGTGCATTTAGCTGTCACACATGCTGTTTCTATAGCAATTATTCATATGCCTAAGTCAGTGTTTACATTTTCAATCACTGAAAGATTGAAATCCTCCCTCCTTGCTTCTTGTCCCTCTTTTTCAAAACCCTAACAAAGTCAACCTGCATACACCCCTAGAGCAGCCTTCCACAGGTTCAGGGTTATTATCAGACGGACAGCTCAAGCACTCTGAAGGATTACTGCCTTACCTGCAGCTCTCTCTCTCTCTTTTTTTTTTTTTTTTTTTTTTTTTCATATCTTGTCTCATTCAGCTAACAGCAGCCAATGGATTGAAAACAGTTTTTGGGATAGACAATATAAGCTTGGTTTCCCAGTAGAAACAAAATTGACACTCCCACTGGATGCTGCTGCTGTGAAGAATGAGGTCAGTTATCCTAGAGTGGTACAAAACTGCTTTCATAACTGTGCCTGCAACTCTCCAAGTTAAACCTGTAGAGAAATGTGAGGTAAGGAGGACTTTAAAGCCCACAGCAATTTGCAACAGACACTGCTGTACCATTTATCAGTTCTAAAGCAGATACTTTCTTAATGGAATTGACTTAAAACACTTAACTGCCATCCTGAATGCTTATGCCTTTGTACACAGCACTAAGACATCTTTCAGCATAGCAGTTCTGCAGTTGTAGTCATGGTACTGGCAAAAAGCAAAAATTTGTTTGTAAAAACCTAGGCCAAGAGAAGCCTAAAACATTGCTGTTATCCCCTTAGAGCTGATTTAGGCATGCTGCAGGATAGCTACGCTGCACCATAGCTACTGCCCATTTCTTCTCAAACAGCATTATAGCTCTGATAAAAAAGTTTCAACTTATATTTACTTCTCATTTCAATAGCTTGTGACACATCAGGTTACATAAACTAACAAAATCTGGTGCAGGTTATATAAACTAACAAAACGTGGCCCAACACTTCCAGAACACATTACAGCTGGTAATGGGAACTCATTTCTACTTACCCGTTAAGGACAAGAAGTACAAGACTAACCCATACCTTTGTGACTATTATGGTATATCTGTATTTGTAGATTCCAAATTTCAGAACTTGGTATCACCAAGTACTGAAAAAATTGTGAAGTTCACCAAAGTTGGTGTTTTT
>PTFA01000465.1:5950-93092 GCA_003342895.1 Casuarius casuarius | reverse complement strand
CCCTCCCCGCCCCCGCGGCCCCTGAGGCGCGGGCGGCCCGGGACCTTCTCGGCAGGTGGAGCGGCCCTTGAGGCCGGGGCCGGCATGGCGGCGGCCCCGCCGGGGCGGGAGGCCCTGCCCGCCCGGGGCCTGGCCTGGCCTTTCCGCCTCAAAACCCACCTCTGGCAGCGCTGTCCGGGTGTCAGTTGTCTCCTCTGGTTTAAGTCTCGTGCGAGCCGCAGATACGACCTGCCAGAGAAAGCCGAAAGATAGCATCTCTCTGGTTTTCTGAAAAAAATGGTGCAGTTTCTTTCACATGATACATGGTTGTTTCTTCAGACTCATTCATCGTGCAGACAGCGGTGGATTTTCACCCCGTTGAGGCTGCTGCAGAGGCTGGGCCTGTAGTTTGTGCAAACTATTATTTAAGTTTGTTTTCTTCTGTCGTTAGGCTGATTCTTGCACTACTACCCGCCAGGTTAGGTCACGCTTGATTCGTCTGAGGAAGCTCTGGTCCTGCACCACGTTCAGCTGCTGCGCCAGAAATGCTTTGGCACGAAGGTACGGTCCGGCCGGCCGCAGCGTGCTCAAGGCCGTGGCGGTGCCATTAACCAGGAGTCTCCTTCTCCCAGGTTGGGTCCAGAACCAGCCTCTGCAGGGCAACGTGGTGTGGGTGAGGTGGTGGGTTTGACTTCCCCATGACACCTCATTATCCACTGCTGCGTGTGACTTAGCTGCCCAGGAGACAGGGCAGGTGCCTTTCACCTACCTTAGCCTGTAGTCGTACGCTTGTCGGGCGTCCTTCTAAAGTGTCAGTCGAGTTAATTGCCTCAGGTTGAAGGGGTTTTGGTGATTACTTTGACCTTTAGGCTGTTAGATAAAAGATATTCCTGCCACCCTTCCTCAATGAAGGTGGCTGTAGTGGCTGCATTTTTTGCTGATCTCACCAGTTTTATAGCCCTTGGATGAGGTCCAGCAAACACTGAGAAGTACTCTGCAGTCTCTGATAAGCAGAGATTCAGCTGGGCTTTCAGAAGAATAGTCAAGAGTAAACTTGGCACAAAACTGAACTGTTGTAGTAATTGCTAGAAGTTCACGATCCACCTTTGGTTTCCTCAGCCTACTCATTGGGGATAATTGTGCAGATTTTCTCAGTGTTAGCAGAACTTCTGTGTGCTTAACTTTAAGCAAGTAAGAAACTCCAAACATGCCTGGCAAAGGAGTTGAGCACACTTAAGTATGCTCTTTAAAAAACAACCCAGTGCTTTATTATGAAAACCTAAAGCCAACATTTCCTCTCTATCAAGCCCGTGAGGAAATTCCCGTGGACTTCTATGGAAGTAGGATATACCCTGTCATCCCTGCCAGCTCTCGCTATCGCTCTCCCTGGCCGAGAGTTTCCCAGGAAGAACCATCTGCTGCATGTAATGAAATAGTCTCTCTTAAAAGACAAACTGTTCTGTGGTCAGACTCACTATACTAAGGTCACACAGCAAAACAGCACTCAAACTTTGGCTAGCTTCTTCGCTCTGAAACAAAATGCATAAATTAAGTGTCTTTTGCCTTGTAACGCAGAATCGGACCACAGGCCTGGCCCACTTCTAGAACTTAAAGAGAGAACAGCAAAGGGTAAGTGCACGTGTTTATGGTTTCAGAGCTCAAATTGTTTATACTTTTAAAGTTACTTGGCTGCTTATTCCTTCTATGTGCAAAGAGAATGCATGGTCATAAAAGATAAATGAAAAAGTGTAAGTTATTTTTTCTTAATGTACTACGTGTTTATAGTGATTTTTACTGTTTATGTAACAGGAAATGTGTTTTGTTATTTGTTTCTGCTATTTAGTCATTTTCGCTTATCTTGATAAATTCTGTTACCATGTTGTATTTAGAATGTTTCTGAAATTACAACTTAGGTGATATTTCTACTAAGTTTCAATAAGACAAACAGAATTGCAAAAGCCATTTGAAAGCAAGCTCCCTTCTTCTCTAAAAAAATGTGTAAATGATACTAGGTATCCAGAGATACTCAGTTTGTTCTTTCTAAATATGTATTATGTTGCCTAATAGTCAAAATTCCCTCCATTCCTCAAAAAAGTCTGGTCATTTAGTAGCATGTAGACAATTATGAAGCTAGATGCACAAATTGCTTATGCTGACTGTGTCAGATACTGTACTTGACAGAAGTTAAAAATAGATTAAGATAGATCAGTGTTAAGAGTTGCACTGTGATTGCTTTCTTTAATTACTCTATTTTAATCTCTTCATTAGAAGCACAGCCAGTCATTTATTCTCCTTAGGTGTAACCAATGAATCATAGCTGTGGTGATTTATACTGTAGTGCTGTTTACCATGGGCACTGCAGTAGAGCAAGAAGCTTCAAAAAGCCTGCAACACCAGAAACTGAGGACCTACAATGTCTCGCAGTATATCAGTCAAGGACGTATTTTCCAGACATCTGCTTTTTGAACAGCTGAAACTTCACTGATGTTTTTCTTATCTGAACCTTGTTAAT
Source organism: Casuarius casuarius (assembly GCA_003342895.1). Taxonomy (NCBI): domain Eukaryota; kingdom Metazoa; phylum Chordata; class Aves; order Casuariiformes; family Casuariidae; genus Casuarius; species Casuarius casuarius. Next base: position 90,601 of record PTFA01000465.1, on the reverse strand, counting down.
ACAATAGATATACAATAACTGTTTCAAATAAAGTATTTTGTTAGTTTGATTTCTGGCATTACAGGCTTTTGACAAGTATTCTACAGCAAGTGTTTGATCTGATCAGAGTGTCTTCGAGGATTTATAGAAGAGTGATATGATTGTAGTTATTTGTATACCAGCATTAGGCATTCCAGTCAGAAATACTGAGTCAGACAGATCTACTGTGAGATATAGAAACACATAGGAAACACAGTCCTTGTAAATCCTTGTGTGCATGGGTTCTCACTACCCTTAACCCATCGAATATCAGACTCTACAGTAAACACACTGCTATATAAATACTTACCATGACCCTACTATGAATAGAGTTCACAAAGTTATAAGTGAATTCTAGAATTCCAGTTTTTGTTGTCTGGGAGATTTTAACTTGTCTATGTTTTGCTTTGTTTTGGAAAAAGGAAAATATTAAACTTGTGAAATTTGCTACAACGTGAAAAACCTCCATTGATAGATGCCTCGGATGAGGAAGTGAAAAAATGCCTGTATTCCCAAACGCAAAACACTTGTCAGGCTGAAACAGGAGGTGGATGGAATTACAGCATTTATTGCAGGAATGTTGTAGAAGGCTATACAGATGCCTTACTCTTTGTAAGAAAGTTAAGACACACATTTGAGAAATGTTGCCGGAGATAGTGTAAAGGGAACTAGTATTAACTTTGGAACATAATTGCATTTAAGTAGGAGACTTATATTTCACGGATAAATGGACAACAAGGCAGGTATTGTACGGGAAGTGTCGTAGCTGGTCCTTCTGGAAAGGAAGTGTAAGGCTATTTGAGTGATTAGGCTTATGACATCTCTGTATCTCTGCCACCCAACGGTCAGGATCATAAAAATGTGAGCTTTGTTAACAGTGGTATTTCATGTTATGGTACATTTCCTACTGCAAGTTATTTGCTATTGCAAGTTATTGTAAAAACTGTTTAAGTTATTTCTTCTGCCTTTCAGTTCTTATATGCATATGCTAGGAATCATCATGACTGATGAAAATTAATTCACTTTCTGTCTGTTGGATATGGCTTGTAATGCCTATTCTTGAAGAGTACAGTCATTTATTGACAAAAATGCATATAAAGCCTTGTTTCCATGAGCACTGTAGAAATCAGTAATCACAGTCACAAGCCTTCTTGTGGCCAGCATTTCACCCCAAACTTTCCCCTGTTTATGTCTAGACCCAAGAGCCCTTGCGTTCCTCAGTGTTCCCTGAAGTACTCATCCATTGATCATGCAGACTGAGATCCTGGCCAGACTGTGGCCAGCTTCCTTTCTGTCCTACACACTTGTATTTTTTTCTGTGGCAAATATGGGGTAAGGGAGGAATGGTGTGCATGTAGCACTGCTTCCAGTGTGGTGCCAGCACGAGGCTGGGGCTTCGATGGAGATGGGAAGTTCTGCCTTGTGCCGCAGTTTAGACATTGCCCCTTTTAGATTTTTCTTGGGATCGTGCTACTAGTGTTTCAGTGGTTTGGAGATTCATTTCTGCTTTTTGTTTTTTTTTTCTGTTCTGCTTTTGCCGCCTTCTCTCACTTAAATCAATGTGATATTTATAAAATCTCTGTCCACACCAGCGAGATTTCTGACTGGATCTGCATGGTATATGATCATTTCCATTCACCATAAAGTATTGGTTTTGGTTATTAGTGTTTTGGTTGGGTTTTTTTTTCATATTCATCCTCAGTGAATCTGGTTATATCTACCAGCTTTGTTTGTGGCTAAACTACCTGGAAATATAACATCTCTAAAAAGGGAGGTATGAAAATGTGTATAGTATGCCCAGGCAGGTGGAGAAGGAGCCATGGATACATATAAGGTTTAGTAGGATAATCTAGGAGATTACAGTTGTTTTTTCAAATGGTCAGCTCCAGGTCCCAATGTTTCGCCTTTGGAGTACGGATGAGAGTAGGGAACTCCGCAGGCACTTTGGAAGTTGGGCATCTCGGGCCGCCAAGTTTCTCAGGATAAACAAAGAAGCACACGCAAGTGCTCTGCTGTCTTTATAAATGAGGTCTGTCTGATGGAGAAGGCTTAACAGAGAGGACAAGCAGACTGTGTTATGTATGCGTCCACATCCCCCTCATATGCACATATGTGCACAGGAGAAAGGTTATGTTTCCCATATGTTAGAGTTTTTCCCCAAGCTTATTTGAAGAAGCGTAGTTCTGTTCTCCTATCACAGTGATGACATTCAGCGCTGCTCTCTCTTTCTAGCTCTAAGCTCCTACCAAAAACAACAAAAAAGAATAACAAAAAAGCAATAAAGCACTTCCCAAGACAGCGGTTGATCCTGATCTGGGAGGAGGTCCCTCGGCCCCATGGATGCAGGTTGGGACTATGCTCTTGCCATAACTAGTTCCCAAAAGGCAGGTGCCTAGGTGATCCGAATCCCGCCTGTGGGAGGGAGCTGGGATGGGGGGGCCTGCTAATGCTGGCATTGCCGGGCTGCCTGCAACCAGGGCGGCCTTCGCTCGGCTCTTCCTCGTTGCACAGAGGGGCGGGAGGCCCGCATGGAGCCGTCACCCGTTCTTGCTCATGGACAACTGCCAGAGCCTGGACCTCTGAGGCAGGTGAGATGTATCCTACGGCTCCAGGCTGTATGGAGATTTTGATAGAAGAGACAAACTACCACTGTTCCATGCCATTTATGGTCTTTGTATTTGGTGATTATTTTAAAAAATTACTCAGACGCTTCTTAGAACATTAGTTGCAGACTCTTCAAATGAGAGTGACAGTTCTGGTTGTTCACTGTGGAGGAAAACAGAAAAATGTTTCAGAGGTTTTACCATTTTGTAGAACTGTTTCTTTATGCCAAGTAGAACAGTGACAGGTTTGCACTTAGAATTTTCTCTTTGTTCATTCATGGCTATGCAGATGGTGCTGGGGAGAATTTCAAATAATGTAAATACAGCTGTTATGGGGGCATCAGGAACAGGAGTTTCTGATACCCAGTTCTGTTCTTTATTTGCAAAGTAGTGTTTATTGTTAATCACTCTGGTAGAGTGGACTGCTCCATAAAGAGAAGCTTCTTGGTTTTGCTCTTAAAACCAGATCTAGTATTCTGTCATAAATGATATTTAAATAAAAGCTACATTTAAAAAATACTAAATAAATGAAAAAAACTTTTTTTCAAAGAAAGGATCTAAGATTAGAAATCGAATTTCCTATGGTCCTAGATTGTTCTTCCATCTGGGAAGATTCTTAAGAGATTAGAGACCTCATAGAAGGCCCAGAGAAATTGAAGGGAGTTTCACCAGTGTCAATGACAGTGACATTGGCTTGGATTAGACCCTAAAAGATGCCTGTATACATTGTCAGTGGGGTACAAAAATAACCATAGCATTCCCTTCAGACAGTACTGTTGGTCTGTTCCTCTGTCCGTGTAACGTTTATCTTCTTCCAGGGCTCTGCATATCATTTATGATATGCTTTCCTGGTACTACAGTTTAGTGACACATCTTTCATCAAACCTTGTTTTAAAACATACTTCTTCCATCACGTCTATCAGATTTAAAATGGTCTTTGTAATATTAAGAGAAATAATAACATCCAACAGGTCTATAAATGCTAATCTGCTCAAGTCGCTTTGTTTTACAGGACGGATTTTGTTTTACAGGACGGATTTTAATCCAGAACCTGTAATGTAACTGACTTCACTGTGAAAAATTTTACTTGTGGTCAGTTTGGCATGTGTTTATCATTATAAACTCTGTCTCTGTAAAGCATGCCTGTCTGAATAGTTTCTTTGAAGCCAGGAGAATTCTCCCCAGGGTAGAGTTAAAACATCTGCTTTGGGTCTGGGCCTAAAACCAGGTTACTCAAGAGAGAGACTTCGGATCAAACTGGTGCTATAGAGTCACCTGCTGCCTTTTTTGTTTTGATTATAAACTGCTGATGTACGGACTGGCAATTTGCATCTACTCTTACTGTTACTAGAAAAATAACTATAATTCTTGGCACTTCATTAAGTAAATATGCAAAAAAGGCAGCAAACACTTGAACCGCATCTTTTGGTTACTGTCAAGAAGAAACCTGTCTATTTCATTTTGCAGTATTAACTTTTGACCCAGAGATAGAGTATGTATTGAGTAATATATTTTGATTTGACGTAATTATAAATGTAGTCATCCAAATAAATTATAATTATGCTTGGATATACCAAAATAAATATAATTATCCAAATAGTGCTTCTTCCTAGGTAATATGAAATAAATAAATCACTGAGACATTATTTACATGCAACATTCTATTAATAAGTAAATGTCCATTGATAATGAAAGAATAATTGAGTGGAAGTATTATTGACTTAGGGCTGGACTCTACAATGGTTTTATGTGCAGCTTAAAATAGTCTTTCATTATATACAAAATAAAAGCACTTTACCCATGGTGTTTCATAATTGTTCATGTATTATTTAATATTTCATTCAAATTTGCTTCAAAAAGTTTCAGTAGAAAATATATGAAATGGATTTTTTCTGCAAAATTTCATTGTGACAGCTCGCCAATTTTTTGTCTGTTCTGTCTTCCTAGAAGACCTTTCATACACTTTTAGATGATAGACTGAGAATCGTTAAACAGTTTCATTCTGGTACTCTGGCATCAACTTTCTGTGCAACTGCGGGCAAATCACACAATGTCTTAATTCCTTGATCATATAACTAGAATAATTAAACTTCTCTACTCCTCTCTTCAGTTTGTATATGTTCTCTAACTGTACATTTGTAGGAGAGAGCTCTACTAGAGTACAAATAATAATAAAGCCTGTACCTTGCAAAAAATATTTTCTATGTACACAGAAAATAGTAGGCAGATTAATTTGAGTAGATCTTTTGTTTATTTTGGAAAACAACATTTATATAGTTACAGAATTAACAAACAGAACAGACAGTTCTTTCTGTTGTATAAATTCTCTGTTTCAGAGAGTCATTATTCATTAGGTGCCTCAGAATAGCACAGATGCAACAAAGCATATACATTTTAGGCCTAAGCAATTTCATATTTTTTCTTTACAGTATTTGTCATCTTACAAAATGATAGAGGAAGAAAGAAAACAGCTGTATAGAAATAGCAGACAGTAGAACAGGTAAAGTGGTTGGATTTCGTATTTTCAGAATTGCATGGCACAGAATTCAGATAGACCCGGATATATTTCTGAGAAGCTCACCTTACTCTTTGTCTACTTTGATTTCCCAGTTTGTACCAGAAAATGATGACATGAGATTTGCCTCTCAGATATCTGGTAATCATCATAGCTGATTCGACTAATAATCTTTGACCTGAAGCACTAAGAATGCTATTATCTTTGCATACAACTGAGAACTGCATTTGATTTTGAAAGATACTGCTTCTCAGATGTTCTGTTTTAGAGGGATATGCATGGAACTGTTTGGTGATCTATACTTTCTGAACAAAATCTACTGTGTAATACCTGAGTAGGCAGTTGTGGTAGGATGAATATATAGATTATTAGCAAGCTTAGAGCCAGGACAAGCACATGGCAATTGCAAGCACGTTATTTAGGTACCTACCCATTTTTTTCATATTTTCAGATATCCCAGACCCAGTGTGAAATTGGTATAAGGAGGCCAAAATATTAGTGAACTGAAGGATATTTCTTAATATAAAACACTGGAGGATTATCAGTTTCATTCCTTCCATGTGTTTAGCTAAGATAATCTTTCGTGTGGGCTAATGCAGCTTCTTTTTTCCCACTCCTTTGCGCTGTTGTGGGTGTAAAGAAGGGCATTTATAGAAAACATACAGCCATATGGAGGTATTTATGCAGTCACATGGTGTTTTTTAATGTAGCTAGACAATGCTTTGGTTGTCAAAATATGTTTACATAGATTATTTGTACTGCAGTACTATACAAGAGTTACGCATAGATCAGGTGCCCATTGTGCCAGGCAGCATGTGAATACCCAGAATGGTGCCCAATTCATAGAGCTTGTATCCTAAAGATAAGGAAAGGGACAATACACGGATATAGAATGACAGGTCTTGTGAAAGAGAGGGAGGAGCATGTGCATCTGAAAGATAGGAATAAATCCTATTGAAAAAGGGTGTGGGCTGAGTAGGAGTGCGCAAAACAGAGTGATTACATGAGGCCTAGATAGAAAACAAGAGAAAAAAACTTCGGAGAGGTAGTAAAGAGGGCCCTTCTTCCATTGGCTCAAGAGGAACTGAGCCCTACAGAATCCAATTTCCCCCTAAACTTATAAAACCTATAAGCTTCCAGTAAAAATAACTTGAGTGAAAGTCAAATTGCTTGCAAAGGAAGATTTTCATTTTGGAAATAACTAAAAAAAGTAGAAAAAGAGAGTGATGCAAGAGAGGAAAATTAATTGGCACTGTATAGGTTTAACCAAATTTGTATATTTTTGTCAGTGAAAAATTTTTTTGTCAACATTAGGATTAAGCCCACAGTTCCCACTGAAATCAACAGAAGCGGCTTTGGGTCCAAAACCATCCCTCAAATTGCTATTTTTAAAAACAGTTAAAACATCATTCCTTGCATGTTAAAAGGTATTTTTTTAAAAAAAAATTTTAGTCTTAATTGGAATAAATGATCAACAATTGAAAAATTCTAAATTTTCTAAATAAATTTCAAATTGGAACAAGTTGACATAATAAATATGTTTACAGATCACTAAAGAAACAAAATAGGCACCTTTCTTTCCAGTGCCAGTTCCTGTTAAAACCTAGTAGTATTGATTTCTCCTACATGGTTCTGCTTCACTTTCTTCCAATAGTTAGTAGCTACCTAATTTGGCAAGTAGCCTCACCAGTTTCCAGAGCAAGACTTGAGACAAGCAGCCAGAACGCCCTTATGCATTTGAAGTTCTCTGCTCTCGTCATGTTTTGACCAAGTGTTCTGTGTCTGGTATATTAGCAAATTGAGTTTCATTTTCAGTCTATTAGTCAATAACCAATGATAAATTATCATGATAATCCCTCCTCAGTGAATTTCATTATGCATTTTCTCTCACAAGTTTTTTTTAGGAACTGAGTGTGTGTTATGGTAACAGTTCTTTTCCCAGTTTCAATCTAAATTTAGTAATTGAAATTGTGTTATATCTAATATCTTCCATTTTCTCCTCAAATTTAAAAAAAACATGTCTTTTGATCTTGGGTGGAAAAAGCACTTTTATTGCGGTTTTCCTCATGGAAAATAATTTTGCTTTAATTTCCATTGTTAAATCTGGCAAAATCCACATCAATCTAATCTAATTTTCATATCAAGAGATCTGACAGCTCTTTTTCCCCTTGATGTCAAAATGCAGCTGAACTAAGATAATGATAACTGTATAGGACAATTGCTTTGGTAAAGCGTATTCATGAGTTCAGTGTGCATTAAAAAAATATTGCCAAGGCTCTTTTCAGCTGGTAAAATTACCATGCTTTTTAAATAACTTAAACCCTCCAAAAAGAGAAAAAATGCATCTAATTTTCTGAAAAGCAATGATAAAAGCAGATTTGAAAGAATGCAACAGGAACATTAGATAAATAAGTATTAAGAGGAGATGGGTGAACGCTGGGGTGTAATTCCATGGCACCATATGAAATTGGATGAGGAAAAGATTAGTCTTTACTGCTCCATTTTTCCTGTTAAACATTTATACTTCATGGAGTTGAAATGGGAAGGAAAACATGGTCATAGCTCTGGAAGGCTGAAGACAGTGGAATCTGATGCTTTTTTTCTCTAGGCTCTTGTTGCAGCCATGGTTTAGATTGTTGTTCGAAGGCCTACATGAAACAAGTGTAGAGTATTGGGCCAAAGTCCAGTGGGCAGGTGTCCACTTTGTTAAAAAACACCGCAATATGCACTAATTGTTCTTGTCACCTTCAGCAGGGAAGTCCGTAGTCTGATGGATTTTGGAATAGACTGCTTTTCGGGCTCAGAGGTGGAAGTCTGAGGGAGCTTGCACACCGGCTTTCTGCCTGGTATGGCCCGTGTGGATAACCTGAAACCTGCCATATGTCAGCAGCACTGTGTACAGCAGTGCGTGTTTTCCCCTCTTGCTCTCCTCTGCACAGCATCTCTAGCCAAGCCACTGTGACCAGGCTGACTTCCACTACTTTGAAGTTGTTTTGTCTTTCTCTTTGCCTGGCAACTTCCCAGCTACTGCTCCACGCTAACAGATCCCTTTTTGGCAGCTTTGACTCACTCTTCAAATCATTCTTTCCTGTTGGCCTTCGCTTCCCTGTATGTTGGATCTTTGTCAATTTATTCCAAGACTAAACTGACAAAACATGTCACCTCCTTGTTGCCATTTCACTACCTCCTCCCACACCCCGTTCTTCCCTCTATCACGAATGCAGATCTCATCTGCTCTCCTCCGATCGCTTCATATACTCTAGAAGCCCCGTTCTGACTCATCTTGTCTTTCAGGAGTTGCCAGATCCAGTAGCCTGATAGAGGCGAGGCTGCCGCAGCTCCCTGCTCTCAGGCGGGAGATCCCTGGTCTCCCCAGCTGCTGGCACCTGGGCATGTGACCCCCCCAAGGCCCGCAGCCCCACTGGAACTGCTGGTGCAGATCCCCCCTATACACACACAGGTGTGCGTGCACGTGCTCAGACGCACACACGACGGATGTCCCGTGACTGGCTCTCGAATCCTTTGGTCTTCAGTTGCCTCATGCGCACGTACATAATCTCATCCACACAAATTCAGCTACCATCGCTATGCTGACATCTCACAGATTCACTTTTTAACTCCAGAGTTACCTGCTTCAGACCGAACTAAAGCCTGAACAGATCTCTCTGACATGTTTTTTTGGCTGTTGAACTCCAAATGGCTAAAACAGAACTTCAGCTAATCCCTCACTGGACAAGCTCTACTTGTGCTTTGTTTTTTTGCACAACCTCTAAACATACAGAAAATCCTTAATGGTGACTTGAAATCTGCAGTTTTGATGACTGCGGTATTCTTCTCTGTAGTCTTGACAAAAGCGTTCTTAATGCGTTCCTGCTCATGAGCTGTTAATGGTCTGGTAGCAATCGTTTCCTAGCGTATCACTTTGGTCACATCTTTGCACAGAGTCACAGAACGGGTAAGTTTGGAAGGGATCTCTGGAGACCGTCTAGTCCAACCCCCTTGCTCAAAGCAGTCAAGCACAGCAGGTTGCTCTGGTTTGTGCCCGGTTGGGATTTGAGCATCTCCAAGAACGGAGACCCACTCTCTCAAACTTCTCTCTCTCCCTGACCAGTTTCCTTTCATTTCTGCATCAAAGGTGAGCTACCTGTCTTGCTCTTAAAGCTCTCTCATGGTCAGTGATCTTTCTAGCTGTCACCTTTTAGTCAGTAGTTAGTGGGGTGCCTACAGCCTCTGATAAGCCAATAATGCAGCTGTCACTGCCCGGCAGGTAGTATTTCAATGCCTTTATGATTTCTTTAATGCTTCTCTTCAGATCTGGAAGAAGCTTTTCACAGACACTCAGATCCCTCATCGATATCTTCCTTCGCAGTCAGGCCTACAAATATCAAGGGTCAAACTGCCACTTCGCTAGGACCACTCTCTCTTACAACAGCTAGTGTTATCTCATTTATTATTTCCTTGTATTCTCCTCATTTGTCTACCCACTTGTGGTCTTGTATCAGATTGCAAGGTGTCTGGGGCAGGGACCGTCTTTTAATTTGTGTTTGAAGAATACTAGCACAGCAGAACACCGGTCCATGTTAGCAGCCAATACTGTAAAAAAATAGTGAGTCTAGGGAAGAGGACATATGTTCTGAGTCACAAAGCTGTAATGATATTTGACTCGGCTTTGTAAAATTTAGAAAACCAAAAGCTGTCAAGTTGTCAAGGTGCTTTTGATGTCAACCAGCAATGCTGTGTTGTGAGCTAGATGAGGCCGGCAATTCTGCTCTGTTCAGATTCTCATTTAAGTCTCTCACCATGGTCTCCTGCCCCCCGTAGTGTTTTACCCTCCTTGTATGTTGTATGTGGTGTATTCAGCTCCCCTCCTTCCCATTTCTAGTTGATCTATGCATCACAGGGAGAAAGAACAGAGCCTCCAGCCTTTTCGGAGTGTGGGATGTTGGGGATTTTAACATTTCAGATAAATACCTAAATCTCTAGCTGGTCTTTTCCCAGCTTTACGCCCTGCTTTATGCTCATATGGGTCTGTGGAACACTCAAAAAGAATGTGTTATATACAGATCTGGATAAAATTAAACTTAGCTTTGTAAAAATTGCTCTGAATTCCTACAGTATTTACTAGGGCATTAAGTGCCTTTTGATCAGTTTTAGAAATGTGCTACAGAAACTATTAGCTTCTCTATAACATTATCAAAGAATCTGCAGAACAGTCAGTGCTCTGTTAAGTACTTTAAGGGCTTTTTCCATAAGGAGCGTACTGGTTCCCTTGCATAAAGGCAGCCGTGTGGAAAAGGTGCTTGTGTCAGGGTTTGTCCCAAGGAAATGAAAATACCCCCAGCTGCTTTGTGCTGTTTGCATGAGGCAGACTCCAGACAAGCCCGTACAAGCCCCTTGCTCTCTAGCCATTAAGCTTTAATCTGGCTCCTCGCGTACTTTCTCACTGAGTGGCTGTGATCAGTGTCTGCAGCGGGCTGTGGCACAGCTGGCTGCTGGCAGCTCCGCTGGCTGCTCTGCTCGAGGCCCTGCAGAAGGCAGGTAGAGCGCTACCGAGCGCTGGAGAGGGCGTCGGGAAGGGCTGCTGCGCGGGGGTACCGGATGCGTGGAGTCTTGCAGGAGGAGAGGTACATTCATTGAAAAAAGGTCACAGTGGGAGAAGCAGAGGGAAGGAAGGGGAGAATGAAGAGAGGTGTCTGTACACAGCTTCATGAGATTAGCAGGGCAGCAAGGAAGTCTTTTCTGCTGTTCTTTCTGCCGTACTAGTTCTGTGAATGAATGTAGGACATTATTTTTCAGAGCTGTTAATCTGGCATCTGTCATGAGACCAAATATTCTTGAAACTGCGTTCTGCTACTTTATTTTTCCCTGATGAGTGAATTCCTGGACTGTGCAATAGTTCTGTTGTGATTAGCAGGGATGCTCTGTAGTGTCTGTAGTAAAGAATGACCCAGATGGCCTCTAGCAGTATACGAAGGCAGAGCCCAAGATACCTAAAATCCTAAGATTTGGAGATTTTTTAGAAAGCAAAAATTTTTTACAAAAAGAAAAGAGAGAGAGATGGTTCCATATTTCTTCAGGTTCAGCTGATGGAAGCCTTTTGGTGTATTTCAGTCTGTTTTACAAAAAGTTCTGCATTGCAACACCACTTTACTACTGCACAACTGTTTGAAAGTAAGACTTAATATACAAAATGGAAAAAAGAAACTGCCCAGCCTCGTTCCGTTGTTCTTTCACCACAGAAATGGCAAACACCAGGCCAAAATATAATAGAATTGCTTTTAACAAAAATAGCCCCATAAAATCTACCCCCCTAACTAATTGTTCCATATATTGCTACAGACAGATATTTGGAATTTATGTTTCTGTGCTGCCAATTAGAAAAGTAGCCTACTGTTGTGCCAAAGTGACTATCAAAATAGCGGGTACTTGGTAATGCACATTTGAAAATTTACATGAATCTGCAGATTTCTGTCTGCAGTTAGAAATGGCTAAACGACATGCACTGAAGCGTATTTTTTGCTGCTAAATGCACCTGCAGGCATGCTTAAAATTTGTTTTGCTAGAAAAAAATCACTCTGGACAGCTACAATGTGTTCCCACTAAGTGGCTCTGTATAGATAGCAGGTTTACTGCTATCAGTTACTGCTGATAAATGTTTGTCATTTTAAATATATATATATTTTTTCAGTTCTTGCAACCATGTGTCAGCTTGTCATCTTTTGGAAAATAGTAAACTCATTTTTTCAATTGTTATAAAGTTCGGTTTTCTTTTATTTGCAGGTGTACAGAGCAAGATGCTGCACTTTATTGGACAGTACGTGGAAACCCTTTGGCAGCTACAATGACCCGCTGTTCAGCGTTCGTTGAACTGGAATCAGATACAAAATTCAAAACTTCCCAAAAGTTGGTTGCTGATCTAAATGACAGTGTGGGAAACTGCAGAGCAAAATGAGCAGAATGAGAAATGTTTTGCACAGTGCAAGAGTTGCCCCTACGAGGGTTGCTCCATCATAGTCTCACCAGATTCTGACCCTTCAAAAAGCTGGAGAAGATCAGAAAACCGGAAGTATTGTCCCCATGTGAGAAATCCCACGGACATATGCCTAACATGGAAGACAACAGGGATGTAAAAAATGTATTTCAAACCCAGGAAACTATTTCCTGCCTAAGGGATGTGTCAGAGAATGGTGGCGATCTAATTCATTTTAACACAACAGTTAGTGTCAGTGCTGGAAAAGCAGAGAAATACTGCAGCAGACAGGTGCATTCCAGCCCCACAAATCTGATCGCTCATCACACTGACAACTGTTGCCTTAACACAGAAGACTCTGTTTCTAGTCAGTCTCCGGAAGATACCCACACGTGTGAAAGGAATGAGCTAGGTAAACCTCCAACCATGAACACCCCGTTCAATGAGCAGGCAGATACTCCTGTAGTAAATCACCATTATTTTGTAAAAGAAGATTCTGAAAATTCTGGCACTCTTCTGGAGACTCATCCAAAGAAAAGTCTAAGCATAAGCGATGACTTTTCTGATGATGACCTAGAGTATTTTGAATGTTCAGATGTGCTGGCAATCGATGAAAATGAAATCTGGGAAAAGAAATTGCAGTTTTTATTAGAAAGTGATGATGAAGGTGATTTAGAACTGAGCAAGGATTGTGATGGGTGCGCTTACTTCCTCAGTGAAATGCCTTGTCTGTTCCCAGTGTCAGATAACACCGTGCCTATGGATACCCCCATTGGCTTCTGCGGTCATCACTCAAAATTTGAAGGAGTAAATGTAAGGAGAGATCCCTCTACCAGCCAGTCAACTTTGCAGTCAGAGATGACTCTCACTGTTGGACACCACCAAGATAAAACTACCAGTTTGAAAGACAAAGAGAAGTATAAACTGCCTGTTGCTTCTACAGCCATCGAAAATGACTATCCCAGAATTGAAGAAGAAAATAATGGAAGTGGTCACTCAGCTGCAGATTTCTCCATTGGCAAACCACAGGACACGGATAACGTACTTGCAAAGGTGGACTCCTCTACTGGTCGTATAGGTGCTTCTTTGACAAATCAGGCTTCAGAGATAATGTCAGAAAATAATATGGACAAGGACTTGCCAGGTGACAGCTCATTGCAACTAGAGGAGGGGAGAAGAAATTTGTCAGAGGAAAAATCGAGGCATGCTGTCTGTACCTTGGCAGAAAATCTAAGAAGAAACCTTTTAAAGTTGTTAAACCCTAAAGAGCTTTGCAGGTATGTGAGTAATATAGGACAATCTTTTCAGACTGCAGCTGAGGTTGGGGAATCCAGTGCTCTGCTCCCCAGTCAGGAAGGTGTCATTTCAACACAAATCCACAAGGAGACGGAAAGCTTGCAAATGCAGGCTGGTTTGTGTCAAGCAGAAGAGGCAGATAAAGACTGTCTTTGGGAATGGAAAAGGACTTGGGGCCTGTCTGAGCAAAACCAGGTGCCAGATGAAAATGTCTCGCCCAGGGTAAGTACAGTGTTTATCATTTAATAGAAAGAGCTGTTCTACTGATCTGAATGCACTCTATTCCTGTTTGTCGCAAAATAATGCACAATGTAAATTACTTTGAAAGATACTATTCGTGCACTTCTGAATGACAGCTACTGCTGGGAAGGAAATCTGGTTTTGAAAAAGGCCCAAATAAACCATAAGCTGTTCTAATTATAGAGTGAGACTGATAATAGTAAGAGGCGCTAATGGGGCTCTGGACAGCTGGATAGGGAAATCTGATATTTAGGCTATTGCATAGGTCTTATCCAAGGAATGTTTCTTTCAACCCAGAAAGTTTATCAAATCCCTATTGTGAGCAAAGAGTATTTTGATTTACTTTTTTTTAGTTTGTACTCAAAAAACCAAATTGTCATCCATTTATGCTACTGGAAATATAAAATAAATCAAGAGAGGTTTGCTCTGAATTTACACCAACAAGGGGAATTTGATCCAGGGAGCTCATGTTAGAGGGGTGAACAGAGTTTTGTTTTTTTAAAATAAAACAACAAAAGATTCAGATAGTCCAATGAAAATGTGAAAAATAGTTAAAACCCAAAGTGATGCTCTCCTAATACTTGTATTGTTTTATGCTGTTGGCCAGGAAATCAGCTAGGGAAATCAGTACAGTTGCAGTGACTGATATGATGCTACACCACTTCTCATAAGCAGGAGAAGTGGATCATACTTTTTATTTCACATAGTAAAGACAAATATATATTAAAGAATATTAAGTCCTGAATAATCTTATTTTTTATCACCCACTTACTGATTTTAAAATGCATAATGCACAGAAAAAACTATTTATGAGAAATAAATACACACTTTTTCCGTTGCCACATGCTTTTCTTCATCTGTGTTATTTAAGCAAAAATGTCTCCCTGGTCTGAATGATAGTCTAACTTTGAATCTGACCACTGGAGCGTCTTAAGCAATCAAAAATCATTGAATTCTTCTGCCTGAAAAAGCACACCTAGGGCCTGCCTCACGTTCTGGGCTTTCTCCATTTTTATAGCACATACAATTCCAATCACATTTAAGCAGCACATCATGTTCTTATGATGGAGAATGCCTTCTCTTGAAATTAGCCTGCTGAGAACCTCTTGACAGTATATATTACCATGGTTTGCATGAGGCATTTTTGCATTTTTCTCCAACTGCAGTAAAGTGATTTAAATCCCAGGACCCTGTTAGCAAAGAGCAGCTACAGCATGTTACTGTGAGTGCCCTGCCAGATTTCAGCTTGGCTAGACTTGCTCGCTGCAGTCACTCTGCATTTCTTCTCTGTGTATGTGTCCATGTCCAACGCTTTGTCATATTAGGTAACAAACAAATAGGAAAAAAAAACCCCAATATATAGAAAAGTGCTAGAGATGAGAATGAACCAAAGTCATGGTTTTAAGCACTCATGAATGAGGATGAAATTTAGGTCTAGGTTCAAAATTATGGGATCTTAAAAATGATCCAACAAAAGTATCACATCTAGAAACTACTGTTTATAGCACAAGGAAAATGTGGGCAACTCCTCACCCCTTCAGTCCCATATAGTGAGCCAGAAACTCCTCATCAATCTCTAGTGTAACCTAAGAAAGAATCAGCCTTGTAACGCTACACACGAGCTTACGTAAAACTGCGCTGCGGTATTACTGGAGCCCGGCAGCTGGGGCGGCTCTGCCGGGAGCAGGGTGCGGGGCTTGCAGGAGAAGCACAGCTAGCCCCTCTGGACGGGTTTGTGCGTGCCCTCTCCGTGCGGTGGGGCAGGTCTGCTGAGGGGCGCGCAGCAGCCACGGAACCGCGGCGCTAATTGCGCCGGGATTTACACTTCCTTTTCTCCCCACTCCCCGTCTTGCCAAGGTGCCTCTAACTGGGACAACATTTGCCTCCCGTCTGGGCTGCAGCTGCCGCTCTGGGCGACTCTTCCTTCCATCAGACGGGCAAGGTGGAGGCTCCTGGCTCCTCCTAGGACCTCGAGGTCTAGCCTTGGTGACATTTTGCATTTATTTAGTGTTTCAAAGCAGCTTAATTAGTAATCGGTTGTAAAGGCCGACTGTGCTAGCTGTGGTATCGCATGCTGTAGGGGAGCCAGGAGGCTGCCCGGCGTGGCGTGTCTGCGTTCGAGAGGCAGGCTCTGTCCCGGTGCCGTTCCTGAGTCAGAGCCCCTCTCCAGGGCCTGTCAAATGTCAGCAGTGTTCGTGGAGTCCTGCTGCAACTGGCAGGTTCAGAGGGTTTCTGGGGCATGAGCAGCATACTTACCATTTGCCCTGAATACCCCGGGAAGAATGGCATGTGCTATTTGCCTGTTTCTAAAGCATTTTTCCTGGTGATTAGATCCACTGCTCATCCTGTCAGAGGACCCTCTGAATTCATTATTTTGTTCTCACTCAAGTCCAGAACAGTCTGTTCTCATAAAATTTGAGTGATATTTGGTTTGACCTTCCTCACATAAATTTACATCGCTTCAGCTTTTACATCAGCTTATGTTAGATTTTATTTTACAGAAAGGAGAGAAGCAGGACCGACACAGATCGTACAAGTAATTGGGTAATCTGGTTGTGAAGGGGAAGTGTTTTGCCTGGCATGTCACACCTCTGCTTTGTCCGATACCAGGGCAGCCAAAGTGTCAAGGACTGCACAGACCGATGAAGCTTTTGCCTGTGGGCGATATGTGATGTGGGAACCATCCGCACATTCGTGTGGGATGTCCTAGAAATCGGCCGGTACGATGGAAAGCTGCAGTGTAGACCGTTTCGTCACTGGGGCACTGTTAAGTCCTGCAGTTCAGGCAGAAGCGCAGGTGCTCATCCCGTGGTGCGACGCTCCAACACCGCGGTGATGGAGAGAGCGTGTGCTGGGAGCAACCAGCAGACGGATGGGGGGAAAGGGGGGAAAGGCAAGAGGGGAAGGAGGAGTTAGGTTACCCAGCGGAAGAAGAGTAGAAGGAAGCTGTTTAAAAGGGTGTCAGTACAGCTGCGATGGGTCAACTTTGCCCATGAGGAATTAGATTGAAACCCAGCAAATGCTTTCATGTAGGCCAATGAACACCTGTCAGATGGGAACTGATTTAGTGGCTGGGTTTGAGTACAAAATGAGTGGGGACTTCTGTTCCAAAACAGTTTTAAGTTTTAATTTAAGAATTACTGTGCATGCCCAACACACCATTTTCTATCAGCTTGTAGTTGTTTTGGTTTTCATTCGAATGTCGTTAAAGCATATATCTGCCTCTTGTCATTTGAGTGACTAATAGCTGGGAAACATGAAGGTTTCCTGGTTATCTGAGATCAAAACCAAGTCAGCTGTAATTTTTAATGAGACATGTATTCTTGCTCCCTTTGCTGCAACTTGCCTTTGCTCAAGAGAGCGTAACTCTCTGTGCGGTGGGTAGCATGCTTTGGTTCTGAATAGTATATTCATAGCACGTGCCACAAATCCAGCCGGAGGGTTTGAGAGGCTCCAGCTCGTGCTTTGTGACAGGCTGGAGCAGTTAGTACGTTCCCTTGGAAAGGAGGTGGTGGTGGCTCAGTCCTTTGCTCTGCCTCCGAGAGGAGATGAACATTCTCCGATGAACGTTTTCCCGAGGCGTTCAGTAGGAGCTACACGAGGGCTGCTGGGTAACATCCCATTTAGCTCACCTGCATTATGCGGTTGGCTCCAGTCTTTCCTGGGACGCACACAAAAAACATCCATTGGGAAGTTCTGACCTGGTTTGCAGCTAGGCCCATCACAGCTATGCATGGTCAGCTAATTGCTCTGTGTTGTTTTCCAAGGCAGAGAACTCAGCTTTCTGCCCTTGAAATATTATGGTTCTCCCTCCTGAACTGCCTCTTTTTCTGCCTCTTCAGCAGAAATTTCAGTAAGCATCTGCAGGATAAAATATAGCTCTCATCTTTCCTCCCACCTGTCTAGAGCAGTTGAAATAAGTACAGATACTGAGTTATTTTAGCTAATCCAATACAGGCGTGCCATTTAAAGCATAGTGTTATTTTAGGAAAGAGGAATTTGGGTGGCATTGCACAAACAGGCAAAGAGAAAGAGCCATCAAGCTGCTGCTGCAGAACGGTGTAAACCAAAAGCAGCTCTAAACACGGTGAATTTGAGGGAGTTCTGGTCCAGAGGCGGTTTGGTACTTACTGTCTGTATTATAGGTATGGTTTGCTACAGTCCATTTGTATTAGCAGAAGGATGTAAAAGTAACATGGACACCTTATTTATAGTGGAGAAGTACCTTCCTACACTATTTCCTCTTAAGAAATAGTGAGAAACAGTGAGGTGGAATTGATCATCTCATTTCAGGGATAAATCTCTTGCTTTCATTTGATCAGCTGAACTGAAAGTGAGAGACTCCTGTATAAATTATCCTTAAATTTTGGGGGGGGAGGAGAGCCAGAATAGCCTTAACTGGTGCCCACTGAGGTTACTGTGTTTGCACATGGATGTGGCAATTTCTCACTCAGTCCAGAAGCAAACTTTGTTGCTGCATTAGGTGAAGATGGTGCATTGCTCAGGCATGGCAAAGGGAGCAGAGAACAGCAGCTGAAAAGCCTCTTTACCTCATCTATAAGAGACCTTGGAAGAGTTTTAGTGGAGCACTGTGGTTACACGGGAGAGGCTGGGGGAAGGAGGGGGCACCAGCCGGTCTGTGGAGTGCAGTGCCCTGATGATCTCTTAGATTTCCATGGGGAAATCTCAGGGGAATTCGTTCCATTCGCAGGTTCCATTTCAGTTACTTTTTCCTTTAGAAACTGCTCTTCCACAGTTCACACTAGCTTACGCTGGGTTACTTACCAGCGTGTAATGCATACCAGTCCTTTCCTCATCCCTAAACATGGACCATAATGTCATCTGGTAATTTTTATTTACATGTTAAAAACAGTTCTTACAGACAGTGTAGGAAAACAACATAGGTAGTGCACTGGGGAATTCAGGTAGCAATGAATCTGGCAAGTCTTGACCCAAAGTATATTGTAAGCAGCAGGTGTTGCTTTGGGAAAGCTGGAAAAAATAATTAGAGTAGCCTGATTTTGAGGGAAAAAGACTGAACTTTTGGTTACTTTATTTGCTCCAAAGCATCAGACTGCTTGCCACAGGCCGAATGTTAGAGGGCAAAAGATTTTAAAAGGAGGTGAGAAAAAAGATTAAGTAAAAGCACACAGGACAGTTCTGTTTGTACTTACAAGGCACGATAGCTTGTATGTAATCTCTGACTCAGAAAGTCCCTAACCTTGATTGCCACAGTCTAGGTCTGTATGCAAGAGGAAGGATCCCCTGAACATACCTCATTCTTACGTTCTTCCTTAGCATCCACCTCTGGCTTCAATTACGGTAAGATCGTAGGTAAACAGACCTTTGGTCTATCTGCGCGCAGTCATGTTCATGATCATTTGCATCACTACTCTTAAAGAAAGTAAAATCAAGGTGAAAAATGACTATCAGTGGGATAGAATGGCCCAATGTGATACAGGTTTATGCTAGTACAGCACCTGTCCTTGCAGGATGTCAAAGCACTTTGGCAACGATACTGAATCTTTGGAATAAGGAAGGGAACATCCTTATTTTACAGATAGTAAAACTGAGCCATGGTGCCATAGTTACTCAACACTATTGACTATCTAAAAACCTGCAGTTTCTGAGGAGCAGAAATATATTTTTTAAATTTTCTGTTATTCCAAATCAGAGCACCAGTACTGATGTTTCTGTTCAAACTTCACTCCCCCTCAGTATTTTGTCTAGAATTATATCAATTTATTATTTTAATAAGTCTCTGAACGTTACTTGTTGTGACACAAGAAACATCAAGAGAGAAAATGTTAGCTCTGTTTCTGTATCATATCACAACTTCTGTTGATCTTATTATTTCCTTCTGTTTAACTTTTCCCTCCTATTACCCATGTGTCTTATTCAGCACAGTAGCTTACCCATGATATCTTTCCCTTTGGCACGTATGTATTTTATTCCCAAATGCATTGCTTTGCATTTTTCCAAGTCTAATGTTGTTTTATTTCCTGCTTCGATTCCTAGTCTTTTTGGCTTGTCTGTACAGGAGGTTAGTGTGGATGATCTGTTGAAACGCACTGGCTCTCCTGGCTTCCTTCCCTGCATGGAAACCAGGGTGAAAATGGGACCAGCAAGAGCCCGGGCTTCGTCTGGGAATGGGACTGGGATGTGGCCACGGGACACGCTGGGCCCCAGGAACGGGGACACTCCCAGCGCCCTCACATCTGTGCAGCCTTTGAGTCTGCTGTTCCGAAACCTAGCAAATGCGGCTATTTGCAAAAATATGTTGACTGTGCCTTCTTCCAGATCAGTAATGAAATTAAATAGCACATCTTGCTCAGGTGCTATGTTCCTGTGCTTCATGCACTGAAAAGTCTCCTTAAGATTTAAGTATTTATTTAATGAAACCCTACCAGATTTGGCACTAATTGCATTTTGTTCAGGTGCTTGAACTGCTCCCATTTCCAGAGTATCCGATGTGATTTGGCCTCTCTATAGATGGTTTTATTAGAGAACCCAGACAATGACTGATGAAGGTAATTACCTAAACTTCCCTCTGAACACCAGAAATAATCATTCCCAGTCAGGTTTTCTGTGCTATTTTCCCTTATTTGTAAATGAAGACCTCAGATTTCGTAGGTATTAATTCAGCACTTTCCACAGATAGAATAAGTTGCTGTTAAAAATCATAAAAGAAGCTAGAAATGGAAAGCAGCATACTGTGGGCTGCACCAGACTGATGTTTACATTTACAGAACAAGTCACCGATGTTTCCTCTGGGTGAGTGTCTCAGGCACAGCTCTGGAAGCAGAGCACCTGTGGGATCGCTCTGATTTGGTCATACCTCCTGCTTGTCCCCCAGCATTCATGTCACGCTGATGCAGTAATATCTGTTGCAGCACAGCCCATCTGTGTAACATTGCTTAGAATGACCCCCCAGGTATTTCCTATTGCATGTTAATTCAGTATTATTTAAGGACAATCGCTGAACAATATAGCATTACTTCATCGCTGAAGTGATGACACAGCCTGCCAAGCTTCACAGCCAGCCAGATCAAAAAATTATCCCTTTAACTTAGAGCAACCATCATTCCCACCAAAAAGGGATCCACTGCAAATGATAAAAAAAGGAGAGTGAATATGGGGTACCAAGTGCAGATAACAAAACAGGAGGTAGAGTCCAAGAGAAGCTGACAACAGAAATAGATCTCTCTTTATTGCCACAAGAAAGTCAAGGGCTTGCAGAGCCAGAGAGCTTTGCTTTAAGGAAATTATGATGTCTTTGATCTAGTCCTGATTTAAACATATACATATCCGGCATACTTACTCAGCACTCTATTAGCACAGTATGGCAGTAAAACCATTAAAAGAAAAAAAAGAAAAAAGGTAACGTGTTGACCACTAAGTTGGATGACAGAGGAGACTGAACTGCAAATCTGTACATCTGAAAATGCATGGGCCCAACTCAGGCTGAAGAGCCAGGCCAGGAGGTCAGTTTTACTGTAACGTTGTGTATCACAGGGAGGAAGAACTGCAGGGGAAGGAGGAAAAGGGAAAATGTTAGAACTTGTATCACATATTCACTGCTAAGTTACATGGTTTGAGGTACACACTCATCCAGCTATGTATAACAGCTGTATGGGATGACACCAGAGGTCCTTCAAGCATAATATGCAGGCAATTATAGATACATAAGGAGAAATTTAAGAATAGAGCAAGAAGGTGGTGGTATTTCTCCAGAACGTGCTGCCAGCCTCCAACAGTTTGCAGGTCAGGGAAATCCTGTGGCAGAATTGGTGTCTTGTGTATTTAATGGCCCGCAAAGGGCTTTTCATTACATAAGAGTGTGTAATTGTGTGGCCCCCGCCCCTGAATCTTTGCCCTCATGGGAAGGTGTAAGACCTTTATGAAGAAAGTCTCATTTGAGTATGGGAAATCAGGCGCTAGTTCACCATTCTCTCTATTCTCTCCATAAGGAAGACGTGGCTCTGGAGTAACACTTTGGCCTTTCTTTTTTAATCGCGCTATATTATTCTGTATATTGATCTGTTCAGTGCTGTTAGTTTTAGATGGGTCTGTCGTGTCTCCTTTCTTTTCTCGCTTGCCTTGTAAAGGAGGGAGAACGTGCACATGAAATCATTCACAGCACTTTAGCTATTTCTGATCAGTGGTCCTAAACAACCCACCGCGATTTTGAGGCTTTGCTCTCCCGCTGGGCTGTGCAGGGCACCTGCTGTAGGACCAGGTAGGCTCAGAGAGACTCTGGTATTAATTCAGAGCCAGTGTACTGCTTTAGCCGCCAAACTGCCCATCAGGCTGCAGAAGGGCTTGGTGTCAAAGATGTAGTCACTACAGAACAAACTCAAGCCACATGATCTTGAAAACAGGAGATGGTTAGCATCCTTGCTGGATCCCATCCAAATTTTGTGTGATCGCCTTTATTACCATAGGATGTTTGGGATATTCTTATTCAAATATTTTGTTAAACTTCCTTGGGGACTGGTGTAGCATTTCGTCCTGTGCTAGCGACAATAAAGCACAATTGCCTGTTTTGACAACCCAAATTATCCTGGAGGATAATGGAAAACAATGAAAGCTGTTGCTTTGGATTAGGAAATGAGTACAACAGAGACAAAACTGCAATATCTATTTAGAGGAAATCATAGGAAATGGGAATGTTGTCTAAAATGAGAAATTTGGGATTTGGGAGCATTAATTTTTCTTAAAACTTATTTTGGACACTAGAATCCCTTTCTGGATCTAACTTGACATCTTCAGAAAATGGGAGGTAGCAGATACTCTCCAAAGAGGAAGAAATCGAACAGATACTACCTTCAAAACTTGAACTGTTTGAGGGCTCCAGTAACAGTAATATTCCATCTCTGTAGCTCATTGCCTCATACGTACAACACTTGGTCACGACTGGAAGTTATTAGCACTGTTGGCCGCATTGTAGCCTTTTTGAAATGACTGTAGAGTTTTCAAACCTTTTCTTAGTGCGGAGTTATCTCCTTGATGAGTCTGGTATACAGGTATACCTGGGGTGAAAAATGCTCACTGTCCCACTTGGCAGTAACTGGCATTGATTTTTCATGATCCTCGGGGGGCCAAGGACTTCAGGGGCCACAGGTCAGGTGCTGCTCCTTGGTTTCTTGGTTCCTGGGGAGGAAACCTGAAATGTTCTGGAGAAAGGCCACTCCACCTGTAAAATGGTTTGCAGGTTTGTAGGTCATCATCTGGGTCATCCGTATGTTCTAAACAGAGACGGACAGGTGAAAATGCTCTGGGTCTCAGATTGTCATGAAGAAGTAGGGTCCTTTTTAATTTCTTCTTCTCTTCTTCATGGTCTTCCCTATTTCCTTCCATAACTCAGAGGTGACTAAAGTGCCCACTTATTTCCCATGGTCTTTGCTTTTCATTTAATTGTTCCAGTCAGGCTTTGGAACACAATGAGTCTTGTTAGCAGAGCAAAAAACCAAGGGAGGGTCTCTTTACACCATGACTTTATAATGGATTAGAAAGCAAGCTCTGATTTGGAAGTGGCTGTTCCCATTTTCCTTTTGCATAGCTTTTAGATCACTAACTTGTCTATTTATCACTCCCTTACTCACAGTAACCATGGCTTTATAATGAAGGTACATGGACTGTTATTTCTTCTGTCTGCCATCACCCGTCAGGCAGTTTGTTACACACAAATTAAAATAACT
This sequence comes from Casuarius casuarius, assembly GCA_003342895.1. Lineage (NCBI taxonomy): Eukaryota > Metazoa > Chordata > Aves > Casuariiformes > Casuariidae > Casuarius > Casuarius casuarius. The sequence continues at coordinate 67,258 of PTFA01000465.1, read as the reverse complement.
TGTTCTACCACATTCACATAATTAAACTCTGTGCAGTTTGTTACCATTCTTTCTTTTGTCACCCCTGGAGTCAAGCAGACTGTCCAGTAATTGAAGCAGTTGCTAAAATGTATGGCAGTAAACCCTGGAAAACTGCTCTTGTGAGAGCAGAGAACAACAAAGCAAATCAAGATGAATAGCTCTATTGAGGTGAGTAGTTGCCTAGACAGTTCCCGAAACTCATCTGATTGGATTAGATAATAATTACTCGTGTTCATTATGGATACTGGAAACAGTTAAGTTTAGAAATGACTAGGGATGTGTCAGAGCAGCATTTTATTCCCTTTTTTCCGGTAAGGGTTTTGTAGTACTTCTGAAACATTCATATCTCCCCACTCTAAACAGGCCATATTTTCCTTCCCTCTCTTTCTCACCCACACCTCAGCTTTCTTTCCCTACGAACTTTTTCTTTCTCTTTCCATTATCTCTGCTGCTCAGCACTAGCACAATGAATTTCAGTGAGTCTTTGGCTCTTTTCATGGCTTTTTCATGATACTCTCTTTTTAGGGTAAAGTATGGTGGGACAGCCTGTCTGTTTTGCAAGGCATAGACATTGCTTTTTTTTGTTGTTGTTTTATTTGTTTCTAACTAGCTGGACTGTATCAGTCATTGGTCTTCTCCTTGATAATGTTTTATGTTCCTCCACATTTGGATCCAGTCAAGCAGCAGTCCTAATGTTTAGTTACATTGTATTTTATATTTCTCTTTTTTGCTTTTTTCTTTTTTATAGAATCAAGATGCCAGTCTTAATAACTTTACCCAGAATTATGAAAGACGATGTGTGGAGCCTGAAACAGAGAAGAAAGGTATCTTCACGACTTGTGAGAGTGCAGTCACCACCGATCCAGCTTCAGAAATGCTCTGTTCTGAAAAGACATTACAAGCAAAAAATGCAACTTTACAAACCTATTCTCAACACCATGCTCCGTGTGACAAGAGTGAAAGTCATCAGCAACAATTCTTCTGGGAACAAGGAATTAATATTATTAGTAATGGCAACAAATCAAAGAATGACATTTCAGCTTGTTTTTTATGGGATGCAGACTCTGTTCCTGATAGACAAGAACGTTTATGTGCTGTTCGGTCTCCTGCAAAGCTGTGCGATGAGCCAAGGGAGAGAGGGCAAAGGTATAGTTTTGACTCACATGACAGCAATAACACAGATGCTCTCTGTGTTGTATCATGTGACGAATATCTGTTTGAAGCTAGTGACAAGGCAGTCCAGGAATCTGAAGAACCTGGGTGCAAAGGAGATGCTGATTTATCGGCAGTGCATGACAAGCTTTGGAAACTTCTTCATGAAGTTGACTCAGACTGTCAGATCCCATTTGAAAACCGAGGGATCACAAGTTTAGAAATTAGGCCAACGGATGTCGAAGTCACAGAACTGAGCTTTGTGCAGGAGGCTTGTCCTGATCATCCTTTGTCAATAAATTTAGTAGAAGAGGAGGAACCTTTTATACAGCCAACTAGTAGACAAAGAACAGAGAAAGAAGATTGCAGTGTTTCTAATATCCTACTGAAAACAGATGAAGCATGTAACAGTGCATCCATAGGAAACATTTCTCTTACACAAGGGGTAGAAACAGTTGGTATATGTCAAAGTTCTAGCACTGGAAATAGAAAAGAAACACCATACATTCATATTTCAGCAAATAGTATATTAAATGCAGAGGAGTGCTTGGAGCAAAAAACAAATCAAACATTAACTGGCGATAATGGGTCCATTCAAATGGCTGCTGTCCAGAAAGGAAAGCTGACTGTTGATAATGCTTTCCAAACACGTGAAGGAGATTCTCCTCAAAGATTTAAAAATACTCAGAGTAGTAACTTTGAATATGACAAAGAAAACCCATCTTACGTGTCAGATAAGTCTCTTGGACAATTACTTTATACTGATCAGAACACATCCTTGATAAATAAGACTATAGCTAAGTGTACAGATGAAGATACTGGTAAACACTCTAATGTTAGAGACTGTTATTCATCAAGAGAAAAACTTGCTTATTTTCCTGAACAAAAGGACTTTTTCCCTAGGAATTCCTCTGGTGAAAATGCCAATCAATTTAAACACGAAAAACACTTTTCTGTTGAAGCTATACATAAAAGTACTGAAGAGAATTTACAGGGAAAAGGAAATCATTCAGACTTGAATGCACAGAATGACACAGATTCTGGCTATTACCATCTTTCAAAAAATGACTGTAAAGATTTTCAGGTTGTTTCTAATGCACAGAAATGCAGTTACTTAATGCAACTGCCTAATTTAATTAAGACTCCTGAAACTGTAACATGTAGGAATCTACCCCAAAACATACACCAAGTGACAGAGACGGAAAAGCAAGAAGAGGCATTCATTCCATCTTATGAGGATCGATTTTTAACTGATTTTTTGCTAGAGATGCCCAAATATGAACAAAGTAAATTGAGAGAAGAACAGAAAGACAATGAACAAAAGGCTGAAACTTCCTGTGGCACAGGAGTTAAGCATGTTTCTGAAAGTCAGCCTGCGGTTTCCCCTCAGAATACATCAGAACAACATGTATTTTTTGTCGACCACACTTCCAAGTCTCACGAAAAGTTCAAAACAAATTCTTCAACGAATCACACATATGCATCTGGGAGTGCAACACTGCTTAGCACTCCGCAGCCTGGATGGGCTCGAAATGAGTACCCCAGCGTAGCAAATGAGGATTGTAAAGATACCAGTAATCAGGTGGATATCCAGCACCTGACCATAAGAGAAACATTACCGTTCTTTATACCCATGGGCCAGTCAGAGGGTTCTGTTACGAATTTGTCAGCAATGGTATCTTCCAGCAGAGGAAGTCAAGTACAAGCAGAATCCTTACAAACTGCAGTCCAAGTGGATGAAAATTTGAATAAATTGGAAATTTTTCGCAAAGCATTGCCGGGTCAATTCCATAAGGTGCCCCAAAAGAACAAGGATGAAACAGTCTTGCAGGGGGAAGAAGGAGAAATTCAAAGAGCTAAGCAGTATGATCCAGAGGAAGCTGAAATAAAGCCTGCTATGCATGCTTTAACTAGCTCTGAGGCTCAGGAACAGGTTATGAGTAATAGCATTAAGCAGTCCTGTCTTGACTTGATCTCTTCCAGCAAGCTAACTGGGGTTGAAAATTCAATTAAATCTACTAAGTCTACTCTGTCTGCTGATAAAACTGAAAAAATCTTGGCATCAGAGAGTGCAGTAAGTGGTTTGGTTGACTTGCCACCAGCTGATTCAGGGAATGACCAGTATTTTCAAGAGCAGCCACCTCACAGCAGACCTCCACCCTACTCCTTAGCATTGACCGCAGACGATGCGTTCCCAGTCCAAGTGGAAAGGCTGAAGAATCAAGAAGGGTCAAAATCTTGCCAGGCAGCACCAACTGTTGCTGAGCTTGAGCCCATCAACTGTAAGCAAGACACAGCAAAGAGTGGGCACTTAGCTACTGGGGCTAAGAAGAAACTACCACCAACAGCACTGTCAAAGAAGCCCCGACTGGAGGAGGGAGGAAGTGTGAGCAAGACTCCGAGCTGTGTTAAAAAGCCTGTGAAAAGTGAGGCAGGCGTGGTTCATAAAGAAGACAGAAAAGAGCAAAGGAAACTACTTTCCAAAAAGGATAGCAAAGGTAAGAGAAAACTGATTCTCATTTCTGTCCTTTCCAATCCTTCTGGCTACAGTATGAAATTCAAATTAATTTCCAACACACTACAAGCAAACATACGTCAATCTAAATCATGTCAGCCAGAGATGTCCTGCCTTCACTGATGTTAATTTCCAGTGAACTTAACTAGTGCTCTCCCCATGCCATTACAGTGATCCCTCTCCAGCATCCTTCTCCTAGCTGACAAATATATTTATGAACTTTTCATGCTTTCTGAAATAGTTCCTTCTCCTTCATTCGTCTGTTCGAGTCAATTTTCAGGAATGTATAGCAGGCTGGTACTGCACAACTGCACACTCTGTAGCAACTGCAATCCCAGTAGCAGCATGCTATTGTGTTCCCACAGGGTTATATTCCCGGTTACGCTCCTATGCTGTGGCTCCCAAATTAATTTAACCTATCTTGGTTACCAAGTGATTTTATTACTAGCAAAGTATTATTGTTACTAGTAGGCCGCCACTGATAACCAGAATGCCTTGCAGTTGTGTCAGATGACTTACGGCTGGTTCTGCATTCCTTTTCACCACTAGCAGTCATAAATGACACTGATGAAATTAGCAATATTAAACTGACATAAAAAACATGTATTTGAAATGAGAATGAGGTTGCTGGTCACAGTCTCTAGGAAATTACAAACTGGTAAACCAAAATGCAGACGAGAGTACCAGTAGCATACCAGCTAAACAGGTATGTTTGTGGTTCCTGTGGATACGTTGCAAGGCCCAAAGCCTTATTTTCACCTCTTTACTTTACAATTTACATTTACATCATAAGATAAGTTTGCAGATGACAGCAAGACTGAACCGTGACTTAAGGTAAGCTAGATGACCGTGAAGCTCTTCAGATATTGCAAGTACAGTGCAGTTGTGCTAAAGTTCTGCTTCCTCCAGTTGCATTAAAAAAACCCTTTTCTCTGTTCAAAGATGATGCCAGAGACATCTCCTTTGCAGTCATGTTCGTCTACAAGAAATGACCATAAAAGGGAATAAAGGGAGACAGGCTGTACGAAACAAGGCAAAGAACTAGACGTGGTGGGAATTTGCTGTAGAATTTGTTGTCTGCTGAACAGCTGCAACCCCCACACTTGTAACAGAGAACATGGAGCCAAATCAGAAATCACCAGAGAACCAGGCATGTGGGAGAAGGAGACATGCTCCTTGCTCAAAGGAGAACATGGAAACTGCGATTACTGAGAAATGCTTCATCTTTTCCATGTAGTTGAACCTATGCTTGAAAAAAGTTTTAAACAGTGTTCAGATGTGCATCAGATAAGGCTGAATTATCTTTACCTGCTCCTGATCTGCTTCAGTTTAGACTGAGAATAAGCGTATGTTTGTATGTTAGCAAGCTTGCATGGCAGGTTGGTGTGTTCAGCCTGGTATATACTCAGTGTGCTCTTTTTGTTTTTCTCAACTCAAGGAGAAATGACTTTGTGGTTTAGGCAGGGAATCTGGAGCCTTTACTTCTATTTTCAGTTCTCTCACATACTTTCTGCAAGTTATTTTAGCCCTGATTCAGCAGGCTTCTTAGCCGTAAGGACTTAAGTGACTACAAGTTAAGCGTAGCAGTGAATTCCAGGTGCCTGACCCTTAGAATCAGATCCAGCATTCCTTAGGCATTAGATGGGGAAAGCGAGGCCACTGGAATGGGATCCCCGAGGGAGACGTGCCATGCCAGCTCACTCAGAGTGCAGCATCTCAGGATTAACACGTTAGGAAACATCTTACATCCCTCTAGCGGGGATGTCTCGCTCAGGAGTGCTTGGGTGTGCCATTGTCCCAAAACCTTTGCGGTAGGTATGTGTCCATTCCTTTTCTTTCCAAAAATAGGCAGGTCTCGCTTCCTTTTTTTTTTGTTCCCTCAAGAATTAATGGTGATTCTCCCCCTTTCTGTACAGGCTTTGCGATGAGAGCCCTTACCCAAGCATGGCACAGAGGCTCACTGTCCTCCTCTCACTGACAGGCTCTGAGCCTGCTGTCTCTTACCCCTGGGAGAGTGCCCATGGCTCTAGGCTCCCGCTTGCATGGGAGCACCCTCCTGTCCTCCTGCTGATGCCATTTCCACCTGCAAAAGACACTCATATATTCTGTGCACAGCAAAATAAGGCTCAGCAGAGAAATGGATTGTCAGGGCCTTCCCCTGACAGGGAGTCCTGGGTTCTGGTCATGCTTCTCAGGGTTACGCTGGTATCTTATATAAAAGTCATTTGTTAAAATACAAAAATGGTCTTTGGAGCAGGGACTGGAACCCAGGTTTCTTCTCTGGAACTGTTCTTGTATTTTCTCTGTCAATGGCCGAGGTTTAGCAGAAGAGCTATGTCATATGGCTGGGAAAGCAGAGACTTTCCTTAGAGGCAGGAAAGGAATCCTGTGAGACTGAGGAGGCAAGTGAAGGCCACTGCCGTTGCTGAATGGCCTTGCCATTGCTGGAGCAGACATCTAACCGCTAGGTGTGAGTCGCTCCTCCAGGTATGTTTTAAAATGAAATGGGTGCTATCACTGCGTCTTGCAAAGCGCCTGGTCCTGGCAGTGTGTGTTAGGTACGTTCCAAGGACATCCTGGAGACTGAGTGTCTCCTGGGACTTCGAGTCCTTTCTTTCAGATGCTATGGTTAGTTTAGAAAGTCTACTAATTGCATGTATTTGGTTATTATCAATTCTGATTGTGTAACTGTATGATATGCTGTACCTTTATGGTGATAAAACCAGCTGGTCCTTTAATCAGAGATAATGTGTTCTGAGTAAGAAATGTTTTTATGTTGATGCTTTTTCAGAGTAGAACTTCTGTTGGGTCTCATTCCATAAATTCAAAGTGGCTTTGCTTTGAGAGTATTTCCACTGACCATGTGGGGCACTGGCTCAGTTTTTTAAGACCTCCATATTTTAAAGCCTCAGTTTCTGCATCAGGAAGAATAGTATTGTCAGATTCATATTATTAACATTTGTAAAGCATTCTGGGATTCCTTTAAAATGCCAAAACACTATCATTATCTTCTCATCCTTAACTGTGGCTGTTTCATTTCAAGCTCCCAAGCTGCTGAAGAAGATACAAGCAGAGCTATTCCCTGACTGCTCTGGAAATATTAAGTTATGCTGTCAGTTTGGTGACATTCATGGCGACTCCACCATTACATGGACTAAAGATTCCAAGTTACTAGCTCGACTGCAGAGAAGGTGAGTGAATGTTCCTGAAGGTAATTCTGATAATTTCTGAATGGGAAAATATAAAATTTGCCAGTGATATACTCTTGTACCTGTTAACTAAATTATTATGATTGGTGCAAAAAATCTATTTAAACAGGGTAATTAAGAAGAATATCCTCACACAATGCTTTAATATTGGGCATAGTTAGCATTCCATCACCCGTAATTTCTTTCAGCCCATTCATAACCAGCCTCATCCAACTGTCGAGTACTGTAAAAGATCATCTGAAGTTTCAACCTCAGCACCCAGGCCAAATGATATAAACACGTCTGGTTAATATATGGAAGGCTGTCTCTGTGGGAGAGGTAAATGGCTGAGACCTAATAAAAACAGCTAGCATGCAATGTAGAGCTTGACATGATCACTCCTTGGAACTTTATATTCTGTTTCAAATGGAGCTTTAAGCCGATTGGACTAAAGGGAGTTATATTTAAAGAAAAATGAAATCACTCCTCAATCTAGCCAGTGGCTAGAGGCAGTGCAATGAGATGGGTGGAAAATAAAAGCTTCTTAAGCTCTTTCCTTAGAATCTTCTCTAAACTCCAGTTTTATGAAACAAAAGTTATTTTCCTCCATGGCAGTAATAACATAATCTTATCCAAAGGAAAAAAAAGAAGAGATTTCTGTCAGAAGACAGAATTCTGCTGGTATTAAAAAGTTTTGTAGGAAGCCATCTGATAAGATGATATTTTCAATGGAGGAAGGAAATCAATTGGTTAGAGTTCCTGTGTCATTCTGGTTCTTACTGTTTTGACTACACTGATGTTGATGATAGTTTTATAATATCTGTCATATAAGAATATATTTCTGCTAAGTAATTTTGCAGTGTTTTGACATCCAAAATAAAGCTTTCAGTAATAACAAAGAAAATATGTGATAACAAAATATTTGAATTTTCCTTTTGTGGAATAAATATAATACATTTCAAAATGTTGAAATTAAAATGAGATATTTTACAAAGTTTTAGAGAGAGAGAGATTCTTATTTATATTTTTTACTTCAAAAATGTTCAATAGAGTTCAGTGGAATTGCTCTAAATCTCATTTCTATCAAGATCAAACTCCGACTTAGTAGTTTGGTGTGTACCCAAGCACTGTTTCTTCCTTTGAAAACATACTAATATGTCAATCTACAGAAATATATGTGTAGCACATCTTAACTTCTGCTTTCAATAGGAGGTGATTACAGGAAATTATGCAACAAATCTTTCAATTGTTATAATCCATCAACACATAAAATCAGCCATATTAAAACAGCATTGATAAATACATATTGGTAGTAATATTAATATTTGTTAGGAAATTACATTTAAAAACTAATGTTGGGTAAAATTAATTGTCCAGTGTGCCAAACAAACAGTCATGAAACATCATGTTGGCCTAGTACCAACAAAAATGTGCACACCTTCCCTAATTCACTTCACAAAAACTTTAAAACACAATAGCCAGGTCTTCGTCATCCCTGTGTGGTTTATAGGGTTTGCTGATAAATACATAGACACCCAGCGTCATATGTGTGGAGACCTTCGTGGACTAAGAGGACTTTTCACTTAGGCATAGCACTGTTTCAGTGTTGTTTTTATTCCGGGACCAGCTTGAGTCCACAAGTAGTGTAACTGCATTCATGTGTCATTGCCCCCCCGCTGACAACGTCTACCAACCATCCATTCCTGAAGCTGCGTACACAGACATCAGCAAATATACACCTTGAAAAAAGCAAAGGAACAGGGAAAGTCCAGTGAGGCATTACAAGGATGCAATCAGCAGGGGCGGAGGGAAAAGACAAAGCAACGCAATGAAACAGGTGATCAGAGAAAACGAGGAAGATCTGTAAACACAGGGAGGAGAGACTGAGAATTTCTGATATTGGCTCCAGCTGAGAACAAGGAAACCAAAAGCTATTATTATATTGGCCCCACAATACAACAGAGCGTTCAACATGTTCTTAACTCAGATCGAATAAAGTGAGCAAGTTTTTATACGCATTTCTACACAAAATGGATTGAAGTGTATGCCTACACCTAAGCATATATTCAGTTGAAGTCTTTCTGACTTGCACAGAGCCAAGATCAGGGCTCAGTATTAGTCAGCACAATGCCTGTTGCTTTCAGTCTTATGAAGCTGTGCTTCCAACTACTACTGGGTGCAGAGTTATTCCAAATATTCCAAATATCAACTGGAAAACATCCATCATATCTTCTTAGATTGCACTCAGAACTGAGGGATAGCATACAAGATTTTTTTATCTATTCATAAGTTACATATTTCCCTGTGATTTTGATATGAATATTAGAATGCCTTTTGGTGTGATTTAATAATTTTTATGTGTATTTGATTGCTACATTTTTCTTTTAGGATGTAGCAGGAACATCTGTTGTGCAACACTTAATAGGCTGAATGCTTCTTACTGAAGTGAAATAAAATACCTTTTCTACTCACATCACATTTGAATCAGTCTTTGCAGTGATGGGCAGAAATTCCAGGGACAGAAGGAGAGATGTATGGAATAATCAGAAAAGATATTTTAAAGGTATTAATGTGAAAAATTAACATCTTCTATTCCAGTGCCCAGGATGACTCTCCCATCTCTTTGGCAATAGCTAAAGCTAGTAACAAAGACCAGGGAATGTATTATTGCTGTTTGAAGAATATTTATGGGAAGGTGACTGCTGAGTTTAATCTGACTTCTGAAGGTAAATCTCAGTTTATAATTTTAATAGATAATAATAACAATGGCAGTTTCCATTCTTTTTTTTTTGACTACAACATCTCTTTCTTTTTGTTTCCTTGTAGTTTTGGAACATCTCTCAAGTTTTCAGAATTTTGAAGGTGAGTACACATTTGCTAAAATGTATGCTTAAATCTTTGTTCCTTTTGATTTCCAAATGGTGCAAAGGATGGAAAAATATGACCAAAATAATCAGTGGTATTTTCACCTGTTATTTGCAACCTTCTGAACATAAAGGACCAGATTCATTGATTTAGGCTTTGATTTGCTGATAGAAACTATTTTCAAATCTTCTTTGTACCACCCAGTTAAACTGGGTTTACAGTTGTTCAGTGTTGTCAAGGAGCTACTAAGCAGCTGCATTGCCTTGGTGAATTTGTCCCAAGATATTTTATTTCTTTTGCAAAAATGGGTGAATAAGTTTGCTGTATCAAAGATGGTCCTAATGATGGTCTTTTAACTCTGAGGAGCATTTCAGACATGGAAGTCTGAACCCTCCAGATAAGAACAGTGAATAGACACACATAGGCAGTTACAGTGAACTCTGGTAAATCAGCAAATGACTAGACTGTAGCAGTGTAATTAGTTTCACGTTGAGTCACCTAGCTTGCAGTATATCGTAACTCTTGTCTTTTTCTCTTGTCAGTTCAAAGGATCATTGAATAATTCAGGTTGGAAGGGACCTCAGGGGGTCATCTCCTGCTGAAAGCAGGGTCAGTTACGGGTTAGACTGGCTTGCTCAGGGCTTTATCCAATCAGCTGTTGAAAACTTCCAAGGATGGAGACTGCACAATATCTCTGGGCAACCTCCTCCACAGCGTGACTATCCTTGTGAAAAAGTTTCTCCTTATATCTAGTCTGAACCTCTGTTTTGTCTTTGTCTCTGTTATGCTTATTGTCTCTCATCCTCCTGCCATGAACCACTGTGTAGAGCTTGACTCCGTCTTCTTGGTGGCCTCCTTGTAGGTATGCTAGGACTCTCAAAGCCTTCTCTTCTCCAGGCTAAGCAAGCCCCAGTCCCTCATCATCTCCTCACAGGGCAAGTGCTCCAATCCCCTGGCCATCTTTTTGGCCCACCAGGTGCTTGCTCCAGTTGGTTCATGTCTTTCCTGTACTGAGGGGCCCAAAGCTGGATGCAGTACTCCACATGTGGTCTGATGAGGGCTGAGTAGGAGATAATCACTTCCCTTGATCTACTGGCTGTGCTTCTGTTGACACAGCCCAGGATGCTTTTGGCCTTCTTTGCTGTCAAGGCGTACTCCTGGCTCATGTTTGTCTTGTGTCTACCAAGGCCCCCACAGCCCTTTCAGCAGAGTTACTCCCCAGCCAGGCTGCATCGCTGCAAGGGGCTCTTCCTTCCCAGGTGCAGTACTTTGCCTTTGTCCTTGTTGAATTTAATAAGGTTCCTGTCAGCCCATTCCTCCAGCCTGTCCAGGTCCCTCTGGGAGGCAGCCCACCACTCGAGCATATTGACTGCTCCCCAGTTTGGTGTCATCTTCAAACTTTGTGAGCAAGCACTCTGTCACCTCTTCTGGGTCATTGATAAAGATGTTAAAGAGGAAAGGTCCAAGATTTGACCCCTGTGGTGTTCCACTTGTTACTTGGCATTCAGGTAGAGCATGTCCTTATCTGATCCCGTGGACTTTCATGGGTCAAATTTTCCTAAGTAATCCCTGATTCGATCCTCATCCACTGCTGGCAGTTTTTGTCTTCCTTGAACCATGTCACTAAGCAGAGAGCCCTGGGAGACCTTGTTAGTAAAGGCTGAGGCAAGGAAGGCATCGAGTACCCCAGCCTTATCTGTGTCTGCTGTCACTAAATCACCCATCCCGTTCAGCAGCACACCCCCAGTTTCCTTGTTCAGCCTTCTACTACTGATAAAGAATTAGAAGCTCTTTTTGTTGCCCTTGAAATTCCTTGGATGTCTCAACTCCATTTTCTGATGAATACAGCACTGGTTGCTCTAGGACTAAGAAAACAATTTTGTAACACATTTTTTCAAAGATAGTTTCTCGTAAATGAAATCTATGCATTCAGAAAGCTGGCACTGCCCTCAGAAAGCCCTGTGTTTATTACACTCTGTTTTTCACACAGCCAGATGCAGTAGAACAACATGTTTTAGCAGTTGCTCCATTTTCAGGCAGCTCTGAAAACATGAGCCTTTTTCTCTGTCTACGTGAGGTGCATTTACACTTTAAACAAAAGATATGCTTCAGGGGAGAAAAGCAATTTAAGAAATACTGAGTTTGTTTCAGATCTGGATTTGGATTTTTAATTTCTTTAAAACATAGAGATACTCACCTCTGGCCTACAGCTGTAGTATCTCAGCACTTTTTGTTTACAGGCAGAAGCCCAATGATGAAAATACCTCAAAGATTTGACTGGCCTGCAAACTATATGCGACCTTTTGACAATTATTCCAAGGGAAACTATGGGAATCTCTCAAAGCTGTTGAATCAGTGCTGTATTTTTCCTAGATATCTTTCCCTTTTTGCAGTAAACTTTGCTGTGCCAGCAAAGACAAAATTCCCTTTTAATTCATGGGAGTTTTGTAGGTGAAATACCTTCCTGTAGGATAGAATAGTTTGTGCAGAGGGATGGAGTGCACGCTACGACAGACTATTGGTTTGAACTTGGCTGTTTGTGTAACTTTCCATTAACTTGACGCGTTGGCACTTCACATATAGTAAACAGTGAAATAGCATTGCATCACACAGACACTTATACCTACACACACGCACACACACCCCAGAAAGCTCTTTTGGCAGACAAACTTGCCAGTGGTGTTTGAACACATGGTCTTTGCAAATCATCTGCTATGTAACTTTACTCCAAAAGAAAGGCAGACATTGAGATTTGGAATACTTTCCCCATGTGTTATCTTGTCTCTAATCACACTTGGCATATGTCTTGCTGTGCTGCAGCTAAAGATAGTACATTGCAAATTAGTTTATCATTTCTGAACACACTGTACTAGTCAAGTGCTTCATTCAGCCGATTGATTTTCTTTCTTTTTCTTCAAGAATAAAATTAAACGTTTAGTTCATCTTTAAAATAAAGACAGGACTTTTCATTTAGCAGCACTGTATAGCTGTTGATCAACAGCGAATTGTAGGTGGAGGTAAAAAACATTCTAATTCTAGCTTTATATTTGCGCTGTTTGCTCTGTGCTTCAAAGAGATGCAGTCATTTACGTAGTCTAAACCAGAGATTACTACAAAGGGGAAGTGGAAAGATTTCATTATTGTGTAACGTACACCTTTTCTGCTCCTGCTTATCTTTTCCATTGAAGTTCCTTGAAATGTCATTAGAGAGACTTGAAGTGCAGTTAGAATTGTTTGGTTCATTTTTTTCTCAGTGCTTAAGGTTAACTACTTCTTTTTTCCCCTTTATTTTTGGTCCATTTGTATTTCAATGGTAATTTAAAGCTGTGAAATCCATAATCTTGCTTTATTTCATCTGTGACAAACTTAGGCACACATTCATATGCTAGTGGTACATTCAAAATCCACACATGGGGATTAGAAAACGATTACTGTACAAAATCACTCAAATTGGTGCAGTTGTTCTGTGAATGAATTTGACATGATAATTTATAGAAATGTGGTTCTGATTCAAAACCACATACCAAATAAAAATCTTCCTCTTTTCTTCTGCCTTTTCTAATGAATCTGTTCCTAAGCTGGTGCTTGCCAGATTGAAAAGAGAGAAACTAACATGCAAGGCTGCAGCACTGGAGCTGGTCTAGTGAATGCGGTTTGTACTGAGAGAGGCATGTTTCACTGTGGTAGCATTGGGTAAGGACCGGGACCTCAGCTGAGTGCCTTTAAAAACAAATGTTGGCAGAATCCCTCCCTGAAAAGGTTCCAAGCTGAAAGCTAAAACAAGCTTTGGCTGTATCAGCAACACCCTTCTTTCTTCAGGCTTTTCTGAAAACCCAGCCTAACTTCAGAGAATCTTTCTGAAATTAGCTTGTGCAAATTGGTCACAGAGCTGTATTTTACTTCTAGATTATCTACGTACACATTAGCACATTAGCTTTATTGCCGTCTCTGTCTTCCCAAAAACATAGAGAGTTGGAAAGATCTCTGTATTCCCTCAGTTCCTCTTTAGCTCTCAGTCAGCTTGACTTGCTTCACATTTGTTTGAAGCTCCAGTTTACAACTGTATTAATAGGTTTGAGAACAGCTTTTGTGACCTTTTCCTCCAATTTTTCTGATACCTTCTATATTTTCTCCATATGAACATGAACTGCCCCCTTTCTCCATGCTGACTTTAGACAATACAGACAACAAGCTACGTGGAGGGGGCAGAATCCCAGCACTGTACTAACACAAGTGAAGCCATGTATTCCATTTCCTGAAAGCTTGTTCATTAATCCTCGATGGAGAGATCCACTTATCCTCCCATGTCCACCCCTTTCCCTGCTGAGCACAGGAGGATGGTACAGAACAAAGTGGCATTGTGTTTTAGGTCTGGAAGAAATTGAATTCATGCAGCTCATGTTCAGAGAAGATTTCATCAGTGATAGCTATTTTGGTGGGAACCTGCATGGAATAATCGCTACGGAGGAGCTTCACTTTGGTGAAGGCATGCACCGGAAAGCGTTCCGCAGCAAGGTGATGCAAGGCCTGGTGCCAGTGTTCAGTCCTGGCCACCCCTGTGTTCTCAAAGTGCACAGTGCTATCATGTACGGGACCAGGAGCAAGGACGATCTAGTTCAAAAGAACTACAAACTAGCCCTGCAGGTAAGGTTCCCCTGTCCTCTCCAAGCAAGAGTTGTGCGGAAGAGCTGTCTTTCAAATGTTCAAACAGCTGAGCCATTAAATGTTTTGAGTAATATTCCATAGGCATATCTGTTTGTAATGTAGGAGTGCTATGTCCAAAATACGGCAAGAGAGTATGCGAAGATATATGCAGCAGAAGCTGAACCTTTGGAAGGCTTTGGGGAAGTACCAGAGTGAGTATATGTATACACACACGCACACACATATGTATATGTTATCTTCGGCACACCTGCCCACTGACTGCTAGGAGTGATCTCTAGAGAAGAAAGAAGGATCCTAAGAACAGTGATACAACTGGAGTCATAATCTAAATAATACCGGCTATCAAGATGGCAAGAACAATTCCATTTGTATTAGAAAAAGAGAAAAAGGAGTAAAGAATAAGTAGCAGAGATGTAGGAGCAGAAGTCCTGATTTTGATATACATTGAGAGTAAATTATTCATATTAATAAAGTAACACCAGTAGGTGATACTAGTAGTATCATCTAATAACTACAGTAGGTGATGTCAGGCCTTTCAATTTCCCATTAAAAACAAAATCTTGAGAGAAATAATCATTCTGAAGTTGGTATGAATCACTTCTCAGGCAAGTTTTCTAAGCAAAGAGAGCTTAAGCCAGAAAGCTTGGCTCTGGTTCTGGATTTTCCAAAAGATTGTTTTATTTCATATCAGTGGTTTTCCATTTCTCGCATATGGGTGCATCAGACGAATAGCTGAGTATAGACTCATCTCTGCCCCTGACGCTGGGAAATGACACCTTGAGGGTTTGGTAAGAGATCTTTTTCAAAGGATTTGCTGTTCTGGTGTCAGGCTACCATGTAGAGTTGAATTTGCAAAGGATGATTGAAATTCCGCCTGCCTTGCTGCAAGGATAAGACCTACATGCCTGACAGCAGACTAAATCTCCATCTCCTTCTGGATGACACAAGATATTCTCAGCTGCACTGAATCACTGAAAAAAGGTTAGAAGTAACTGTTCTCAGCAGCCTCCGTAAAAAATTCTAGTCAGCTGTCCTGGGGATTCTGTCCGCAGTTAAATAAAACATTTTAGTGCCTTGACTCAAACTGCAAAAAGCTAAGCTTTTGCTAATCAAATACAGCATGTGATTTTGATATCTGCACTGTATCTTCCCCTCTTTACTAATTAGGAGAATTTATATCCATGCCATTCACAGTGGCAGCCATTTCACACAGCACCAGAAGGAAAGAGAAGGCTGGAGCAATTCCATTTGGGTGTTTTGTGTGCAATGTGCATACTCAGCGTGGCTGCTGTATTTTCTTTGTAGCTCTTAGATAAAATTGGCAGTTTAGTGACACGGGGTTCACGAGAGGAAAAGGGCAATAGCAAGAAAAGCGTTTTCACATGAGGATTCTAATGGGTAGTGTATTCTCAGAACCGCATTTCATAGGGTTTTTCAGTGGGAGTTTTTGTAATTATTTTTGTAATTATGCAGTAGACGTGGGCAAAAACCTTGTGGCTGTGCTGCTCCTATGCTGGCACTTATAAAGCACTTAAAATTCGACCTCCGGAATGTTTTCTTAAAGAAGCCTTTTCAGGACTAGAACTAGAGGCAGAGATGGTGGTGAATTCTTTTAGGTAAATAGTCAGACTTCCTTTTGAAAATATGTTGCTTATGGCAAAATTTCTATTTGAGAGGTTTCTCTACATACAGGATATAACCTCTAATTTTCATAGGAGAGAGAGAGCACAGACACTGCAAAAGCTAGAAGTCTGGTGCAAAGAGCAGGCACATGGAAGCTTCGGATCTGGTTGCGTTATTCTAAACAACTGCCTGGAAGAGAGCAGCCGGGGAGAAAAGAGGTGGCATGCATATGCATGTTTTGGTTTGCTTTTTAATTTCAAAACTTCAAGGCTGGATTTCTTTCTTCTACCCAGCCCTTGTCAGAGCAAATTTGTATGTAAAGGAAGGTATATTCCTTGCAACATTTTGTAAGGGAAATAGAGAGGCTTTCCTGAGCAAGAGAAAGGTCCTCCGTATTCTCAAGTGCTAATTATAAGGCTGCAGCCCTAGGCTATCTGCTCTTTTTTGACTATACGAGAAAGGTAAGAAAAGGAAAGAGAAAACACTGTCCTATAATAGTCGCTGTCGTGGAAACTAGACCTTTATAAAGGGGTGGAAGGGAGACAGAGCGATTCTGTGGTCTTAAGGTTACTACTGTATTTCCAAAATGGAGCACTACTAACACTTTTATTAACCAGTGGCCCATTTTTTTCCTTTCACTGTTCATAAATGTGGCACTGTACAGAGCCTTGTCTGCTAATAAAAGCTGATAACTTTAATGATACCGGTCAAGCTAAGGTGATGTCATCTCTTGAATGAGCAGGTTAGTTTAGTAGTAGACAAGTGCCTAGACTTGCACTGATTGTTACTTAGAGAATAACTCTGCTGGTGTAAAGGCCATTTGTACCAGTTTAACTGCATCTGCGGGGACAATAATGGTAAAATATCACAATTACAAACAGATTAATGATGTCAATAAAGCTTGACTGTGGAACAGGGCTAAAAGACTTACAAGGAAGTGTTCTGGTTATATGTGGTTCTCTGCTCCATGACTAAATCTTCTAGACCTCCTTTAAACATATGTACAGCACCTCTGTCCATTCATGACTCTGCTATTTCCAGAATCCAGCTTCTCTGGTGTAAATGCATTTCTGGCAGTAACTATACCACCCCTTTGGCAGTGTTGCTCTAAGAGATAAGGCTGTTTGCAAGAAAAGAAGTAACTAGAAACCTGTTTCATATAAAACTGGTGACAGTCATTTCTCCCATTTGTTTTGAGGCAGTGCCAAGAGCTTTTGTGAGCTAGCGGATAAAATATGGTGATGTTCTGTGACAAACTCCAGCTGACAGAAAGGCTTCCCAAATGACATTAGCTCAGAGCAGTATTTAATTCCACTCTTATGTACACTGATGTCACTCTTCTGCTTTCATTATTATATCTAAGGCTTTAATTTGGGAGATTTATACAGTAGTAGCAGTGCTGCCTGGTGAGCATGCTGAGTTATCCCAGTGTAAGTATGAACAGAAGGAGACCGTTTGCGAGGCAGCACACTGCTTTCCAGTCAGCAAGAGTCCTGTTAACCAAGAAGTTCATGTTACTATTGGGCAGGTACTTCCAGACTATTATCATTCTCACTTCACATTCAGTCTTTGTCTCTGAGAAGACCTTGAAACTCTAAGCAAAACCCACACTTTTTTTTTTTTTTTAATTTTGGATACCAGTTTTTGTTATGGTGCATCTTCACCCATAAATGGACCTAGTGTAGATTCCTAGAAAACTTTGCAAGTCTTTCTGGCTAAACTAGCTCAATTTCTAAGTGAATAAAATTAGGTGAATTTTGTCCAGTTTGCAGTTTCATGCAAATTTCATTCAGAATTAGTTGAAGTCTTCTGACCCGGATGCAAACTTTGACAAAGTCCAAGAATCTTCAGATCCCAGATCTTCCCTTGAGCCATTTTGTCCCGAGACTCCTGTGATCTCTCCAGAGACATTCTTGTTTCTTCTTACTGCTTGGCAAAGTAGTTGCTGTGTATTTTTATTATCAAACTGTTTGCTAATTTTGGATGTGTCATGTTTTAGAAGTCTATTCTGAGAAATCCTCCATTTACACTGGTCTTGGGCAAAGCATTTTCTGCAGTGGACAGAATTTGCAAGTGCCTAAAACCTCTGGAAGACTGAGTCATATATGAGTCCGACCGAGCAGTTAAAACCATGAGCAATTAAAACTCCAAAATGAGCAAGCAACTTGTATTGTGCAGAGTTTGGGTTTTGGGCCTATTAGGACAGCATTAGAAATTACCCTCTGAAAAATGTAAGTTTAGACCTGACTAAATAATGCAAAGAAATAAGACATAAAACAGAATGTGATTATGTTCTAGAGCTACCTAGAAGATCAGAATCCTGCTCGGATGTCTCCCAGCTTGGTTTAGACTTGGTAACTGTTTATTCAGTCTCTGAGATCACTGGCCAAACTGTCTCTTTCTTACTTCTTTATTGACAGAGCTCAGTGGGGTTTAGGAGTTTTTATCCCTTGATTTCAGGATCATTCCTATTTTTCTTGTTCATCGCCCTGCAAATAACATCCCCTACGCCACAGTGGAGGAGGAGCTGGTTGGGGAATTTGTGAAATACTCTGTCAAGGATGGCAGGGAAGTCAATTTCCTGAGAAGAGACTCGGAGGCTGGCCAGAAGTGTTGCACCTTCCAGCACTGGGTGTATGAGAAGACCAATGGGAGCTTGCTCGTCACTGACCTGCAAGGTGAGTTGTCTGAATGGAGGCAGTAAAGCGGCTCTGCCATGATACAGGCTGGTAGCCACTCGCAGTCAGTCCCAGTAACTGCAGAATTTCCCGAGACTTGTTCCATAGAAATGTTATTCTTGGCTTTCTGTGGCCTATTGGCCATGCTGCATGTGCACTTTCCATAACCCTGTATTTGGAAAAGTCTTCCCCAAATGGAGACCGATACCCTGGCCCACAACTGGTAACAGGGTAGGGCATCTCTGCATGTAGGTGTGGACACCAGGAGCTGGCTCTGCCCGCGGACTGCAGCAGAGGCAGTATCACCGTGTTCATGTGGCTCACCTTGTACTCAAACTGATGGAGAGTGTTAGTTTGGGAGCCCTGGGTCAGGTTTCTCGAAGCATTGTATACATGCTATTGCTGTACCTCTTGTGAAAAGCTTTCTGTTGCTTTTAAATCCCTTGTGACTGATTCCCCATCTAGATAGCTGACCTACTGTTTGCCCCTCACCCTGGAGGCTCAAGGAGTTCTTCTGTGGCTAATCTTTACCCTGGTGTGGCTTCCTTGGATGGTCTTACTGGGAATTCAGGAGTCTTCCAAGTGCACCAGAGAGCAGTCCCCATTAAAGGGCCAAATCGTTACTGTACATTACAACCCGACCTGGGAAAGGCATGTTCTATGTGATTTGAACAGGTCACTTGTTTAGATGCCTAAGTGTGAACTCAAGTGCCTTATCTACAAGCATCAAAATAAGCTTTTGTGCAGAAACTGTAGCATAGCAAGGGTGAAAAGGAAGTGAGCATTTGGGGCATGCAAGTCCACTGGCCCCATCCTCTCAGTTTGTGAATGCACTAAGTACGTTCTCCAGCAACACAAGAGATATAACCTGACTCTTACTGGACATTGCCAACAGTTCTAGGAGCCACGCAGCGAAATACCACCAAGCCTATTGTATTCTTAATATCTCTAAATAGGATTTAAATCGTGCATCAGCCAGGCATTTATCCACTGCATGAAGGTGAATTTTACCTACAATAGGTTAATCTACAGACTTAGGACCACATTCAACTTTCAGGTTGAGACCCTGTATTTTTTACAAGTCAGTTCTTCATGTATTTACTTGCTCTGTTTCTGGTAAGCATAAACAGTTTCTTTTTAGCAGCTTTAATGATTTTAGCAATTTTTTTTTTGGAGCACTTCCTAGCCTCTGGAGCTCCACCTTTCCCTCCACCAGCTGTCCTTCCCTCCTTCACATTTCCTTCTACCTTCTTGTGGGCAAAAGGAACCCGCACGTCTCAGCTGTGTAACTCCTGTGGCCAAAGGAAGAACCTTCTTACATAAAAGGGCCACATCTGAGATGTGTTTAGTCCCCTCTCTTGCAGACAGGGATTACCAAAAAGATTAAAAGTGCTGTAACCTCCCACAGTCAGTATCGTCTAAGTTTGCACCGCAGGTTGGGGAAATGGCTGTGCCACCCTGTGATTCCCTCTCCATCATCACGGTGACTGCTTTAGCCATGCAATAACAAGAGGTTGGAAGCAGCGCTGAAGTCTGAACTTGTTATGCAAACAAGAAAGTCTCATAACCGGAATTTCCAGCGAGCAATGGCTGCCACAGTAAGGGTGCAGGGCTGTGAATGGATTCAGAGGCATCACAGCAATACAACTACATAACAGTAACAACAAGATTAGCGTCATGGAAACCATCTCTCAAGATTAAAAACAAACTGCCATACGAAACTTTTTATAATTCTTAAAATTCTAGTCTAAGCTATTATAGTGCCAGAGAAGCCATAGACAAGTTATTGAATGGGGACGTAAGTTTTATTTTCATTGAGATCTTTTTCAGTTTCATGTAAGCACAGACATCTATTCTTTGAAAGAGCCTTTGGCAAAGTGAATGGAGAAACAATACAAATACAGATTTTTAAGCAATTCAAATAATGTCTGCTCTTTTTATACAGCATCTCATGCAGGTCAGAATAAAAGATAGGAGAGAGAGTTAGGATATTTTCTTTTCCAGTTTCTTGTAAGTGCACTGTGTTTATTTGGTATGCATGTTACCCCTAGGGAATGGAAAGAAATTAATTCATCGCCTACTGTGGCAGCCAAGGCAAGCATTTACTGGCCCATACAGTAGTATAATGCTTATATGAAACAGCAGAGGAAGGAAATTCTTACCTGGCTTATGTTCTTATAAGAAACCAATTTGAAAAGCGGAAAACCAAATGTTATGCTCTTAACAGGAGAACTGTTCTTCCACAAATGTCCCGTTAGTAAATGAGTCAGGTCTGGCTGATTGCTGTCTCACCTCCCAGAGGTTAATGATATGCCTTTTGAATTGAATGAATTAGACTTCAGTTGTTAACAACATCCTTCTCCTTCACTTTTTCTTATATTTAAACATTTATCAACAATCTCTCAACAGTGGAATGCTCCACACTTAAGGTCCTGGCTGTGTTTGAAGAAACTTATTTTTTCAAAAAAAAAAGAAGAATGGTAAAGAAATGCCCTTCCCACATTACCTGAATGCTGCCTTTATGCTGCTGTGAGTGCGACTCTTTCTCACTGCAGAAATGCTGAGCCCGTATGCAACACGATATGCATGTATGTATTTGAAACCGAGAAAGGCAGAGCCTGCTTTAAGATCTCTAAGGAAAGGTGGAATCTTAGAAAATAACCTGTACCCTTTAACATGAGAAGCCAGGAAAATTAGCAACAAAACATCTAAAGAAGACCCCTGAAAGAATTAAAAGGGAGAAGAAATGGCAAGGTGCTAGCTGGAGGGAAGCACAACAGCAGATCTGGTATCTGAGCCTCTGTAATGATTGCTGCCACGAAGGACAATGTACCTCTGTTGCTGTTGAAGAGAAACATACTTCCTCTCTGATCACCCGATCATTTGAGTATCTAGGCTGCATTATTCAGGCATCCTGGTTGAGATTTCTTAGGGTACTGTTAAAAGAAAAATGGTATTGAGACCATCATTTTTCTGTACAAAAAATCCACATACTACAGGACTGGATTTTGCCTATAAAATGAATGAAGGGACAAGGTAAAGAAAATAAAAGTTTCTGGAAACGTTGAATGAAGAAGGCTTTTGAATCTCTCCCCCAAAAAGTAAATCCAAGCTTGATTGACCAGGTTGATTAGAAAAGCAAACTCTCACATTGATATATATTGTGGTCCAAGTTTGCAAAGCAGACAAAACCACAAAACCCATAAATAACCATACCCATCTCCTGGCATATGCAAACATTACGGATGTTCTCTTAAAATGCAGTTATCGGCATGTATCCCCCCAGTGATTATCCAGCACAGAAGACAAATTATGCTCTATTTATCACCTTGCTCTCCGTAACTTAGTGTAATGAGACTGACTTCTAGAAGTTCTTAGTGATAGAGCACAAACATCCTAGTTTGAACTGAGATACGTTAAAATGTTCTGTCAAAATGGTGACAATTAAAATGAAAACCATGAATCAATAAATAATATTTTAATACCTCTATCTATGGCTCTTTTAAATCTGAAGATATTCCTAGAAATGCTAGTGTAATGCAAGCTCTCTTTTTCCCTGATGCCTTGTAGGTGTAGGAATGAAGTTAACTGACGTTGGCATAGCAACATTGACCAAAGGGTGAGTGAAAAATTGTTTCTCAACGGCATGGTTTTGCTTTACGCGTCAAACTCTTCACAGTGTAAATATGTTGGGGGAGGGTGCATTGGAAATCTATTTTTGGTTTTACTGTGGAAAAAAACTGTCCTCATCTGACTTCTTTTAGCTTCTTTTTGGTCATATTTATAGGAACCCTACTTCAAGGGAAACACGTTCATTTAATTATAGAAGAAAGGGGATATGCTATAGATTTTGCTTTGCTTTTCCTTTTTGCCTCCCTTAAAATAGGTTTATTCAAAGGGCATCTCAAGAGTGAAATCAAGGTCTCAGGTGACTTCTAAACAAGCCCCTTTACTTGGTGGTGTATCAGCTAGAGGAAGGTAGGGCTGAAGAAGCAGTGCCAGCACTGGATCCAGCTTGGTTTACAAGGGAAGACCTGGTGTTTGTGCTGTTAAGAGCTTATGACCACAGAGGGAAGGTCTCTGAATCCAGCGTGCCCTAACATATGTATAAAGTTACAGGCCTTTAATGTTCTAACTTTCTTCCACTTCTCCTAAGTTTTTATTAATTAAAGCTTCTGGATATACCACAAACAGAGCCATTGCTAGAAATAGGCAATGTAGGCAGTCATTCCAAGCAGCTAGTTGCTGGAAAGAGAGAGGTTGGGTGGGAGGGAGGGGGGCAGCAAAACAGCCATGGTCCTGATGTCCGCTTTATCTGTACTACTGCCTAAAAAGCCAGGCCAGCTACTGCTCTGCGCTGTGCTGAAGAAGAGTCTGGATGTAGTATTTACCACTGTGGGAAGGAACTGTCACCACTACCCATCCCATCCCCTCTGTTGCAACAGCAGGTCCGTCCTCTCTAATCCCTCTCCCAGGTTTGCCTATTCCCTGTATCTCCTCCTTTCTGTGGCAAACGTCATTCTCCCCTTGGAATGGCAATATCAGTTTTGTTTATGTTGCTGAGATGCTGCATAAACAACAATTAAAATAAACAGACTTTCTCTGTTACTAGTGTAAGTAAATTCTATTGTTAGGGAGTAGAATCACTGCATGAAATCTTGGCTCCATTCAAACCAAGATTTGCTGGAACCAGGATTTTTTGCACACAGAATTTGAATCATGGTGAATTCTTGTGGCAGGTCTGGTATTACACTGTGTACCTGCAGAAGAATATTTTAACTGTTCAGAGACCTACTTTCTGTCCTTCCTGGGTTATACCAGGGAGCATAGAAGCAGTTGGGCTGGCTCTGTCCCATTGCCTGCTGAGCTAATGTATCAGACATTGGCTGCTTCTAGGCACTTAACCCTGAAAATATACATGATAGGCAATATATGCAAAGCATTACTGGGAATAAATCTATTTCATAGCCAGTCTGGTATTATCTTTTGAACACCACCAGTTTTTGTGGTGAAAAATGAGTAATGCTATTTCATTTTTACAGAAAGAATATAAAATATTACTCTCATTGATATCCTTATTCAGACAGAGATCTATCGCTTCTTTGAAACATACTAAATTGTTTACCCCGATAGTATCACACTGCAGTGAGTTCCAGTGATTTAATGTGTCATGTAGTAATGTACTTCCTGTTACCAATTGTACGTCATCGCAGAACATTCAGTAATTCAACTCTTTAATCATAATGGCTACATTTTTTTTTTAACCACAAAAAAGTACTTCTTCCAGTACTTCTTTCCTTAAGCACTTTTTTTCCCATGACTATATATTATTCTCCCCCCACATGCACACAAGCTGTGTTGTTTGTATTGTCACCATTCTGTTTCATGGCATCCTGCACAGCTTTCCAGGTAAATGCCTGCAACAAGAGCTTTAAATTCATATTCTCTCATGAGAAACTGATAGAAGAAAGACAGAGCTGATCACATATATTCAGTCTTTGTACTGAATGTGAGTTTTTCTATATCCCAGTGGTACAGGAAAAAAAAATGCCTCACAACGCCTTTTAAATTATTAAACATTTGATGCCAGAATATTCTGGGAAAATCCTTAACATTTTCAGGCTGGCACCCTTTCAAAACTTACATTTACTTTTTAATTGTGGATCCAAAGTGAAATTAGTTGAATTATTCTTGCATCATCCTGTTAGAAAACAAAGAAGTTATAAAAAATTTATTTAGGCAACACTGTTCTCTGGCATTAGGAGATTTATGGAAAGGCTTTAATGGATGTTATCTAGTTTACTGTGAGAAATTACTCCTATAAAAACACATCTTGGACTAAGGAAGAGGAAGGTGAAGTGAGAAAACGAATATACAATGCAAGCTGTGGTAAGGATCACCTCAGTCAGATATTCCCTTCATAAAAAAACCTCTTAAAAATGTTGAGTATCATTCTGTTTGACATATAGCTACTGATATTGCTACAAGGGAAGAGACTTTTTTTCTAGTCCGATATTTTCCTTTCATTGCTTATTTCCCAGAAAGGATACCTCTGGATTAATATCTTCACTTTGATTTTTAATTCAGCAAGCCTGGATGGGGAAAACAAAGAAGTGCACCGAATTCATCCATATTATAGCCTATTGCTACCTTTGGTAATATGCAACCATGCCAATGAGAGACTGTAAATCTTACATGTTGGGGAGAACATACGTGGTCATACTTGGTCAAAAATTACAGTGTGATCCTGGTATTCTTTGACTGTATTGTTAGAGAAAATACAAAGATGATTTTTGAGTGTAATTGCCTATATGAATTCTAACCGTTAGGCCTCCCCTTGCAGAGGTAATGATCTCACTGATCACGGATACATCCTCTCTCTCAAATTCTTTTAAGCCTGTAGCAATACATCAAGGAAAAAAAGAATCCTTGGGAAATGCTTCTATGATCCTTGGTGAATGGAAAAACATTCATGTTGTTTCCAATCAAAATGGAAATTAAGTAAAATGCTAGTTTCACTCTGACATTAAACCTGTGATCAGGGGGGAAAAGAAACAGGAAAAAATACCACCACCCTCTGTGCTCATAGTATAATCAAGCTTCCAAATAATCTAATGTCATGGCAGAAACTGTTAGCCATGATTTTACAGAAGCCAATATGTGGCAACTGTCATGAATTATTCATGACATTATTTTTCCCCTAATGTTTCATGTAAACCAAGCACAAGAAACAGCACATATTAAATTTTTGTGCATTTATTCAGCATTGCTCATTACCATGAATCTTTTCTTTTATTGGCTAGACTCATATTCCAAGTCTGCATGAATGTTTCTGAATGAGCATTTATGTATCCAGTGTCTTTATTTTTCCTCTGCTTCCTGTAGAATTTGTGGAGAGATTGATGTTTTCAACAATTAACACTCTTCAAAGGAATTCTGATCTTTTATCCTTTCTATGTACGTGAGCTGAAAAACAAAAGAACCTGAAAGCAAAGGGTAGGTTATTCAATGCACTGAGGCAGATGCAATAACGTTTCCGTCACTGGGGGGCGAAGTTTAACCATAATCACAAAAGCCTGAAAAGTGTTTTTAATTTAGCCACTTGGGCGCACCAGAGTCAGGAAATCAATCCTTTAAATAAGCTATTTAACGTGTTCTTTGCAGAACTTAAACAAAAATAATAGAACATAGCGATTGGCTTGTAAGTGCAAGCAGCGAGCCAATTTAGAAGCCATGCCCAAGTGCCCAGGTATGTAGCCGGAAGTGGTAAACACAAACACGGAGGAATTGGGAACGCAGCGACCCGCAGTCATTATGATTAACGGGAGCACTGTTTGCCAGATATGGCTCTGCAGGTCTGGTTTCAGGGCACCGATGGGTTTCGTTTGGCCCAATGTGGCAACAACAGGCATGGGGGAGTGTAAACCTGGAGCTAAATTCAACATCCCTCCCTCAGAGTCAAGCAAGATTTGGTTTGTGCCCACCCCCAATTAGTCAGATTTGGCAGATAGGAATTCTGTTGGAATTGGTTTAATCTGTCAATCATTTAATCAGTGAATTAATAACCCATGCTGTGCAAAATAGTAGATTATTATTTTTCAAGGCTTGGACTGGTCAATAGTTCTATATTACTGAGCACAAAGCATATGAAAGCATTATATGGACTGTTCAATTTAGAAGCCATTCGCTAATGCTGACCTCCTCCCTATTACACATACCACAAGCTATAACAGCACAGAATGGTTTGAATTAAGGGCACAAGTCCTGCCAAACAAGAACAGAGCTACGGTCATTAGGCCTCTGCAGAAGAAATGATACAGTCCGGAAGCACGTGATAAGGAAGGCTCTGTGGAAGCAGTGACTAACGAAGTGCAAACAGCTGGGAGAACTCAGATGCAAAACTCTGGTCTCACATCCGTAGATTAATTTTTCTGTGGTCCATTATAAGAATTGGAGCTGTTTGCACAGTGCAGAGCCAAACTAGGCTCATTCGTGCCTCTCAGCTTCCAAAATGGACAAGGAGTGATGCCTAGGCCACATCTCTAGCCACAAGAGCAAATGCAAACCTGTTATTTTAAGAGAAGGGAAATGAGGATGGCTTGATTTATGAGCAAAGCTAGTGAAAGAAAAATAATCACGTTATTAATACAAATGTTCTGGTCTCTTGTTCACAATGTATTTATGCTCTTACCTCTTTACTGAAAATGCTTTTGGCATTTGCTGAATCCTAAAGCTAAAGTCAGTTAGCAAAGCATTCAGATGTTCATTTAAAGTGACTCTCACTCATAGTATATTCTGAGCACGTGCTATTGCCTCTGCTCTTTCTTTAGATGTTCCTTCGAAGACATACAGGAAGTGACAGATACCAAATACAGATATGAGAACAATTTATGCAGTTTATGAATATTTGCTCTTTAACCAGTTCAGATGCTAGCCAGTAACTAAATTAAATTCATCCTTTCCAATCTGGCCACTGATCTTCAGTATATAACTTTACAGATACACCACTTGAGACATTTTGATTTTAAATTGTGTGCTGAGTCCACAAACTTACAACTGCAGTCAGATCTCCTTGCATGAGAAGAATGTGTGCACACTGAAATGACAACAGTATCCAGTTAAATTTAAGGAACCAGGAATCAAAGATCCCTTATAAAAAATTGTGACTAAACTAATGAGTTTAGGTTGTCCTTTATTCTAGTAAGTTCTGGAGGATTAATAGCTAATGCTACTGCAACAGTACAGATTGCTCAAAAATGTTACTGGATGTAAGAATTAGTAATGTAGCTGATATGATACAGAGACTTCTCTTTAGTTTGCAATAAAAGTGGACTTTTTTTGGTGAATTTTTTCATGCCAAGATTATTTCCACAAATAAATGAATAATATCATATCTTATAGCACTTAAGCTTCCTGCAAGGGAGAAGAGCACATGAAGAAATGCCCGTTGGCTGCAACAAAATGGCTACCTGGAAAAAAAAGCGAGAGAGAGCACAAGAGAAAGTGTGTGTGGTCATTCTGCAGCCACAAATTAAAGTAGCCATCAGTCACTGCAGTGAAACCTCTCACTTAACTTATAGCCCTGGAGATTCCTTATCATTAATATTTCTGCTGGCTCTGTAGAATACACCTACGCAAAGCGCGGGAGGAATGAAGCCTTTCAATCAGTTTTGCAGCAGAAATGGAGAATTTCAGATATCAGAGTGAGCAGATGCTACCCGAACACTGTCTGCACAGAGCCTCATTATCTGTTCAGATACTGGCAAATACATCTGTGTTACATACAGTGCTGCAGCATCCAGCAGTGACACATCATGACAATGGAAGGTGTTTTAATGACAGCTGGTTAAATTATTTGTTGCCACCAGCATTCACTGGAAATTTAGCCTTTGTTTCCACAAAGACCCAATAGTTCATTGAATATTCATGACAAATTAATCAAAATCCTTCAGTCTAAGTTACTGCCCTTTGCTGGCAGTGTATTGCTCTACTCCCACTGGTTTTTGGAATCAGGATCAATGCATGATATAAAGAGAGTTTCTTGCTGAACACAGGCAGGCTTGCCTGAGGGCATTATGTTCTGCTGATGTGTCTGGAGCACATATCTAGGAAGGGAACTGAGGTATAAAGTCTCAAGTCTATTACTTCCCCAAAGGAGCCAGAGCATGTTTCCTCCTCCTCTTGCAGAACTCCAGGGTACAGTCCTGAAGTAACAACGGTGCTCCTCTTAAACTCTCTTTGGGTAAACAAGCAGGTATCTTGGAGAGGAGAGAAAAAAAATCTTAACCCTTTGAGGTTCATCTGGCTGTTTATACCAAGCTAGCTGAGTGGTTTCTCTAGAGCAGGCAGGCTAACCACCTGTTTAACTTAGGGATTAACCTGGTCTGGTATGAAGAGCTTCATATGACAAATAATAGTAAAATATGTTTGGATCTCTATTTCATTGAAATATATATTTAATATTTAAGAACTCTGACTTTGGAGAAGAATTTGAAACTAAAATGTAGCTATGAGAAGACAAAAAGGACTCTTAAATACATATAATTAGAAAGCTGAATTCCAAAATAGCTTTTCTTACTGAAGTTAATCACCAGCAATAATTTCATTTCTGAGAAAATGAAGGTCTGCTGTCCACTTTACAATTATCTGCAACATCTTCATCACCATGGTTGCAATAGTTTGTCTGAAATCTTTAAAATCCTCTTTAAAAGCAGCAGCAAAGTCTGTAGATGACCTCTTTGTGGCCTAAAAGGGGGCAATGGAGCGTGCAATATATACATTACCATTTTGCTATGTTCCCAAATATGCAGTATATATTACCTTTTAGATATGTTTGAGAAATCTTCAAATTTGTATTTCCACCAAAGAGGTTTTCTTCATTCTCAGGTGGAATTATGTGTTCTATCATGATTTGACACACTAAGGTGTGTCCTGTGTGGCCTTTTCAACTTGCATGAGATGCTAGGACAAGTCAGGTTTCAACTTTTCTATTCCTTCTCCGTAGAGGAACCCTAAAAATGCAAAATAAGACAATTAGATACAGGTACAGGCAGATACCATTCCCTTTTGTTGTGAGGTATTTTATTAGATTTTAACCACTAGCACCATTCTTTTGTACAAGAAAATTTGGCAAAATATGTGGCAATAAAGATGTTTATCTGTCAGACAAAGTTTGAACTTCTCAAGGCAATACAGTTTTCATTAGCACTATGCAACCTGTCTGCCTGAGGAAATAAGTTCTCTAGAATGCTGTTCAAGGATCATGTTGTGTTAATTAAAGCACTAAATTTTTTTTATTTAATTTGATATAGTAATAACCCGGAGTTCATATCTCAGAATTTTGTATGTCCAGTGACCCAAGAGAATAGGGTAGAACAGGTGCTTATTAAGAAAGGTACAAAGCAAGGATAGGGGCACCTTGGCCTCTGTTCTTCTCTCTTCCTGGTAGTTTGTTTGACCAGAATGACTCCTTTAAAAAGCAGATGCAGTGTTCCTTGGGATGGGAGACGTAGTGAGTGGTCACTAGCTCCAAGGGGCTGACATTGGCTTCTGTTTTGCATCTAAAGGCACTGGAAGGGAAGACCACAGCCAGTGGCAGGGTAGAGAAGAGGGATGCAAGTGCTCTGCCCACTCCTTGGCTTTGCTAGCCTGCTGAAAAAAGGAAGGGTAGCAGAGGGAGATATGGTGGTGGCTTGGGAGTTGTGCAGGGTAGATGGGACTGTCTTCTTGAGGAATGCTCCTTACATCCTTCTTCCCCAGAGGCTCGGCTCCTTCAGGTCTTGTGATGAAGCCTGGGTGAGGGAGGAGTGTAGCAGAGAAGCTGCAGAGGTATTTAGATCAAAACAGCTTGTAGTTCTGACAACACCTCCTGTTGCAACCTTGTCTCTTGACAGCAGCCTGAAGTACTGCTTACAGAGAATGCTGTAAAATGCATTTCATTTATGTATTACTGAGACTAAGTTAGCTGACAATACTTTCCCAACAAAATGAAATGGAGAAGAGTAGCCAGAACATAGGCCTCAGAACCAGGACTCTTAAGTCCTTTTCTCTGTTCTGTCACTACTGGCTACCTGGTTTCTGTCACCTCTCCATGGCTCAGTTTGATTATCTGTGAGAGAGAGTTAATGCTTCTCAACACAGCATGAGTGGAAGAGACTTCCTTAATGTTTCCAAGCTACTTATGAGTCAACAGTCATACTCTACTTCCCCTATGCTGAAAGTAAATCTTGAAATTTCATTTGGCTTTGTTTTTTTTCTTTGTTGCTACAGATACAAAGGTTTTAAAGGCAACTGCTCCGTTTCTTTCATTGAGCAGTTCAGAGTCCTTCACCAGTGTAATAAGTACTGTGAGATGCTGGGGTTGAAATCTCTCCAATCCACTCATCAGAAACAGAGGAAACCAACATCCACAAAAAGCAAAACTCTGCCAAACTCAACAACTGTAAAGAAAACAGTGCCCAGCGCCTGAGAAAGTAAGAGAACAGAGACTTCATTTCTTCGGAGCATTGAGTAATACTGGCCCAACTTGTGAAGACTCCTCTTGAGGACATGTAGTAGTGATAGGCACTTACGACCTGATGGGGGGGATAACTTGAGTCCTTTGCCTTATGACATTGTTTTGAAGCCATTCTGACGCTGATGCCAGCAGCAAAGAAAGGAGCTGACTCTAGGACCCAGCTAGGTTAAGGTTTTGGTTTAGGTTTTGGAGACAAACTAAGCCATCTGCCTGGATTATCTTGCAACTCTTCTGTACAGTTATATCTGCACATTTTGAGTCTTGGACTTTGTGCATAACGCAGGTCACTGGAGAACATCTTCCCTCATATGTGTTTATGCCAGTGACCCTGTGGGTTCAGCTGCTATGTAAACATCAATATATCTAAGATGCCACTTAGTAAAGGTTTTGCACTAGTATTGTTGTTCAGGCTCTTCTAGAACAATTCCTTTCTTTACCAGATCTTTGTGTAGTTGTGATCCTACTCCTGTTGTTTTTTTCCCCCTGGTTACATGTCATCTAACACAAGATAAAGCCGTTGATGATTGCACATACCTGTCTTCTGTCCCCACAGAAAGATAGCTGATATCTTTAGGGTCCTCACAAAGTGAGAACCAACAAACCACCGACCAGCTGAAAGCTGGGCAACTTCTGTCATTCTCCCTAGAATTCCTTGCTTCCCAAATACTTGACTCTACAATCAACCCCATGGTGGAGTACTTTTGCACTTGCACCAACTCTGTTGTAGATTAGAGGTTTGGAGTCTCCATGCTGCTAAACAGCTGCCATCTGAAAATAGCCATTAGAAATGGAGGATATTTCAGTACCTTGCAATATTTACAATTAAAATACGCGTGATGACTTTTCTATTTAGTGTAGAGTTGTTTTTGAAGGAACATAACAGGTGCCTTGGGCCAATACTTGACTGCTAAAGAGGCATGATTTACCCAGAATGCCTAGACAGTGCCAGAACGAAAAAGATACGGTTCTCCATCATACCTAAGTGTATCTTATGTGAAGATCGGAAGCCAAAGGAGCAAACTATGCATGTCGGAGGACTGCAACAGGTTTACTGGAGCTTGGCAGTTGAAAAGCTGTGCCAAACACTTAGAATACAACCACTGAACACTGTCAGATTTCTTAACTCTGAGTGATTACTAAATAAAATGTGATGCCAAGAACCAATACCCATATAGAAGAGTCCTATCAGTGCTGAAAGAAGATAAAGAGATTTCGAAGTAGGTTCTGCTTCATATTGATAAGCTGTGGGTGCCAGCTAGAGAGAAACTGTTGGGTGGTAGCTGACACTAGGTATAGAAACTATCTGACTGCAGTGTAGATGTAAAGACCTGGACTAGTCATCGTAGACTCCCCTTACAGTCAACTGAGGTCTAGTCAATGGCATCTAGAGCAAGATTCAGGTCATCTGAAAAATAGACAATTAAAACAGGTTAGATGAACTGTACCAAAAAGTGCCTGTTTCTCTCCATTGAGTGTAAAGGAAGCACAGAGTGTCAGACAGACAACTACATTGTAAAAGCCTAATGTTTCATTGGATGAAGCCCTCTGGAACTGCGAGTTCTTAATAGTTTTCTGCTAGCTTAGGCAGAGGAGACTGTTACAAAACATTATGGCAGAAATTTGAATGGTATTGTAGTCCACATAAAATGAAATATATGAAAGACTATTTGAAAGATGAGTTTTAAATAAAAAATGCAAAAGGAAGGTGAAAACTCAGGAGAGTCCATGACTGAGCTATGGATAAGCAGTCTATCTTTGAGTCTACAGATCCCTGCTCAAAGACCAGACTGTGACTGAAATCTGGGACAAAGTATTAAGAATGAAAGCTTTAAAAAACAGTTACGATGTGCTGAGGATGGGAAGTCATTCATTTTAAAATAAAGCTGAATGGCAATGCTCTGCTATTGTGGAGAATCTGAAGTGTCACAAGAGACTGGAGGTAGAAAAGTATATGGAGCAGAAGTTCTGGAGGAGTCACATTCTTGCAGCACCTCCTTGCTCTGGACATTCTTCTTATTAGCCCTTCACCTTTCTGTGGTGATCGGAGTGGCTTAGAGAAATAGGTCTGGTCTGGACAGCTTTCCATCAAAGGACAGTGTGAATATGGGATATGGGAAGGCAAGTTTACCACAGGGCTTTCCAGTTCTTCTGTAGCCACGCATGTGAGCGGTGTGCTGGAAAACATAACACATCCCAGTGACTAGGCTGCTTGCACATCACAGCCAAGGGGACAGTGTAAGAAACCTGCATAAAAAGGTAAGAGAAGCCTGGCATAGCTATTGAACTTGAATTCTTTCATGCCCTGCTAAGAATAGAAGGTTTACTCTGGGGCTACTGCCTGACCTGGATGCTGTGTGTGTGTGCATCTGCATGCATACATGTCTGCAGGCCACCTTTACTTTGCCTAAAGTAGTTTTTTGTGTGTTTTTCATGTAGGAGCTGAAAAGTGGTTCCCTAGCCTTATAAAGCAGATGGCGGCTGGCCATTCAGGATACAACAATTATGATTGTGCCTTGTAACATCTTTGGGAAGGAAATTTGCTTACATTTCCTTTCCACCTTTTAGTGTTCAGCTTCCTCATATTTCTGATCTCTGGGAGACAGGGCAACCCCCCCACTGCAACCTCAGAGAATTAGTTTTGTTGATATTTCATGCCTGCCTAAATATGTCACTTTACTGCATTTACTTTGTGTGTTTACTACTGACGACCGCACAGAGACAATGAATATTTTCCTTGCCTGGAAAGAAGTAAGTCTTGATCATGCAAGTGACTAAACTCAGAGGGATTCTTGGGGCTCCCATCTGGAACCATCGTTCCATCCCTGCAGAGCTGTTTGCAGGGCTGAGTCCTACCTTTCTTCCTCATTCATTAGTCAAATACTTGGAGACCATGTTGTTCTTCACACCTGTTGGCCAGAATAACCACAGCAGAATCCATAGATCTGGATCATGATGTTTATGCTCCACATATCCATGGAACACAGTACACTGGAAGGCTCTGTGCTACTTTCCAAAGAAAAGAAGATCACATTCATGTGCTCTGGCAACAAATATAAATGAATCTTTTATAATATTTTCCTCTGTGGGGAAGCCCACAGAATGTGTCCCTATACACCAAGCCCATCGATGGACGGTTAGTTAGGGACTCAGAGCACATTCTGGTTACGTTGCTGTTTTGATGGATTTGCTATTACTGCTCAAAGGCTAATTGTGATTTTCTTATTATTAATCTTGTGAACTAAATGTGTATGTGAGCATTATATAATAACAAGCCATCATATTTGAATTAAATAGACATCTTTCCCAACTAAATTGGTTGCTTTTCCACTGCTCAGGAATTTATTGGCCATATTTTGTTTATTAATAGGCACATTACACTGCTGATGTAATACAACACTGAGTAAATCACAATTCCTGATTTTCTATCAGTGGAATTTCTGAGTGATGATAATAGGAAAACCTAGCAATACACTGTTTTAAAGCAGTCATTTGCTTCTACTAGAACAAAAGCTTCAGTTATAATAATGACACAAGATCCTGTTAAAATTCAGTCATTGCCCTTGAGTTCAGCTACAAGTGCAATTACATTAAAATAATTAGACATTAATTAGACATTAGAGCTACCAAAAGGAGAAAAAGCTTAACTGCTTACCTCAGCTTAAAGATATCTTGACCAGTTTTAAAGCCTTGCTTAGTCATGGTACTCACATATCATTGCCCTTTGATATATCTAAGTGAAGTAGAGAACAGAGACATGGCTTTTTATCTGTTTCCTTGTTACCTCTTCCTCTCTCGCATTTGCTCAGCTTTCTTGTTCTGTATCTTCTCTATATAGGAATATCTTCTTTAGGTAGGACTCTCTCACAAAAAAATCCTCCATTTCCATGCTGAAATTTCCTGGTGTTACCATAGTGTAAAGAGTTTAAAATCTAGTAGTCTGACAGGATACTGAGAGAGCTCCAGGGTGCATGTCAAAAACAGAAGGGAAATGGTGATTAACGTGCTGTATGTCTGCCCATGTCTAAATGTCCGTGTCAGATTTAAAAAAAAAGACTTTGTTAATAATTGCACTCATTTGTAGACTGATAATTAGCCACTCTACCCACCTTAATCTTGCTGTTATACAAGATACCTATATAATGTCTATCAGAAAGTATTTCCCAGCTAATTGAAAAATAATGAAAACTGGGTGCATTTAATCTCAACTTTATACAGACTTCTGAGCTATGAAGTCAGACTGGGAGGAGAAAGTTGGTCCTATTAAAGGCAGTTGACTTCAATGGCACAAGAAAGATTCACCTGCTAGAACCATGGTTTTACCCTGATGTACCTTTGTTTCCAATATGCATCAGCTGGATGTCTGCACAGCCATAAGCAGTGAAATCACAGTTATCAGTGGGGTAAACAAAATTCTCACTGGGCTTTAGATTTAATGGCCCATTGAGAAGAATGGGAGAAACATCTACCGGTCTCACAGTGTTTTAATCTGAGCCAAATTCTGTTTTTCAGCCTTTCACAAAAGGGAACCATGCAAAATTTTTGTGAGCAAGTTTAATAAATCTGTTTTCTAATCACAGAAAACACATCAGCAAATCAGAAACTAGAACCCGTTTTTTAAAGGAACACTTCCAGCTTAATTCTTGCTGCTAGCCATTGCATTACTACATTAATAGATGTTCATGACTACACACAGAATGAATAAATTGCACTGGGTCCTAACAGCAATTTTAAAAGGTTATGCTTTTCATAGGGCACCACTGTAATTTAGGCTGATGAACTAATGCGTTGTGATTTAACTTCTGTTACACAGACTAACAATGATAAAATACTCAAGAATGGAGAATCAATAAAGCGTCCACAGGATGTTTCTTCTTGTTCAAAAATAATCACATGAATGGCTTTTAGGTATTGAGTTTTTAAATGTATACCTCCCTCTAGATAAATTGATGATTTTACCTATTCTTTCCCCATTTTCAAGTGCACTAGCCCAGCTCCAGTGGTAATATTTTCAAGAACACCTAAGGGATTTTAGAGCATAGGTCCACATCCACAAAATATTGGGCACATAACACTTAAGATGATCTTTTTTCCAAATTGTGTCTTGAATACTTAGAACGTCATTGCTCAATAGAAATTGGCCTCCTCAGTCCCTTCCAAAATAGAACCTCAAGTACTTTTGAAAATCTCACCCAAACCGTCAGGAGTGTTCAGATGCATCAGTAAATGGATCAGAGTACATCAGTCCTCCAAGGATTCAGGAAAAGAGCTGGTCTTAAGCTTTTGAAAAAACAATGCAGAGTTGCTGGGAATCAGCTGCAGACTCAGGTTCCAGTTTTAGATCTTAAATAACAATGACCCCCACAAGGAGAAAGTCAGTTGGTATGGAAAAAGGTCAGTCTTGCCCTGAAATATGGGTAGATAGGTCTGGAGTGCAGAATAGTTTGAGAAACTTTTAACCAAAGTGACTGTAGCATTTTTTTAACCTCTGCGGGAAGATAGATCCTTGCCATAAAACTTAGATTATTCTTCTGGTTCAAGTTTGGGAAAAAAAAAAGAAACAAACAAAAAAACCCCAAAGTGCTAATTTTTAGGATTTGAATCTCTCTCCATGACTGACTAGCCTTGGGTGAATAGATCATTGCAGCACTTTGATACATGTTCACAGCCCTTGTGCCCACGCTTCAGGGGATGCAGCTTCAGAAGGGAGCTGATGTATTTCAGATGCTGTGCCTCTGAATGCTTATTCACTTGAAGCAGACTGCAAAGTGGAGGACACCGTTAGAAACCAGGCAGTATGTTCCCCGCTCCATTCCTTACAGACCATGTAGCGAGAGAAAAATGACTGGATTCTCTTTTGTATGCAGTTCTTACTGGGAGAAACTTTTTAATATAACCCCTGCAGCTCAGCCTCACATAACCTAAGAGTAAACTGCAGGGATTCAGCTCATTATGTCTTTTTTTTTCTCTCTCTCCTAAAGAAACTTCGGTGTATCTGTGGGTGTTGCAAAGGTCATGTAGCTCTACAATAAAAGCTTCAAAAAATGACTTCTCATTCTGAGTTTTAAGAGCACAGTAGTAAGAAAATAATAGGGAGAGAGGATTAACCTACACTGTTATCATCCTGCCACAGAGCACCAGGGGAAGGTTAGGAACTGTTTGCCCACATGGATGTTTGACTGAATATTTTAAATGCGTTTCCTTTAATACATTGCAAATGGAACCTGGGGAGCCTGTCCTGCCCTTGCCACACTGAAGTACAAGCAGTGGTGCTTCATTTCTCGCATGTCTAAAAGCATGAATCTGTGGAAGAAGCTGTGGTGACATTGCAAATGGTAGAACTAGTCCAGAATGACAGACTTTCAATCTCCTGCTAGTTCTGTTGATATCACATGGATATTGTGCTCAGGCAAGCAACACATGAGCCTCACTGAATGGGAGGAGAGAAACAGCGTAAGATGTTCTTCAAACAGGAAAAACTTCTTTATCAATAATCAGAAGGACAAGCAACACTGGCACAAGCTCCGTAGACAGCACTGCAGGTATGATGAGGGAGGGAAGGCAGTCTCTTCATTTTCTCTCGATCAAAGGCTGAGAAGAGAAGTAGCTAGCTGCAGAAACATTACCCAGATGGCCATGCAGACAAAGTCTCTTTTGCTTTCCTCCTTCAGAGCCAGAGAAAAGAGAAAGAAGGATTTTCTGTTCTCTTACCCCCCCACCAACTCACCTTCACGGATTCCCAAAGATTCCCTCAGCTATCAGCTATTTCTTACCAAAGGCCTTCTCAAAAAGAAACCATAATTATCTGCAGCTTTGCTCTTTTTACTGTGGGGTCTGCCATATGGGAGTTAAATTTTTGTGATTTAGTGAATCTTGTACAGCAAGAGAATACTGGTTTTGGAAGCCTTTCTGCTGCTGCTGCTGGATTCCAGCTACGTTGGTGGATGCCATCTGAGGGATAGGTGATGGGCCAGCTGAGAGGTTATGGATCAGGAAAATGGGTGACATTGTAATGGGTGTCTGCGATATACCGCCTTATCAGGAAGTAGGTGAGACCTTCTTCAGAGGACTGGAAGAAGCTCCATGTTTGCAGGCCCTGGTCCTCATAGGGTGCTTTAACCACCCTGATACCTGCTGGAGGGACCACACAGCAGGGCACAAGCAATCCAGGAGGTTTGCATCCATGTGCATTGGTGACAACTTCCTAACACAGATGATGAAGGAGCTGGTGAGGAGAGGTGCTCTGCTGGACCTCATCCTGAAAACAAGGAAAAACCAGCCCGGGATGTGAAAGTTGGGGGCACCCTTAGCTACAGCAACCATGAGATGGTGGAGTTCAGTGTCTGCACTGACAGTTTTATGTCCTGTTTGAAGTCAAGTGGTAAGTAGCTCTTTGTGGCCTTACTAAATGAAGCAATGAAGTCTCCTGTTTGAACAAGTAGTGCTATTTCCAGAGCATCGCACACTAACAGAAAGCATAAGCACCACCATCCTTTACCTTCATTTCTTCATAGATTTCCCTAGAACCCTGTTTTCAAACCTGTTGCCTGAGTCATGGGCATCTGAGTCAACTAATGTTTCAAATCTGTGTATTTTAATTAGGTGCCAGATTTTCATTCCATCAGCTAATTGGCTTCCATATTCTACTGTAATGGTTAATCCAGTGGGAATAAGAATATGCCAGGCTGGCCTTGTTTTTCAGAAGCGCTGAGTGCCCACCGCCCCCTTGATCCCAATGAAATCCACATTCCTAGTATACATTTGCACAGAGTTTGCAGGACTGAGCCTGGATCTCATTTCTGACAGTGAAACATTACCTTGATCATTTGATACCATTCTTTATTCACTTTTAATCATGATTCCACTATTATATTACTACAGAGCAACAATGGATCTCAAAGAGGAATATGTTTCGGACTAAAGCTTTTCAATTAATTTGTGTTAAATACAAAACA
The DNA here is from genome assembly GCA_003342895.1 of Casuarius casuarius. NCBI lineage: Eukaryota > Metazoa > Chordata > Aves > Casuariiformes > Casuariidae > Casuarius > Casuarius casuarius. The sequence continues at coordinate 28,583 of PTFA01000465.1, read as the reverse complement.
GCTTAAAATAGATTTCACAATGTTAGCTGTAACTCAGTAGGAATCTTGGTTTAAGAAGACTAAAATAGTCACTTGCACTGCTAAGAAAAATTATGATCCCTCAGCATGAGTATGACTCATATATCTCCCAAGAAAGCAAATATGCAGCATTAAGATGATTCCTGTGTGCTTTGCAATGGGAATTTGGAGATGCACATAGCAGAGTATTTATTTCTCATGTATTAAAGTGGTTTTGCTTATAGAAGAGCGGAGTCATCCCAATACACATATACTAAGCTGCCGTATTCCTCAGCATGGTGGGAAAATGTATCGCTACAATTCATATTCTTTTCTGAATTGATGTCTTATCTACCAGTAGCTATTTAGTGTGATAATGGCGTTTGATAGATTGGACACAAACACCATTGTCACACTCCACAGCTCTGGTAGTAAATAGTTAGTCCACGGAAGGAGTAATATCCACACATGCAGACTTCAGCATGGAGACTTGAAAGATCTGCAAAACACAGAGAAAAGACCATGTATATGCGTATTTATATGTAATACTTTGGTTAGAGATCTCACCAAGGAAGTGGGAGACAAGATTCAGCTTTTCCTTGAGAGGAATCACTCATCTCAGCTAGCTGTAGTCATCTAAAAGCGAAGTTTTACAGGTTCCTGTACAGGGGATGAAAATGGACAGGCACCTTGAGAAAGCGATCAGTCCTGTCCTGAGACAAATACAAGATGGGGGATGAATCATTCCCTGCAAGGACCTGTGCCTTTCTCTTATTTACGGAGATGGCTCAGAAGTGCTCAGCCATTACAACTAACGTTAGAGCTGAGGTATCACTATGCTGCTGACTGCATTTGCTTTCCATGTTTTTGTTCTTGCCAGCTTTTTAGAGCCAGCCCCCTTAGGAGACCGCAAGCTGGTCTGTGCCCCCACTACCACTTCACCTGTTTTATTCAATGTAAGTTCTTCTATAGCACTTCAACACTGCATCCAGTTGCGAATTAAGCAGTGTAGCTGACTAGCATACACATACCATCTTCTTCCCAGGACAGTTTTTTGGGTTGGTAGGGCAGAGTGTGTTTCTGTTTAACCTGCAAGTCTAATAACATTTCTGCACATCCAGTGAGTAGATACAGGATAAAAGATCCTGTAAAAGATCCTGTTCATCAGCAGTGGACTAAGAGCACACAAACACTTACTGAGGGTCACCTGATGCACAGCGATTTGTTAAGCCATGGTAATTCAGTTATGTGTTAAGCCCTACATGATCACATCTGAACAATGCAAAGAAGAAAATACAGAAAGAGGAGCACAGGAAAAGGAGGAGAAGAGAAACTAAAGTTCTGTTAGCAGCCTGTGTATCTCCTTCCACTTCTCGGTCAATAAAAAGACTGCCAACCAGTGTATTCATCTATGCAAGAGCATATTGGAAACTGACTGGAAAAAACACTGACCTGTGCAGACAGAAGATAGCTTTACAAAAGTGCAAGCTAGCTAGTGAATTAATATTAGTAAATTAATAATAGTAAAATTAGTAAATTTAGTAAATTAATATTGCTGTGAATTAATAGCAATAGCAAAGTAATATTGCTAACTAATTAATAACAATAATGAAGCCAAAAGAAAAAAAAGAGACCATAGTAGCACTTGAACAAAAGATGACGTTAAGCAAGCTGAAGAGCTCTGAGAGCAGAGTTCTCAAATCCTCAGAGAACCCTTTCCGTGGGCTTAGCCTTCCTGCCAATCTCCTTGTTACCTCTCCTAACTCAGTGCTCTGGGGATGTGTCATTCCATCATGTTAATAGCCTTAGTGCCTCTGCTCTAGTCTTGGCCTGCTGTCAGCCCTCCCATCATGCATCCCAGCTGAGTAACAAAGAGGGAGGCACAAGCCTCTATCATCAGCTGTTCATAAAACATAGCCATTTGAAAGAACCGACGCAGAGATGATGACTACAATACAGCTATGGAGGAAAAGCATATTTCCATTCGTGTTCAGACCAAGTGGCCACCGTTTTAAATATGAGCTAAATATCTGCTTGCAAGAAGAAGCAGGAGAGTCAGTTCCCAGCTTGAATCAGGGCATGCTGCAGCTTGTGAGAAGTTCAAGCACAGCCCTGCGTGCCCCAAGATAACAGACCGTGCACGGGCCGTTACCACCAGGGCAGCTGAAGCACAGGAACCTGTGGGGAGAAGAACATGGCTCTATGGGAAAGAAATGAGCAAGCACAAAAATCTGCTTTCCAGGTGAGATACGGACTGAGGGCTCCCTGTCCAGACAAACAGCAAGCCTGGTTTGAGAAAGTGGATTGGACTGTGACTGGAAATGAGAGGCTGAGGGCAGAGGGCTGGGGCTTCCAAATACCGGTTTTTATATGCAGATCATAGAGCCAAGGAAATGCAGCAAACTGCATTTCAGAGCATCAAAAGTTAAAATGTCAGCCTAAGACTCTAACACAGACATGAACTACCTGTCTGCCTACATGTACTGAATAAACCTGAACCATCAGCATGAGCAAAATACACTCTGAACAATGTAACAAATGTTTTCTCTAAAACCTTTACCTTTTGATGTAACTTTGTGCCTTTTCTGGAACCTTTTCCTTAAATGTCATGTAGTTCAAGCAGTATTGATCACTGCAGACTTACTTGGGCTCTAGACCAGTTTGACTAGATGGATTTACAGGTACATATAATCAGACCCCAAAGCATTTTTCTAGTGTAGGTATGACTTGGCAATATTAGCTGAGTTGTGAGGTGGCCCTTGAAACAGAGAAATCAACCTTCACCAGCTAGTTAACATGGCAGATTTCTTTCTTTTTCAAATTTAGTTATTACAACTGCTCTGTCATTCCCACCCTTGTCAAGGGAGCAAGTCTGTAAATACTTGGGCAGGGCTGAAACCTTTCCAGGCACTTCTCACCCTTCATTGGTTTCATCTGTGTTTTGTGTCTGCGCATGCTGTTATGGGAAAGAGCTGTGCATTTGAATGCCTACACAAAACTATCAGGCAGATTTGCCTATATCCACAGGTCAGGCCACTGTGAAATCAGGGCTAAGAAGGAGCCATCTCTAAAAGAAGGAAAGGAGCCGCAGCATGTCCTGTGCATAAAGCTGGCGCCAAGCTTTCTGAATTAATAAATAGGAAATCCAAAGTCACACTCGGAACACATTCTGTCTAGTCAGGATGCAGCGTTGACCTGACGTCCATGAGGTTATTTTCAAGGAACAGTGTTGTGAATGTGCCTTTACTCTGCTGTGATAATGAGAAATCAATACCAAAGGGATATAACTGCTGTACATTGCTTTCTAAGTGATCACAGTATTTGCATTTTTTCCCCTTACCTTCTCCCATACACATTTTATTCAGCTTTCTCTCTGTATCAGAGAAAAAAGGTCAGGCAAGATCCTATTCTAATTAAGCTCTCTGGGGAAAAGTCTGCCTGTCACTGTCGGATACAGCGCCAAGAGGAGCAGGGCCCTGGCACAGGTGCTTCTAGGCTTTACTGTGAAATGCGTATGACAGTAGACAGCCAGGCAAATGATGCAGCTGCAAAAAGGCAGTTTCAGAGCTCCACACCTACACAGAAACTGCCAGCAATTCAACAGGAATATTCCCGAGAACAAAAGGTAATGAAAGAGAAATGGCCAGCAGCTTTTAGTACTGCAGTGGAGCAAAGAATCAAACAACAGAAAGTTACAGGTCAGTACAGAGAGAAAGCAACATATAAACATCATGGCAGAACATCTCCACTTTTTCTGCCAGACATTGGGATAAAGAACATTATTAGGATCTTCTAGCTGAGAGCATCATTCTGAAGAACATGAGAGTTTTTCAAGAAGTATCCGAATATGGATCACAAAACCTCTCCTTTTCATATCCACAGATTTTATGCATTCCCATAAACCTGATTAAGTCTAACCGCACTTACTACCAGCCTTATTTTTTTACAATAAACGTTAAGGTGGCTTGCCCATTGACAGTAATAAAAGGCTCCTAATCACTTTTAAAATTCAGACTGAGATTATAGATATAAGGCATTAAATCCCATTAGATTACACAGACAGGCCACAGGCTTATGTGGATATTTTGGTATGCTAAAGTGCTTACTATTCAAAATTCATTTGCACTATTTTATTTTTGCTAATACATTTTATCATTTCCTTTTCCTCATTTGAAGCAAGCACAGGAAAGCACTTACCATCTCACACAACTGCCAAATGATCCTTTGGTGTGTCGTTAGCACTTGTCAGAACTGAGATGCTATTGTATGACATTTTGCTGAATATCACTGTATTCTGATCTTTGGAGAGCTAGGCTTTCTTATTATAAATTCACAGCAGCAGTTCGCTGTTGAAAGCTTCTGTTTCCAGTGGACACCTTTCCCTCGCCCTTTATGGGATCCTGAGGTTTTAAAGTAAACAATTCATTCTGTTTCTGATAAGTCATATTAAAATATTGATCTGGGGGGAGGGAGATGGCCCTCACTGCACAGAGCCAGAATCACCTTTAGTCAAACAGACCAAAGAAAGGAAAAAAAGCCCTGAAAGCTCAATTTTCTCTGTCCCTTCAGATGGAGGGCAGGGAAGAAAGTGGGAAAGTGGGAAGTTATATTAACCCGGTCTGAAAGAAGTTAAATTGTATGCCTTAAAAATGCTATTGCGCTGGTATGCCAACAAAATATGTTTTATTTTCAGCTGCCTGTGTTTGTTTAACCCTGAGATGAAGAGCGTTTATTCAGTCTTCCTATTAATTGCTTCCTTCTTTCAGTGAGAGTGACTGCATCAATTCCTTGGATCATACTGCTAACCTTACTGTTTACTGCTGGATTTTACCATTCTTTTTATTTATTTATTTTCATTTACTGTCCTTTCTGCACAGGCATTTTCAGAACTCTCATCACCAAAGAACCTGCCAGTGTACATTTTTAATGTGCTTTATGTTCCAACACACCTATGAGACAGGGGAAATAAGTCTGATTTCAGTTAACCCTATCTGAATACAGAGGGCAAAACCAGGAACTAAACACAAGTCTCAGGATCTCATCTAGATAATCAACAACTTGCTCTCTCCTTGCTTTCCAGCTTTGATATAAATAAATCTTCAACAGAACATAAATGCAACTTCTGTTCTTGTTAAGACACCTTCCCTGACCAGAGCTAGAGCAGGATAATCAACAACTATACCATTGCATAATTCCCCACATTTAAGGTACAATAAATTTCACCTTTTTTGTAAAGGCTAGCATGGGATTTGAACTTCAGAGGTCCCACAAGATGAATTAAAGTCACACCTTCAGGACAATAACCTTCCTGATAGTTAACTTGTTGCTACTTCATTACTTCTTTCCATTACCATGTCTTACCTCCATGCTTTTATTCCATTAGAACATAAGCATTTTGTAACAGTTCATTCTTAACTGAGAATACTGTTAAAAAAAAAAAAAAAGTGAAGTTCCCAGTATAATAACTCGCATACTTCTGACTTTACTGGTTTTGGCCTAATGTCTTCATTTGGCACTGGAAAAGCACTGGGAAATCAAACCTGAAAGAAATCATGTATCTTGCTCTCTCCTTGCTTTCTAGCTTTTATATAAATACATCTTCAACAGAACATAAATGCAACTTCTGTCCTTGTTAAGACACCTTCCCTGACCACAGCCAGAGCAAGATTAAATAGTCCAATATATATGAACTCTAAGAATTACAGCTCTCCTTTTGTGAGAATGGTCCTGCACCTAATAGATTCAAAAACATAATACAGTACTGCGTAATGGGGAAAAAGCCCTGAACTACAAAGCCACTAGAATGCCCTCATCTTTACCAATTTATGGCACATCTTTTCTCCTTTTAGTTGTCGTGTATTTGGATTGTAAATTTGTCATGGCAAGAACTATCTCCTACTGTTTCCTAAAATGGTGCCTAATCACAATATAGCTCCAGTCTCAGGTACTCCAGTAATACAAATAACGACGACAGTCATGAATAAGAAGGTGCTACACTACACTTCCTATATGAATGAAAGGAGCTATATTTATACATTCTTGGCAGTCTTTTTGCTGCATTCATGGTCCAAGAATATTTTTTCTCTTACAAAAGACTCGAGAATATATAATTATGAGGAATTAATGACACATTTTTATACCCTCCTCCCAGAAGAAGAGAAAGAACAACAACAAAAAATTCTGCAATTCTGAAAGTATTCACAGTACCTACTTCAGGAGCTTATGTTTCCTGTGTAGCCAATAGATGTCCATCTTTATTGACCATTCAGCCACTTGGATGCACTTATACAGTCTCATTTTTTATCTTTATAAAGACATTAACAGAAGATGACCGGGAAAATTCTGGAGTGAATCACATAATCTGGCCGATAACCAAATGTCAAACAAAACCAGGATCTACTGAAGTCAGTAGAAACATTCCTGCTGATTTCTGAAAGGTCAGGATAGCATCTACAGCATTTATATGTCTGGATACTCTTTGTGTATGCAGACATCTTGCACAATGGGACCTTAATTCTGCTATGGTTATTATTACTAATAGACTTGCTGTAATATGAGGAGAAATATACCCCCTGTTACAGCTATTATTTTTAGAGGCCCAATGACTAGGTCATTTAAATGGTGACTCCAGGAATCAAGGCTCTTAACCCAACTTTGCTACTTGCCATATGCAAAACCTAGCACTACTCTCGATCTTACCTTCTTCGATGTTACCTTCTGCCCTTAGTCTATTTAGAAATTCTTCTGAGACAGGGACTTTTTTTAATTTGGTATTAATATTGCTTCTAGTCGCTGAAAACTGTTTCAGTTGACGCTTCCATACACACACAGTATAAAGAAGCTGAAATTACTAGTAGTAGCAGTAGAAGTAGTTCATAGTCTGCCCATAATATTAAAACAAGGCTTGTTGAAAATATTTATTTAAAAGTTATCTGTATAATTACACCAGAATTGCATGTGAAAACTCCATATGCCATTCTGAAAATATGGATGTGCATTTGAAGTCTACAGGAGGTATCTGTTAACTTACTTAATCATAAAAATAAAGCAGAAACCCCTAAATTAAAATTAAAAAAAATGCCACTATATTCTTCAAAAACAGTAGTGAAAGACTAAAATGTGCTACTTTTCATTACAGGGGAAACACCACTTATTTGGTATTTCCGAGACTGTGTTTCTGAATAAAATCTGTTTTCCCCCAAGTGGAGCTCTGCAATTGAAAATGAAGTACTGCCCATGGAGTCACTGATGATAGTCTGAAACAGCGTTGCAACATCCATTACTGTTGCAGACTGGTTTTGGTCCAACTCTTTGAAATTAAATGCCAAATTATTTGGAAATTCCTAAAAAAAAATGGACTGGTTTGTTTAAATGTTGGTAAAGGTGACACAAGGACAAATAATGCAATACACATTGCACATGCATCTGAGGGCCAAATTCTCCTCTTGAAAACATGTAGCTATGACCCTGAGCAAAATGATCTAACTCTGAAGTTCAATCTAACATTGAAGTTGGCACTGCTCAGAACTAAGGGATGGACACTCTGACTTCCAAAGGTCCCTTCCAACCTAAATTATTCTGTGATTCTATGATTCCATCCTATGTGCACAGCTCCTACTGACAATGGTGTCACTATACAAAGGCTGAATTTCAGCCCACGTAAGAGAATCTTTCCTATCGTTTTTCTTATATAAAATGCGGAGGATATAAAGCATGAAATAGAAATCTAGAGGATGGAGCCTTTTCTCTGTAGATGAAAGAACAGCCCCCAAACTAACGGAATAATAACTTATCAGAGAGTCAAAATAGGGCTTTTTACACTGGGAAGTTTTTAACAGTGAGAAAGTTTTTCACACTGGGAAGATTTAACAGGGAAAAAGAAGCTAACATTTGGCTCTGTAATACCTTAATTACGAAATTCTTCAATGAAGAAAAGCAATTTTGGCAAAAAACAAGTTAAATACTATGTGCATGAAGAGCTCAGTGGTGTATTAGGAGAATCATTTCATGCTGTTCAGAAATGATATGGGCCTACAGGGGTTTGGGAGTGGCACTGTCCCTTTGGAAGAATAAAGCTTCTTTGCAGCTGTCTAATTTTGAGCATAAATCTATTATGGGTTCAACAAAACTCATTTTGAAAGCTTATTAGGAGCTTAAAAAAACACAATTACTTTGCCTATTTAGAGTAGACTTTGAAAAGCCAGTTTCACCATTCAGTTCAAACTGAAGACTCTCAGATAAGAGTTAATTTACATGACCTGAAAGAGGCTTGCATGAATTGGTTTTCGTTCCTTTTTTCCTACACTTATATGAAAGCTTTTTCTTCCTCATTTGTATGGCCTATCCCCTCATGCTATTCAGCTAATTTATCACAAACTCAGGCTGACATCAGCTGCAGTTCTGTAAGGGACAGACAAGTGGAGCCACAGTCGAGGAGGGAGTTGGAGCAAAAGACTCTGATCTGAAAAGTCTGATGCTGAAAGGTACAGAGGATTAAAAAGGAACAACTGAGGAACCAGTTCACAGAGTGCTCAATTCTGCAATCCACAGGACTGCAGATATTTAAAGACTTTTCTTTCTTTAGGTTCCAACCTCAGAATTTAACTGTTGCACTAACGGGCACTCACTTATGGGAATTTGAATGTCTTTGTGGCTTTACTCCAGATCTCTCTTTAATGAGCATACAGTCACTACACTTAGAACTGAATTGACTTTGGGATGGCTGTTTCATCTATGGAAAAATCCGGCCACAACCTCCCAACACCAGACATGGTGTACTTCATTTAAAAATTTCAGACAAATGTGTGTGGAAGTTATGGGCCAGCTCCTTTATGGGGTAAAATGACATCTACCCAATGGTATAACTGAATTTGTCCCTTTCTTATGACCCATTAATTTCAGTGAAGCTATGCTTATTTATGTCAGTTTAGGATATGACCATACAGTTTTGAGAGTAAATCGCTACAGAAATCCTTGAGCTGCAAGTGGGCAAAGCTCGTCCAGGCCAGCCCTGTTTACCAGCTCCAATACCACAGGGTAAGAGCCAAAGGTGAAGCATATGTCATAGCAGGACAGCTTAGATCACAGAAGGGGAAACGTTATGACCCTTCTTAGTCAATGGCTGGTGGTTAAAGATTACCTATTCTGGTCATTCTGACTACTAGATAGAGAAAGATTAGCTTAAAACCTAGTATAAAGTAGAGCAAAGGTATTTAACCTGGAAACCATGATCTTTTCTGATTTCTGCTGGGCCTCAGTAAACTAAATTGATCTGAGTTTCCCAATAATCAAACTCATTACATCAGTTCTACGTCATCCTGGCATTCCCCGCAATGATTCACCATCTGACACATCAGAGATGAATTCGGGCTGCGGATTACCTTCATATTAAGGGTATAAAGTCTGATTAACAATGTATCTTCCAGGAAATTTCTGTGACATAATGTTACATGCACTAGATGCAGAAAGTTTATTTTTAGAATTATAAATAAGGGATTGTCATTCTAAGAATATTGACCTAAATTGTTTTGGAGCTCAAATCCCATTGGCATTATTATCTTCAGGAACTGCCATAGCAGATCAAACCCTTGTTCAGCCGTGGCCAGTGCCAACCTACCTCTGAGAAGACAAAAAAGACTCAATGTTTGCTCCCTCCTCTGTTCTGCGACTAGTTTACCTTAATATCTTACTAATTTTTGACGATACGTATTCAAGACCGCTGCACCTGCATGATATGCTTTCACGCCCAGCACAGAAAATGGCTGTAATTACCCGGCAGACGCTCCGGCGGGAAGCAGCCGCGGTGCAGCCCTCGCAGTGAAGGGGGGTGGAGGTGAGGCTGTACCTGCTCCCTTTCCTTTAGCGCCGCTGGAGCTGCACAGAAGAAGAGGCAGAAAAGCACGTGAGGGTCTTTGGTTTGGAGGAAGACAAGCAACGTTACTCTCTTTTTTTTGTATCTGCATTGTTTGCAAGTGATAAAACAGTCCAAATCCTCCTCCTCAAAACGCAGAGAGATGTTACTGGCCTGACACGTTTTAATTACCCATCTAATGGCTTTGGCTTGGAAGTGGAGAGCTACATACCCGCGAGGCGCAGGTGCTGCGCTGCTCGGCGGGGCGCGGTGCTGCCGGCTGGCACTCTGCAGAGCCTCCCCGAGGCGAGCGCAGCGCCGGGCGGTGCAGGGGTGCCGGGGCATGGCGGCAGAACCTTCCAGAAGGGAGGGGAAGGCTCCCGCTGTGCTTCACCTCACGCCGCAGAGCCTCCCCGAGGCGAGCACAGCGCCAGGGAGTGCAGGGGTGCCGGGGCATGGCGGCAGAACCTTCCAGAAGGGAGGGGAAGGCTCCCGCTGTGCTTCACCTCACGCCGCAGAGCCTCCCCGAGGCGAGTGCAGCGCCGGGGAGTGCAGGGGTGCCGGGGCATGGCGGTGGAACCTTCCAGAAGGGTGGAGAAGGCTCCCGCTGCGCTTCACCTCACGCCACAGAGCCTCCCCGAGGTGAGTGTGGTGCCGGGGGGTGCAGGGGGCACTGGGTGCCGAGGCATGGTGGCAGAACCAAAAGGGCAGGGAAAGTAGTGGCCTTGATGCTGGGCACTCTCAAGGCGGCAGAACCTTCCAGAAGGGTGGGGAAGGCTCCAGCCTCCCTGCTGAGGCATGTGCATGGCGGCGGAACCTTCCAGAAGGGCGGGGAAGGCCCTGGCCCTGCCCCTGGCCTGCGCATGGCGGCAGAACCTTCCGGAAGGTCTGGGAAGGCTCCAGCCCCGCCGCCATTTTTAAGGAAAGGCTTGCCCAGCTGTTGGGGTGCAGCACCCGCGACGGAGCCCACCCGCGGCTGTTGCCGTCTGGGCCGTTGGCGACAGAGCGCTGCCAAGAGCGCCAGGAACAGGGGAAAGGGTGCTTGGTGCCTGTCGCCGGCTGTAGCCAGCTCCGATTGATCGATCCTTACTTATTTTAGCTCTTAGTGACTGGTGAAGTTTATTCTGGGTGTGAATAGTCATAACGTGTGTTTCGTCTATCTCCCTGTGAGACCTTTCGAGTTAATCCAATTAAAAAGGATTCAGGAAAGGCTTTCACACGTTTTGCTTTTTATTGTTTTTGCTCTGTTGATAAAAGACAAATTACAGACTTGAAAAGTAGTTTGGCCTTTTTTAAAACTATGAATACAATGTCTTTATAACTTTATTTTGAAACTTTAACCTATTTTTCCTCTGCTGCTTAGTTCTGGACACGGTCGGATGGTGACTGGCTTGTGTTAGCCGACATAGTAAAAGCACATTGAGACAAGAAGGCAGTTAAGGTTACCTAAATACAGGTTGGTGATATTTTTTCTTTTCTTTATTCTCTGCACCTGTTCTCCTAATTAAACAAAAAATAATGTGGCTGTGATATCAGAGGTTTGGAGGCAAAGCGCAGGGGAAAAATCAAGGAATTTTAGTCATTAAGTGTTTTATATGACATTGCAGATACTTTTCTTGCTAAATGCAAACTTTAAATAGATATGGTATTCAGTCTTATCAGATAGTAGTGTTTCTTAGTTAATTAGCTCCTTTAATATCCTACCCAGCACGAAATTGAGTTTCACATGGCTATTCCAGTCCTGGATCCAACACCTCTGTGCAACCAAAGTATCCTTCACAAAATCCTGATTTCAAGACCTCAGAGAAAAAGAAAATGCTGTTTCTTTTGCTAGTCTGTCTCTGTGGCTGACAGCCACGGAGTATGTCGGTGGTGAAGGGAACAGACCTTTTGGGGCAGTTGGCTCCATTTGCTCACACTGATGCCAGCGGTGAGAGACAGGGATCGTAGTTTCTCTTCATAGGTTAAAAGTGACCTTCTGTAGTGGAAAGAGGTTCAAAGCAGGAAGAAAATAGTCTGGTCCTGAAAAAGGAATTGAAGATCTCTCTCTTTCTCTTTCTCTCTCCCTCTAACTAGAAAAGTCTACCTGTTGTATTGGTAATTTAGGAATGCTACTGAAAGGATATTCTTTCTGGAATGGGGAGCAAAAGCTGGTTTCCAATTTGAAACTTGAATTGCTGTGAAATATAATCAGTTTATATATTGCAGACAACCTGTATGTAGAAACAACAGGTGAATAAAATATGCATTTTGAGCTCAAGATAAAATGAAGCAGCAAAAATTCCAGGCCCAGCACTGAGAATTGCAACAGTATTCAACAAAAAATACTGAAATAGTAATTATTAATCTACCTTACAAACAGTAGAAGCAGGGTTTGGGGGTTACACAGCTGTTGAGACAAATAGGAAATTAGCAAGTATTCATTGAAATCAGGTGTGAGGGTGTCTCAGGTGCCTTTAGAGAGACTTTTGAACAGCTATCTGCTCTTTAAAGTGATACTTGGGATAGGCAAGTGATCAGAATAGTCTCTACCAAACTGGAGAAGCTTACTTATTGCAGTGGGTATTAAATTTACTGGATAATACAGGTTCTTAAGACTTTTCTTCTGGATTGACTTGGCTGCCATGAGGAAGCTTACAATTGACAATTAAGGTAGGAAAGATTAGTTCCATACTTCTAATCTGGGGTTGTAATGGGATGGTTCTGGGGTTCTAGTACTCAGTAATTAAAATAAGAGTCACTGTTCTCTTAAAAATAATGAACTGCAAGTAATAGCTTTGCTGGGTGCTGCCGAGAGCATCTTGGCATGTCTTAGAGTTGATGTCCTCTATAAACCAGATATCCGTGGATGGTGGGAAGTGAACTGGCTCAGAAATAAATTGCTGGAAAACTTATGATCTCCAAGAACTGAGCTTGTCTGAAGGCCTAAGTCTGCGTTTTCATCCTATTCAATGGGATCCTCTCACAAACGTGCTGAGTTTGTCACTCTCCCTGAGTGGTGGAAGTGAGAATGGCATTTTTGAAAAAGAACGGATCTTCAATTTGTGTTCAATAGTATCAGGAGAGTCACAAATGGAGAGAGTGTCCCTTTCTGCAGTATTATTTTTACCTTTGCCTCAAATAAGGAAAGGAAACAGCAATAGAAAGAAAGCAGGTCTTGTTTGTACAAGAACAGTTTACTGCTCGTGAGGTGCTGTGAGAGTAGCCATAGGATGTAGTTGTGCACCCACTGGAATACCCTACAGCCCATACCCTATAGCAGTCACCTTGTCAAATGATAGAGATAAGATGGCAGCTGTTCTGTACCTGTCCTTTTCTGTTGACTGGACATCAATCTAGGCCTGTACCTGTATTGCTCTGAAAGCAGTATTGTGCCAGGGAAGAGCTGTGGATCTGAAAGAGCTCGGAGAAGGAAAGAGTGGAAATGGAGAGCAATATAACATGGAATCCCCGCCCTTCTTCCCCCCCCCCCGAGTATCTCATGCCCAGGAATTGACTTAAAATCTCAGGAAGGGGAGGAAAAAAGGTGAGGTTAATAAAATCAGAGATGGCCTTGCATTTAGCCCTCTGGATAGGTGAATGGCCTGGGCAAATGTGATGGTATCTGGACCCCTGCCAGTTCTGCAGTTTCTGTGTTTCAGATCGGAGGGAGGTGCTCCGGACAAGGTCATTCAGGACAGGATAGCACGATCCTTTCAAAACCAGCTCCTGGGAATCTGTGGGGTTGCAGTCTACTAAAGCATGAGTAGTATGGCCCAGAGCTGCCAAAAATATTTTCCTGAGTTGTAATCCCAAAGATAGTGTTGATGAACCAGGCTTAAGCATTCATGTTCCAGAAATGCAGAAGGTCTAGGCCTTATTACATACTTGTTTGGTGTTTATGCTATCACCTGCAGCATATGCACTGACAGAAAAACTTAATTGTATCTGAAACAGGAACATAGAGCCTGGACTCCAAGTAGCTGAGACAGGAGGTAATCTTCTCCCTTGTTTGTGAGACCTCCTTGATTGGAAACCTTTCATCTGAGGGTTAGGAGATAGCTGTGGAATGTCAGATCTCCTGCAGGGATCAAGGGACCATCAGTTAAAATGTGGTCTGGTATGTTATGAAGCTGAGGAAGAGGATGGATTTAGATGACTCTTGCTAAGGAGCTCTTACAGCCTATACAGTGTTTTCAAGACCAGTATTTAAGAGTGCTTGTTTCTGGGTTTATGAATGAGGTCACTGAGTTTCTGCAACTCTCATGAGCACGGAACAGTTTGTACTTTTATTTTTTAAAAAAAAACCCTGCTCAAGGTTCTGAGGTGCACTGCAATACACAGTGGATCATGAAATTTGCTTATTAGGGCAAGTATGGTACTGTGACTGATTTTTGTTCTTCAGGACTTGCACACCATAGAGACCTCTGAGGTAACCCATGGGGGTACTCTCAGTGCACTGAGGAGTTTTCAGTTGTGTTCTTAGTGGTGCAAGGGACAGCTCTAACCACGACAAATGCCTGAAAATCAATTGTTGTAAAGAATTATTTCTGGAAAGCAGAAAAGCTGCAGAATACAGCAGATAATAAAATTGCAAGAGGGAAGGGCAGCACTGAAATACTGCATAGTGAAATGTACGGCTCAGTTATGTTAGACCCAACACCTGATTAGTATGTCAGATCTTGTATTGAGTAAAGTGTTTAAAGTCTGAAAGTGACGCTGAAAGGACGTTATCTCCAAAGACATAAATGAATGAAATGCTAGAACATCTGGAGAACAGCGAGTGATCGATCCTAGATCTAATAAAGGCAGATTCCACTAGCATCAGCTTCCCAAGAAATGATGATCCTTATCTACCCTTTGGACTGTACTAACTTCAAAAATTTTTCTTTGACTATATGAAGCCCCAGTGATGTTATATCTTACTCTTCAAATCTACTCATTGCGGAAATGTTGCCCACATTTGTGTGATGATCTCTAGAAAGTAAAGTTTTTTTTGAGTCTCTCAGCACTGTATTTGGCCTGTGTAAATTTACTATTGGATGGTCTAAAACAATACTTGGCAAATTTTTAGAGAGAAGACGGTAAGCTCCTGCTGTGGACAAAGCAAGAGCTGCAGTTTCCTGACCCGTCCCTATTATCAAGCTGAGATTTGGGCGGGGGAGCTCTAGCATGATATTACTAGAGATTCGTATCTAGGTTCTTAATTGCAGTTCCCCTCATGGGCTTGTTACCCTGCCTAGTAGGCAATGGATGGTGGCATATGTAAGAATTTCCTGGTATATTAAACAAATCCTTTGTAGTGCCCTACAACTCCAGAGTCCAGTAAACTTTTTAAAATTATTTTTAAACAAACATGTATTCTGAGCAAAGCTTCAGGACATGTTTTCGTTGGTGTTTGAGAATAAAGAACATCCTATCCTGTACCTCAGCCAGAAACATTTGCCATTGAAACAGGAACATGCAGTAATATGGTCATTCCTTGTGCATACTCTTGTAATACACCATTGATCCGTGACAGCATGTGCAAGTGGATGTAGGTGTCTTTCCTAAAGAAGGAGCTAGATGTGAAAAGGGAAGGGTCTCATTACATTGGGGGGGGGGGGGAAGGGAGAGATATGTGATTGGATGTATGAGCTCTTTAAGAAAGACACCTGGCCTCTACTCAAGAAAACAGGTGTGGGTAGTAGGAATTAGCTGCCTGCATAATCAGTTACCAGTTCAGATGACCAGAGCTTTAAATTCATTGCCATGAGCTCACTAGTTTTCCAGGTCATACAATGTTGTGCTCAGAATACATTTACAAAAGAACTCAATTTGAGACTTCTTTCTTTCTTCTGTGATTCACTTCTCAAGATTTCACTGCATTGATATTAGTGTTTGAAAGAGGAACTAACTTGCTGGTCAAACTTGTTTCCATTTTTTTGAAATGGAAACCGAAGACCCATTTGTGAGAGGTGAGGTTTTTTTTTTTTTAAGGGAAGAGGTCCAAATTCAGTTTGCAACACCCACTTGAAATATTTTTATTTTGAAATGAAAATATTTTTATTTGGAAATAGCACTGAGATGTTTCTGTAGTGTTGTGAACCAGGATATATGTTGTATTAATCTATAGTAGTCTCTATAGTCTAGGAATTATATTTCATAGCCACCATATAGCCCCCATAATGCAATATGACATTCCTCTTTTGCTGAATCATTGATATCATCTTGCTGTTATTTCTCAGAACATGATGGCTATATCTAAGCTGCAATTTTCTTTAGGTCACACAAACTTTTAAAAACATATATTTAGTTCCAGAAGAGTTGTCTTCAGCCAAAGAAGTTTGGGGTTTCTTTTTTTTTGTTTGCTTTAAAAGCTAAAGCTTTCCATTGGCACTAAAATAAAACAACATTTTCCACCCTCTGATAACTTTTCTATTGTGCTGGAAATCAATTCAACACATGCAATTCTTGTTTCAGTAATCCCAGTGGATTAAAAATTTTTGAAAATAGAAGATAGGCTTGAGTTTTCATAAAGACTGAGCAATAACTAGTAATATTCATATCCAAGTGAAAAATTTTTAAACTCTGAAAATTGCAGTCATTTTAACACTATTTACTTTCATAGTTTATTTAGGGATTCAGCGATTACTTTTTCTGCTTACTGATAAAAATACATTTTTAATTTTATGCTTGTAGGATAAATTCTGAAATGAAATTTGGAACTCACCTGCTGTTCCTAGAATATTCCTGAAAACTTGTTTTCTTCTGAGGAAGTTTATTATGACTGGAAAAAAAATCAAAAACCACACATACAAAGCTTAGTTATTATCCCCAGTGATAAGTCACTTATTTCCTCCTTATATTAGCTGATGTTTTTTCCAACTTACTTTCAAACAGTATCCTACTGTCTATATTATGCAGCTGCCTTTAAAATTGTGTGGTAGGTACGGCACTGGGCAAACATTGCATTTTATCCACTGTGCCAAAACCACTGACTGTATGCGCTGCTCTGGGGTCAGAACAGACACTTTTCATGGAGTTTGGCTTTGTTAAAAATTACTCAGTCTGCAATGTATCAAGTGCAAGCCTTTTCTTAGACTTGATTGATACTGCGGATATTATTTCTTTAGGACTTGTCAGCTCTGGTTTGTTGTTTACCCTTTTGATAGGGCTTCACTTTTCAAGGGGGTGGCATTTGGCAAGATCTGCTTTCCAGAAAAGTTCAGTGTGGTCTTAGCACCTGCGAGCAGGTTCGGTCGCTGGAAGGACTGTGCTGTCCTGTGCAGCTCTTTGAGGATGCTAGGTTTTACGAGCAGAGTGCTGTTCTTGTGTGCCTCTGGGGCAGAAGAGGCTGTAGCTGCGAGACTCAGACTCTCTCAGCAAGCTGGCAACGTGCTGAACTGAAGTATGCTCTAATAATGTGTGGTCACCGACACAGACAGGAACATGTACCTTAATGTTGTGAAATATGCCTACCAGTGGAAAAATCCACATGTGTTTCCAGTGTGACTGGTGCATTGAAGTACAATAGTCTCATAGATGGCTTGTTTCAGCCATTTCACGATAGAGGCATTATCTATATGAACTTGAAAATGTTAAATATTAATCATTCTTATCAGCCCTCTGTAAGCAGTAACCCAGTGCCCTGTTTTAACTTCAGGTAAATGAACAAAC
Organism: Casuarius casuarius; assembly: GCA_003342895.1. Classification (NCBI taxonomy): domain Eukaryota; kingdom Metazoa; phylum Chordata; class Aves; order Casuariiformes; family Casuariidae; genus Casuarius; species Casuarius casuarius. The sequence continues at coordinate 11,098 of PTFA01000465.1, read as the reverse complement.
ACTCTGGGCAATTCATGAAAGAAGTCCCTTATGCATCAAGATTCGGCTTGTTTCACAATTCTTAAATACCAGTTCCATGCCTTCCTCTAGAGCATGTGGCCTGTAATTACACTTAGCATCGAACGAGTTGCTTGTAATATCAGTGGACAGGCGGTAGGAATTACTTTTCAGTCAACAAGGGCCTGACCTGAAGAGCATAACTGCCTCGATCTGAGGTTTTGGTCAGCTTTGCGATAAAGACTGCAGCTAACTTCTGAGTCCCTCCTGTGTTCCTCCCCTCTCCATGCCAGGAACATACCTTCTCAGGACACGAAGATGAAAGGCATTTTCTGCCAGATCAAAGCATTGATTCCTCCCCGCCCCCCCCCCTCCCCCCCCCCCCCCCCCCCCCCCCCCCAAACAATGAAATACCCAAAAAAAAAAAAAAAAAAAAGAACCCCGGAAAAACCCTCCCCCCCCCCCCTTTTTTTTTTGGGGGGGGGGGGGGGGAGGGACACATGACAATGGTGATTAGCATGCCCCCCTCCCCCCCCTCCCCATCTGCCCTGTGTTGTTACAGGACCTATCTGCAGTAGGAGCCAGAGCTAGACCAGGTGGCTCAGGGCTTTATCCAGTCGAGTCTTGAAGATCTCCAGGGATGGAGACTGCACAGCCTCTCTGGGCAACTTGTTCCAATGCTTGGCTGTCCCCATGGTGAAAAAAATTCTTCTCACATCTAGTCTGAACCACTCTTGTTCCAATTTATGCCTGTTATTTCTCCTTCTCCCATCATGCACCATTGGCATGATGGGAGCTGGGCTAATCTGATAATTCCAGAGTCCCTAACATTTAGGAAGAGACCATATAATGAGGGAGCAAAAGCAAAATAATTGTTTTTGTAAGTAAAGTTAACTAAGCGCAAGAGAAATTAGCCAGTACTGTATAAGGAATGCCAGAAAGAACCTCATCAAGAACTTGGGGAACTTCAGTCTAGAAGAGAGCCAGGAATGGATCAGAAAGGTAGGAGTTGTTATTTCTTGGGAAAATTGCTAACATAAAGTTCCAATTTAGTTTAGGACTAGTGAGTAATTCAACTGGACAATAACACAAGTAAAGGGTGTGTGGACAAGCTACCTCAGTTCTGTATCATAATATACATTAAATGAAAGTAAGAAAATGGGGCAAAATCTAGGTAGCACCCAGATTTGGGTGATGATGTGATCCTGAGAATATAAGCTATGCCCAGAATTGCACTGAAAAATCCAAGCAGGACTACTCATCTCTGTTCTAACCCTTCTGATTTGTTCCTGAAGCAGCAGTGAGAAAATAGCATATTTTTATCAGCTGCTAAGAGTACCGAGGATGACATGCACAGTAAGTTCATAGGATCTGAGGATAATTCAAGTCGGAAGGGATTGCAGGAGGTCTCCAGTCCAACTTCCTGCTCAAAACAGGGGTGGCTGTCAGATTGGACTATGTTCGTCAGGGCTTTAGCCCGCTGTGTTGTGAAGACCTCCAGGGATGGAGATGGTACAACCTCTCTGGGCAATGTGTTTCCCCATTTGATCAGAAGAGATCCGGTAGATCAGCTGTGAAACGGCCAATTGGCTGGTGCTGGCCAATGCGTTCTTCTGTTTGCTGATGTAACGTGTATGTATTTTTCCTAAGTCTTTTGAGGCATCACTAGATTTCCAGTAGTGTTTTTGAGAAAACAAAATATCTCATTAGTAGTAATGAAAACTTATACTACCATACCTCTTAAGAGCCAATAACATAAAATTAGACTTTTAATATGTTAAATGCTGCATGAAAACAGTGAAAATGATAGTTTATTCTTTAAAGATTTTACAGTCTAAGTAAAAGACAAGTGAAAGCCTGATGAGGGAGCACAAGGCAACAAAGACAATTTGCGTTCTTTTCAAAACACTAGCAGTCTGTCTGCCATGTATTTTTTCTGTAACTTCATGAAGAAAGAGGCAATGCGGAAGATTTTTGAAGGCAGTAATGCTTTGTTTATGTGAGTATTGATGTTTCTGTCATACCATGTGTGAGGGAATTAAAGCACTTCATTGGAAACAACTAGTAGGTGATGGTTCTCTTTCCTAGTGGGAGGCAGGGCTGGCGTTTTAACACCGAAGGAAAATTCATAGCTAGTGTGAGGCTTTGAGAAGAGGAAGTGTTTATATTTGGCCTTGAGAAGGGTTACAAAGAGCAAGATGATGTGAACAAAGCAGCAGGTGAGAGATATATTTGAAAAAAACACTCCACATCAGTTCTTTCATTAATCTTCTTACATATTAAGCCTGCTGTTACTGAGGTTCCTTGCTGCTGCCACAACATGGGTACTGATGTTGCCTTCTAGGGGCCATAGAAGAGGAAATGTCAAATGGCACAATGGCTAGTGAAAACCGATTAAAAAAGAAGGAAGATCAGAGTTACTACTTAGCATATCAATTATTCATTTTTTTGAAGTTACTTCAAATCTTGTCAAAAATCTGAAGAATATTGACTGAAAAGGAAGTTATCTATGTATTTTTAAAGTTAATGTCTTAAACATACTCAAACTTTGGTAAAGCAGAAAAAAATTCACAAATGCTCCCCTTAACTTCATTCAGGTCTATCTTAGACTACGTTATGTGGCCACAATAGCAAAACAGTCCAGAGAACTGCATGTCTGATTTCCCTGACTGACTGCAAGAACTTTCAAAGCTGCATAATTTGTTATTATTTGTAAACTTCAGAAAAAATGTCTTGTGCTGTCCAAGGCTTTCTCTCAAATCCTTCTCTATTGCTACAGTTTCCAGTAATTCTTTGGGAGTAATAGATCTAAGAGTACCAGTTACTGCAGCAGTGCTCAGAAAACGTGACAGGGAGGTACCAGAGCCTCGGAGAGGGGCAGGCCAGAGACTGCTTGGCCTGATGAGGCTGAGACAGTATTTGGCCGCTCTGCGGTGGGGCACGTACAGTGCCAAGAGAACTGTAAGAAACTGTTGACAGTCTTGGTTGTGATGCAAACTGGTGAATATCGTGGGTGAAAACCCTGTGGCAGCATCCCTGGCAGAACTGCTGTTGGTGTTTTTTGTGCAGATCTGTCCATACCCTGAAGGATGGGAGTCCAATGCATATGGCCTGGATTCCACCCACTATGTCCTATGCAACAGTTCCTTGCTTTCATTAATTAAAGGATTTTGCTGGAAAGGATAAAGATGAAGACTTTATCTGTTAGAAGCAGCTTGTGATACAGTTATATCTAAGCTAGTGAAGTGTCAGTCAGAGGTTCACAAGGATTGGCTGAATCAGTTCTTCCTCAAAAATAATGCTTTCTTCAAATAAAATTCTCCTGGAAAACATCTGACCAAATATTTCAACTCAAGTGAAAAATTTAAAGCTCAGTAAGTTTCTATTTCACTTCTAAGTGCATTTTTATTAAATTCTTCAAATCTGGCATGAATATTGCACTTTGAATTAAAATAAAAATACTGCATTTTCAAGTGTTGCTATTAAAAATTATTACACTTTTATATTTTTTTCATTGCATTTTTTTTAATCCAGCTTTCACATATTTTAGTTGCAACATGAGGAGGACATTGAGCACAGACCAATGAGGGTACTATATTTTGCTTATTTAAGTTCTCTGATCCAGTGAAGAAACTAAAGTGATGAAGTATTGACGTGATGCTAATTTGAAGTGATGGATATTGTGTGAAGTTCTTAATTTTTAATGGAAAATCAACATTCTCATGTTAATGAAAATCAACAGAGAGGATAATTAAATTTAGCTATTTTAAGACTGAGATTTTCAATCTGAAGGACCTCGTGTTCCATGCATGACCATTTTAACAACTTAATTTGATGGTCCTATAAGAACTGGCTGTGTGACATTGTAGATTTAATATATGTCTTTTCCAGATTTTTTTTTTCTTTTTTTTTGGTAACTGCTGGCTACACCTCCTGTGAAATCATCGCTTCAGCTCAGGTTAGAGCAAAAGATTAACAAAGGACCTTCACTTTGCTGCTACTTTATTTCAGAATATCATGATTCTTTCCTTGTCTTACGTAAGCATCCTCGTATTCTTTTATGAAGGCTCAAAATACCTGTAAATAAAATCTTGTCTCATCTTGGACTTCATCTTGCTGCAAATTTATGATTCTTTGTGCCTAACTTGCTGATTATTGAGCTAAACATTTTTTAATCTTGCTTTATTCCTCTAGTCATCGTGGTTCATTAATGGTTTTTGGAAGCACAAGAGAGATGTAAAATGCATTGAAACAGGTTCTGTGCAATCAATGTACAGATATGCAGCAGGATTTTTAGCTGGAACAGCTCCATATTGCTTGGTTGGTACAACTCCTTGTGTGATGTTACTGTGGAGTATCAGAGTTGTGACTGAGATTTCATTGATGACACCAATTACTTCTTTGTTAAGGTTGCAGATTGACTAGAGACAAAGAGGAAAAAGAAGGTGATGCAGAGAGATAAGAAAAGCTTTGCTTTTTTGAATGTATGTGGCTAGCTTATGTGATGTCTGACAGACTATAATAAAGCATAGAAATTAGTGCAAAAATGATAAATATGATATTGGGAAAGAGTCAGAATGCTTTTGCAAGGAAAAAAATGATGCATCTCTAATCTGAAGTATGCCATGGCATGCAGAGAAGGGAAATGTACTTGATCCTGTTTATTTGGATTTGCAAGTCACATCTGATAAGTTCTTAAAGAGCTGAAGCTGCTGTGGGCTGAAGGGGAAAGTCTTCCTATAACCGAATATCAAGTTATAGGAGAGAAAACAAAATGCAGTAGTTGTCAGTTTCCTTTCTAGGAGTTCCTCAAGGATCTGTATTGACCTTTTCAATGTATTTTAGGAAATCACTGCACAACACGGCAGGATATTGCTGGGTCCTTGGTGTGAGTTTTTTGGTTTTGGGGAGCTTTTCTTTTTCCTCCCTTTTTAGCCTGCCTGTAGGAACTGATAGCCAAAGTCAAACAGGCTACTGAGCAGATGCCCAGCTGAACTGACTGTTCGGTCATCGGACTCCTGTCCTTCAGGATGTGGACAGATCTGCTCAAACAAAGCTATTTAAACAGAGACCAGTGGCACAGATAAAAGGCAATATGGAGATATGTGTGTGTGTAAATATGTATATATGTGGGGTTTTTATATAGCCTGT
>PTFA01000464.1:305361-349711 GCA_003342895.1 Casuarius casuarius | reverse complement strand
GGGAAGCGCCGCCCAGGGGCAGTGGGTAAATAAAGCCGCGTGGGAGGGTGGGCAGGGAAGCGCCGCCCAGGGGCAGTGGGTAAATAAAGCCGCGTGGGAGGGCGGGCGTGGCGTGGCGCGGTGCGGTGCGAGGCGCCCGCGGGAGCGGCTGCTCCGGCCGGAGGCCGCTTCAGCGCCGCCGCGGTGCCCGGTGCTGGCGGAGCGCTGGGGCTGGAGGCGGCGGCCGGGAGGTTCCGGCGGCGGCCTGAGGCACCGGAGCGCGGAAAAGCACGAGGTGCCTCTGCGGCGAAATGCGGCGGGGGTCAGGGTTGGGGGGGTGGTGTCTGGTAGTCCCGCCGGTGAGGGGGTTTCAATCAGGTCCGCATGCCCGGAACGCCGAAAAGCACGAGGTGCCTCTAACACCAAATACGGCGGAGGTGAGGGTTGGAGGGGTCTGGTGGTCCCGCCGGTGAGGGGGGGGCGGGGTTCAATCAGGTCCGCCTGCCCGGAGCGCCGAAAAGCACGAGGTGCCTCTAACACCAAATACGGCGGAGGTGAGGGTTGGAGGGGTCTGGCAGTCCCGCCGGTGGGGGGGGGGGGGTTCAATCAGGTCCGCCTGCCCGTAGGCGCGCGTAGGGGCCCGGCGGCGCAGTTTTCAACTCGGTCCGCCGCGCCCGGCCGCCCGCGCCGCCTCCGGCGGCCCCCCCCCCCAAGGGCAACGGTGAGCGGCGCTATAAAACGCGTTATCCGAGCAGCCGGGTTTGCCCCAGAGTGCCCCGGCAGGGCTGTCCCCCACAGACCCCCTATATCCCCGGGCTGCCTTGGCCCCGTACGTATGTACATACATACATACATACATACGTAGGCATCTGTCTTTCTACATCTAGATGCGATTAAGGCATTTACAAGGTTATTCCAAGCCATAATTAACACCGAATTTAAGCCTGGAAATAGGCCCCGAGGGCACTTGCACGCTGTGTACTGTGCAAAGAGGCATCTTGCTGTATCTATGTGTTAAGCGATTGGTGCTGGGACGGGTGGGAGATAGCGCGCGGTGCCTACCGAGGCTTCCTGCAGCGCAGGAATAGCGAAACGCGCTTTCTTCTGCCCCCTTCTCCCCTTGCTTTGTGGCTTTCACGCTTTATACAATGGAGGGGGAAAATAAAGCTTTTTTTTTCCCCGTTCTCTTTCTATCTACTGTGCTGTGGAGTGTGTTTTTGTGGGGCTGTGCTCCCGGGCAGGTTGCGGCGGCTGCAGATCCGGGGCCGCAGCAGGAGCTGCAGTGGGAGCTGCTCACACCCGCTTCGCCGCCGAGGTGGGTGCAGGCGCCATTGCCGCAGATGGGGCAGGATTCGCCCCGCTCCAGTGCAGCGGGCGGCCGCGGGCAGGCGGCTCCCCAGGCGGTGCTGTGCTTGGCGCTGTCCGACCCTTTCGGCGGGGAGTGGCGCCGGGCGGCCGGGACGGGGTCGGGGACAGGGAGGCATCGGGGGACGTGACAGGGCCCACAGGGGGGACAGTGTCAGAGACAGGGCCGGGGTCGGGGGACATGACCAGAGCCACAGTGGGACAGTGTTGGAGACGGGTCTTGCAATTTGGAAATGGCGCTAATTCGTTATTCAACCAAGCAGAATAATGCTGAATAACGCTATTGTATAGATACAGTGATACAGTGATCTACTGATACGTAGATATATAGATATATATAGCCATCTTTCTCTCTCTCTATGGATATAGATAGATAAATATATGTATATATATCTATATATGCACATACACCTCTCTCTATATATCTATCCCTATTAGATCTATACCATAGAGATATATATTTCCATATACCATATAGGTATATAGAGGTATATGTAGTGTGTGCATGCATACTTGGTATGCCCAATATGCCTATATATAAGTATACACACACATATATTTAAGTATACACATATAAACTATTTACATGCATCAAATATATTTCCAGGTTGGGGGTATGTGAATGTGTATGTAGGTATTTATGGGCAGTTTGGGACCATGAAGGCTTTGGATTAGCAGAAAAAGGCTTTTCTTCTCGCAAGGAGCCAAATACCCCCCAAATCGGGCGATTTTCCACCAAAATCAGTGCCAGGAGCCAAGGTGATAAATAATATATATATTTTTTTCTCTCTTTTTGCTCATTTTTCTGCGTTCCTCGCCGCCCCGATGCCTTTCCAGCGGGTTTCCCTGAGCTTTAGGGAGGTTTTCGTGTTTTAACCCTCCCGGCGGCGGCCGGGCGACGTCTTCGGCGGCCGCGTCGGGTCGTTTCCCGTCAAAACCTCGCGCCGGGCGCGAACCCAAATCCGCCGGCCGCGGCCTCGGCTCAGAGGCGGAAAGCGGCTTTTCGGCAAACCCACTTGTACTCGGCGCTGCAGACCTCGGTGTGCGCCCGGCGCCCCTTGAGCATCCAGCAGCTCTCCAGGGCGGCCTCCAGGGGCGGCAGCCTGCGGGGCAAAACGGGGGAAATAAATAAAAATAAGCAATTAAAAAAAAAGGGGGGGGGGGATGATTTCGCGCTGCCAGATGCCAGTCAAAAAAAATTGATTTTTGCACTGTGGGAGGGAAAACCGGGGTGTCGGAAAAGCGACTGTGATCCAAAAGATCGCTTTTTGCCTTTCTTTTTGCAATTTGGAAGGGAAAAACAGGCTTTGCAAATGCGAACGCGATTTTAAGAACTGTTTTTTGCATTTTCTTTTTGCAATTTTCAGTCTGGGAGGAGAAAGGGGACTGCAAATGCAAATGCGATGCTAAAAATCGATTTTTTTTCCTTGCTTTTTTTTCAGTTTGGGAAGGGGAAAAATGGCATTTTTTTGCAGAAAAGCAGCTCCGTGCAAAGCCGAGGGGGAAGGCGAGAGCCGGGCGCTCACCGGTCGCCGTCGGGGCGGCTCGGCGGTGGCTCCGTGGCGGCTCCGGTGCCGCTGATCCAGATGGGATACGTCCCCTGCGTGTGGTTGTTGAGCAGCTCCTGCGAGGGAAAGCGCCGCGCTCAGCCGCTTGCCTGCTTTGCACCCAAAAGTGTTTCCAAAAAAATATATATTTATTTTTTTTACATAAAAACCTGCCGCCACCACCCTGCAATCGCCCCCATTGCAATCGCAGCTGCCATGCAACGACTCCCCGCAAACCCCCCCCCAGAAATCCCCCTTCTTGCAAGGGATTATTTTTATTTTTTTAATGCATTTTTATTAAATCCCCCCCCGGCACCAGCTCGTCGCCGAGGCCGGGCACCAGCCGAGCCCGCTTGCGCGCACAGTCCTCCCGGCTGCCCAGCCACGTCCTGGTCTCTGCCGAAAACCAGTAGCACTCGCCGCCGTGGGAAAACCAGTCGCGGGGGCAAAAATCGCAGCTGGAGTCGCCTGGGAAGGGAAAAAAAGAGAGAAAAGAGAAACCTGAACCCCCCGGGCGCCTTTTTGCACGGGTTTAGGAGCCGCTGAGGTTGCAGAGTGCCGCTGCCAGCGATAAAATTAAGCGACATAGCGTTAAGGCCGGGCAGCCGGGTGAACCCGCAGCACGTTTCCAGCAAAACCCTCCCAGGGAAGCCCCAATTCCCCCAAAGCTGTCGGGTTTTGCAGGAAAAGCACCCGGTTTTGCACGGCCAGAGCCCTCGATTTTTGCACAATGCACAAAAACACCTAAGTTTGCACAAAAGCCCCCTCGCTTTTTGCCCAAGAGCGCTATTTCTTGCATTTTCCCCGCGTGGATATTTTTCTTTTCCCCTTTTCTCCTTGCATTCCTCCGTTTCCCGCGGGAAAGGGCCACGTTACCCGCCGCGACACTCCGGCGCGGATGGCACCGGGGCTGAAGGAAAGCCACCAAGTCGCCCAGCGTGGCCTCGCAGGCGCCTCCGTCGGGGGCCGCGTCGTGCCGGGAGCTGACGGCTGCGAAACCGGGAAGGAAAAAGAAAAAAAAAAATCATTAAATGGGAATATTTGCACCAAATACTCGCACGTGCAAGCACCCGCAGCAGCGAAGCCCATTGCAACCTATTTCTTTTTTTGCATTTCCCTTTTTGCAGGAATCGGGATTTGCGAGGCGGGGAGGGAGGGGGTTGGGCGGGGTTCCTTGTTGCCTTGGGTTTTTTGGAAGGGGTTGGGGGGGGGGGGCAGGGGGAATTCCTCATTTCGGACCCTGAAATTTGGCGATTTCAGTCTCCCGGCGAGGAAGCGTAAATCACTGCTTCCCACTCCCTGCAAACCACTTTCGCTCGCGAATCCCCTTTCCCAGAAATGCTGTGTGCAGTGTCCAGCCCTTCACTTTCCCTTGGGTTTTGGAGAGCTTTTCTGTTGGGATTTGGGTGTAAATTTGGGGAAATAAAGCACCACGCGGTGCCTGCTCTCTTGCTAAATTTGCTCTACCCCAACTGCATGCAAGAGGCTTTTAATATGTTTTGGGAAAGCCAAAAAGAACAACTGCAAGTAGCCCAAATTAGCCCAAATTGGCCCAAATGCCTCCTCCCTAAAGCCTGGCCGCGTCCAGCCCGGCAGCGCAGTCGCCCCGATTCCCAACCTCTCCCGTTTCCCGAGAAAAGCGCCAAAATTTGCAAACTTTTGCCCAGCTCGCGGTGGGAAAAGGGGCTTTTTTGCCCCAGAAGCGGGGGAATGGGGGAAGCTCCGCACCCAGCACACCCAGCGCCGCGGCCGCCGCGACCAGCAGGACGTTTCCGGCCACGGAAATCCTCAGCAGGGAGCGGGAGCAGCCGCCACGCGGCCGGGTTGCTGCGAGAAAAGACACTCGTGAGGCTTCGATTGCCTTTTATTTCAGCTGTGCACCTAGAAATACGATCAGCTATAGGCGAAAGGACTTAAGCATGTGTATATATGCACCCGTATGCATGCAATCCTTTGCAAATCTAGCTGTTTTATTCTTTTTATATATATATATATATGCATATATATATATGCATGCATTTGAGCTGTGCACCTAGAAATACTATCGTATATAGGCAAAAGGAGTTAAATATGCATCTATATGCACCCATATGCATGCAATCCTTTGCAAATCTAGCTGCTTTATTCTTTTTTTATATATGCATATATATGTATGCATGTATATATATATATATATGCATGCATTTGAGCTGTGCACTTAGAAATACTATCATATATAGGCAAAAGGAGTTAAATATGCATCCGTATGCATGCAATCTTTTGCAAATCTAGCTGCTTTATTCCTTTTTTATATGTGTATTTATGTGTATATATACATATATACATATATGTGCATGCATTTGGAAATAAGGGCGCTAACCCTGCCGCCGGCACCGACCCGCCATGGGAAGCCGGCGCCGAGCCGCCGCTGCCAGGTCGAGCCCCGAAGCGGCACCTCCGGGGCGAGAAGCCCCCGAAACTCTTATTTACTTACTTATTTTTTACAGCCTGCTCCAAAAAGCCCAAAGTGGGAGGAAAAAAGGGAAAAAACCCGCCTCTTTCCCGGTGCTTTCGGGCTCCGCTGCCGGCGCGGCCGAGGTTTCCTGGCAGCCCCGGACTCGCCGCGTATCCTCCCCGCCCCGGAGCTTCTCTTTCCCCCCAGATCCTGCGTTTTCTTCCTCTTTTTTAACCTCTCAACTCATAATGCAGAGCCCGACCAGCACCCTGGCATCTCTTCTGCATTACCCACTACTCGTTATTACTCATTATTATTAGTTATTACTCGTTATTTCTCATTAATACTCATCATTACTCATTAATACCCATTAACACTCACTAATACTATTACTCGTTAATACTCACTGTTACTCTTATGCATTACTTGCCGACATCCAGCCCTTTTTGCAAGCCAAATTGCCTTCAGTCCCTTCCTACATACATGCAAATATATATATATATATATATATATATATATATATATATATATATATATATTTAAAGCTTTTTCTCTTGCTCCTGCTCGCATTTCGAGCATGAGGGATTTTTTTTCTTTTCTTTTCCCTTTTTCCTCCCTTTCCCTCCCCGAAAAGGCGCCCGGCGACGCGAGCGAGCGACTCACCGCGGGGCCCCGGGGCGCCGGGCACCTGCAGCTCGGCGTAAACCGTCTCCAGGGCCATGGGGAGCCCCCAGGAGCCCGGCGGCTCATTGAACAAAACTTGGCTTTTCCTGCGGAAATTCAGCTCCAGAAAAAAGGGGAAAAAATAGAATAAAGCCCCGACGCCCCGGGGATGGGCAGCGACCGGCTCCGAGGGCGACGAGTCGCCCCAGGTTGCAGCGTCTCGCGGCGGGGAGGAAGGAAGAGGGAGCGCGGCACTGGTGCCGCCTTTTAACCGGGGCCGCCGAGGCGAGAACTGGGTATTTTTAAAAAAAACATGCAATTTTTTTTTTAGCTGTGAGATCTCGAGACCTGCCCCCCCTTTTGCAGCCCGAAATTTTGGCCGCTGCCTGCAAAAAAAATAAGAATATTTTAAAAAAACCCTATGCAAAACAAAAAACTAAAAAAAATCCAGACCCCACATGAACCTTCTCTCCATGGGGAAAAAATGGGGGAAAAAACACCCGGATCGGCCCAAAGCAAAGCGCAGGCGCGTCGGGCTCAGGAGCAGAAATTAAAGGGGAAAAAAAATGGGGAAAAAAGCTGCAATTTGAAGCAATGACAGGAAAAGCCATAGGGTGGGGAACGGAGCCCCAAGTCGTTTTTTCATGTGCTTGCGTTAAAAATACACCGCTTTTGGGGCCATTAAGTATGAAAATTGTTATTATTGTTATTATTTTAAATAAAGTGACACCCGAAACGGCTGGATTTGGGGGGATTTCTGGGCTTTGCAGCCCAGCAGAGGGAACGGCAGTAAAGCCGTGAAAACAGAGCTTAACCATCGCTCCTTGAGCTTGGTTTTAAGAGGGCGGAAAGGGCAGGAAAGCTGCTTTTTTGGGTGCTTGAAGATGCTAAAACGCTTAAAAATCGCAGGGGGGAAAAAAGCAAATGGTCGCACGGACGAGGGTTTCCCAGCTCCTCCCCGCGCCAAACCCCCAAAAACAAGAGAAAAAGGCAAATAAAGCTATTTTTCCCATGCAATGGCGGCGGTTTCTTAGTGGAAATGTGCAATTAAAGGCAGCCCTGGAGCGGGTTCGTCAACCTGTCCCCAAAATCGTTTTTTTTATTGCTTTTTTTGCTGTAAACCCCGGGAAGACGCCGCGGCGCAGGAACGGCGGCGGAAAATGGGTCAGATCGTAAAGCAAACGGTTAAAAATCGCGGCCGGGCACCGCGCTCACACCTCGCGCCGGGGGATGGAAACGAGAAAAAAAGATGAGAAAAACAAAAAAGAGCAGAGAAGAAAAAGGAAAAAAAAATAAAAAAAGAGCGGCGATTATTTTCCACCCACTTAGTCATTGCTTTATGGGACCCCGCGATGGCGCTGAGACGCAGAACGAGGCTTTTCCGTCGCTAAACCCCGAGCGTGTCCCTCGGCACCCCCAAATATGGGATTTTTCCCCCAAAAAATAAATCCCGGAAATTAGGTATGTCCTTTATCTATTAGATATATCCTTTATATATATATCCTTTAAAATACTCTTTTAGGGCAATATCCTTCGTAATCCCCTTTTAGGATTTTTGGCTGTTCTTAATTCCCCTCCCAGCAATCCCTCTCCCATCGCTGCAGAAGGACCCAGGCGACTCCCTAAAAGCTTAACTTTTACACGGATAACCCCAAATCTGACAAATTCCACCCCAAAATGATAGAACGGGCTGGTCGTTTCTGGGGAGAAAACCCCTCTTTTTGGTGTTTTGGCTGCAGCCGCTGCACATCCGCCTGTATCCGACCCCGAACGGGGCTGATGCTTCACTTGGGGCTCAAACCTGTGATTTGAGGCACACAAAGACCAAAGAAATAGTTTATTCTTTGCTTTTTTTCCCCCTCTCTAACAAGTTAAGCGTTTTTTTTATTTCTTACCCAATTGCAAAGTCTTAAGTCTAGGTTCCCAAAAGCCTTTTTTTTTTTTTTTTTTAAGTGTTTTGCCGTAAATACGGCACATGTTTTGCAGCACCTTTATGTGTCTCCGACACCTCGAAAAAGTGTGAATTCAAGTGCAAGCGGAGGCGCTCGGCTCGGAGAAGCGCAAGGTCCCGGCTGCCGGTTTTTTTTCCCTTCCGGCTGCGAGCTGGAAATCAGAGCGCATTAAGAAAAAAAAACACCCTTAAAATAACAAATTTGGCTGCCGTCGGGAATCGTGCGACGCCGACACAGCGGCTCGTAAAGCCGGGTTTTGCAGCGGGAAGACGCGCGCGGCAGAGGGTTTCGCAACGGGGGCGACACCGGCGATGGACGTCCGGCCCCAAGCGCCGTAGATGCCTCCTCCCGCCGCCGCGAGCCAAACACATGTTTCTAACCCCCAAAACGACCACGTTGGAGGGACGCCGCGAGGAAAACGGTGCTGACAAAGTCAAGGTAAAGCTAAAAGAGAGGAGAAACCGTGAGAATTCATCAGTCCGGGGGGAAAAGTCCTGCAGCTGGATCCATCTCGCCCAACGTTCGTCGCCTCCTGGGCGACGGTTGGCTCCCGAGCGAGTTTCCAGCTGTGGCCAAGACCGTTTTGAGGGTTTTTCTTGCACATTGGGCATTTGGGATGCACAGGCCTTTCTCTGTCCTACAGAGACTCGAGTTTTCCCAGGAATAGCCTCAAAAAAGGAGCGAGGAGCAATTTGGGGGCCGTCCAGCGGCACCCGCGAGCCAGTCGTTTCATGCCCCACCACCACCCCACGTGTCCATTAGAAAAAAACATCGAAATAAGAGGCTTCTCCATAGGATTTGCTTCTTGAATCCAACGTCCCTGCGTTGGGAGACGCCTTGGAGGTCTCCACTTGCTGGGAGGAACTGGGTCTTGCCGGCTCGTGGAGCCCGTTGTCTCATTAGTACCGATAAATAACACTAAAAAAAGTAGACATTCTCCTAAAAACGTACAGTCCCAAAGGTCAAAGCTTCATCTGCAGTCCCTGAGTTGAGATGCTCCTTCCCTGGACATGGCTGTCCATGCAAACGTGCCAACTCTCTCTTTCTCCTCCTTTCTTTAAAAACCTTCTTGGCTTTTTCGCCCCGCTCTAGCGTTGCGAGATGACGACGCGAAACCCCCTCGCAAGCGTCGCCCGTCGCGTCACGTATTCGTAGGGTGTTGGGAGCTCTAACTTTTCGTTAGAGGTGTCTGAGCGAGTAATTACTGGGTATTTGTCTTTGATCACGTTGCAAAGTTGGGTTGAAAAATGAAAAAAAAAGTGTATATCGAATAACATTGGCTTCTACTCAATCCGAAGCCATCGGCGATGGGCATTTGGCCCAAATTTGCTTTTTTTTTTGGTGTTTGGGCTTAATTTTCCCTACCCATTTAGGTTCGAGGTAGAGACTCCCTTAGGAGTCGACGCAAAGGTTGCGGCTGGCCCTGCTCGGGCGCGGGCCGGGCAGCTCGGGCTTGGTGCAGACCCAGTTCCTCTCGGTGCTGCACCAGGAGGAGCTGAGCCCGTTGTCGTTCAGGTAGGCGCAGTGGCCTCCTCCGCGGATGCCGAACCTGGAAGGAGAGACGGGAAAAAACCCGACGTCGAGACGGGCATTTCGGGCTCGCTTCCCTCTCCAAGCCCAGGAAAGGAAGAAAAATTGCACATTTTGGGGCTGGAGAAGGCCATAACGACCGAGAATGCTTAGGAAGACTCACGGGGGAGGCGAGGACGAGCCGTCCACCCACTGCCAAGGCTGCTGCTCGTCTTGCCGTGAAAGGCCGATCCAATGCTCCGAGATGCCTTTGTACCTCATCGTGAAGTTCTGGAAAAGAGGAGCGAGAAAGGCTTTAGGTCAAGTCACCGGGTTCGGGGTATCCCCACCGGGGCACTCGCTGCCGAAACCTCCCTCCGACGAATAATCCCCATTTTAGCAGCCACTCGAACCCCTTTTGGTGCTCAAACCTTCCAGTCCGTCACCAAAAAGCAGGATCTCTACGTCTGCGTGGAAATGGGGGCCTGGTTCTTCGCTACGGGTCTTGCTTTGGTCATCTTGGGTGAGGGATTTGAGGAGACCCAAGTTGACCAACCCTCACGGCAACCGTTCGCCCCATCTCCTCAACCCCGAACCACAACGAAGCCCCTGGTAGAGCAGGGAAAGGAAGTGACAGGTGGCAAAGCGGTCGGTGGCCTTATTTCGTGCCAACTGCGCTCATCCCACGGATATCCCGAGCCCCCAAATCGCCCACGGACTGAAGAGCAAGTTCGGTCCTCACCAAGTCCTCCGTGCTGTTGAACACGGCCAAGGAGGCACCAAGCAAGGAGCAGCTGTCCTGGCTGGACGTCCAGTTGCCCTCGGCCTCCGAGAAGTAGTAGCACTTCCCTCTGTACCCGATCCAGTTGAACGGGCACCGATGGCAAGACGGGATGCGAGGCTGGAAGGCCTGAACTGCAATCGATAGAGCGACAGCGTTGAGGACCACGACCTCCCCCTGCTCCTCCGGGGTGGAGAAGGGCTTCCTCCAACTCCGGGTCCCCCGAAACTCTTGCATCTGCCTCAAGGGCAGCAGGGAAGAAGAAACTAAAAGTCTTGGGTGGATTTCAGGTGGAAAATACTCTTAAATCACGGCGCAGCTCATGGCGCTGAGTGAGAAACTTGGGCCCCGGACCTTCAAGGCAAAAAATAGGATGGCAGCCTCCAAAGCGGCAGGTTTTCAGAGGATTTCCAGAGTACGCATCTCCAAAAGGAGCCTTTAGGTGTTGTTTTTCTCTCTCCACCCATAAAACAAGTGCAACGACGGGCAAAAAGAGAGAAAGCCGGTCCAGGCTGAGCCCTCGCTCCTGCGAGCTCCTCGGCTTGGTGGGGCTCAAGCCGACACCTCCAGCCCAGCTCGCCTACGCTGCTTGAGCCCCCAGCAGCGAGACGGACCCTGCTTGGAAAAACCCACCTCGGGAAAAGGTCGGATAGGAATGTTCGTGGGGTTATCGCTTTCTTTCTAGGGATTTTTAAGGGTGTCTAGATGCCATCAGCTTCTACAGGCAGAGGAGGGGGAGCTGGTCTGTTGGAGAAACGCTTCTCCGCTCATTGAAACGTGGGAGGACGGAGCCTCCGGGGCTTGGCTCCATCTTCCTTGGAGCCCAGAGGTGGATCTGGCTCCGAATTCGCCTCCGAGCGCCTGACAGCTGCGATTTGTGGAAGTAATGGCTGGTTTTGTGCCGACGTGAGCACCTTCCCCGGTCAGGCGTGACTCGTGGCTTTTCTGCGTCCTCTTTTGGAGGCATCTGACTTCCTCGGGCTCGGGACGCGTGACCGATGAGGCAGCCCTGACTCACACATGCGTCAACCCCAAGGGTCTCAGCAGGGGAGCCCGGAGGAGTCCCCCGACCCGGGGGGGCGGCGGAGGAGGTGACGGGGACGGCTGACTCACCCGCGAAAGCCGTGGCGGTGACGAGCAGCACCAGGACCACCACCACCAAGGACACCCGGCAGGCGACGCGGGCCCCGGGCTTCATCTCGTACCCGCGACCTGCGAGAAGAGCAGCCGTCAGCGTCCTCCCGGGGCCACCGGCAGCGCGAGCTCCCGGCCGAGGACCCGGGAGGTTGTGGCTCGAGGCTGTTCGACACGGTCCCCCCCGTATCTGGGCATCGTGGAGAGCCCCAAATCCGAGCGTTTTGGTGCTGCTCAAGCAAAGCATTTTGGAAAACGCCTCCACGAACCCAGATCTCTCCCAAGGCTGCATTTTAAGCCCTTCCCTCTCGTCCTACCTACAGCAGAGACCGAGCGCCCACGTGGCTTTCCCCCCCCCATCTTTTAAGCCTTTAGCTGCTCCAGAATCGGTTTATCCTAATTCAGAAGGAACCAGAAACTTGGAAAAATCCCTGGCGTGGGGAAAAACGGGCCCCAAAAGATGCAATAAAAGCGGCATCCCGAGAGCGCTCCATCACCCCCGTGCAACTCGAGGCAGAGCCCGGGGACGGGCAAGGCGCACAAAAGAGCCCAAAAGCACCAAAAATGAGGCCGTTTATGGCAATAAGTGAGGCTGGTGCTTGCTGAGACCCTCCCCAAATTTTCCCCTGGAAGAAGTGCAAGATGACAACTAGACTATATGCTTTTCCACCCCCCTCCCCCTTAACTCAGCTGATTTTTGCTCTCAAAGCATAGAAGTATATTAAAAAAAAAGGGGCTGGAAGTGGTCGTTTAAGCATCACCCGCCCGGCGCTCCGCAATTACCTGCCGCTTTGCTGCTTCTCTCCACGTCCAGCCGATCCCCGGCGTCCTTCATCGTTTCATCCCCASCACGGCCCATCCGCGGACGCCCGGAGCCGCTGCCGGGACTCCCGGCTTTCCTCGTCGGAGGTGCAACGAAGGCCGTCGGGCCTCAGCCTCCGCTATCCTGCAGAGCGGCTGTCAACACCCGTCTCGTTTTCTGGACTAGGGGGAAGAAAACCCTCAGCGTCCACAAGCGGTTGTTGACTTTGCCTTATGCAAAGAAGCAGACAGGCTTCCTCCAAGAAGCAGAAATTTGGGGAAGGGTCATTTTCAGGGGGAAAAAAACAACCACGAGGAGACAGGGAACAGCATCACGAGGGACCATCACTGTGTGACTATCGGTCACGGAGATTTCCCTTAACAGATATATATGTATAAAAATAGCTGCCTGAAGAGGAGTTGGAGGGGCAACATCATTTTCTCCAAACAAGGAAAAAAAAAAGCCGTTAAAAGCGTCGCCACGATGCAAAAGCAAAAACAAACCTGACTTTCCCGGCGTCCAGGAGAATTAAATCGGGACGGATTGGGGACATTTTTGCCCCAAATGCTCCCCAGCTGCAGCAAGCGTCCGCCACGAGAGCAAAACTAAAGGAAAAGCAAGGTGTGTGGGGGGAATAAGGGCCCCCCCAGCCCCGATTTTGGGAGAAAAGCAGGGATTTCTCAGCAGAGGAGCCCCAGCAGCCCCCGGCTCTCCGCAGGGAGCTACGTGGCAGAGGAGGACCCATGTGTGGAGGCTCCTCGAGCTGTGCTGTTTGTCAAGTAGCTCAAAAACAAGCCAAAAATAGCCCTTGGAAACTCCCCGTCCTATCGCTACTGGCAAAAATAACCCCAGAAAGCAGGTTTTCAAACCCTAAATGCATCCTGCTGAGCTCGGGGGCGTGATGTTGAGAAAAAAAGGAAAAGGATGAAAACCAAGTTTTTCTTCCTCCTCCCCCAAGCCCCAACCTGCTGCTCCACCAGGATTTCACTGCAAATTTTGCATCCGAAATAAATGGATGAATATATATATTAAAAAAAATCAATACATTGCCGGATTTAGCTTTTTACCCCCCAACCTCCCTTCCTAACGTCACGCTGGGGGCGACGGTGCCCCCCGCCCGGCGTTAGGTTAAAGAGAAAGAAAAACCGTTTCCACCCCGATTCGAGGCAGATGCAATGCAGAAGCTGAAATTTTAAGGGGAAAAGGGTGATTTTCGCCCTCCGGCTCGTGCTGGACCCCCCTTACCTTGGCCACGCAGGCGAGCGCGACCCGGCGCGTGAACGTCTGCCGCCAGGATGGATAAATCTGAAACAGAAACAACCTTATGAGAAGCGGAAAAAAGAAAAACCCGCGAAAACTCCATTTTGGTGACATTGCACAGACTTATTCCCCATCCACGTGGGAGGGGAAATTTTAAGGGGGCGAGCGTGGGGGTCGGGCATCCCGGCTCCGTTTCCAACCCATTTTCCATCCCTAGCACAAACCCACCTGCAAGCATCATGGTTAGTGTTTTTCAGCCCAAAAAGAGCATCGTGGGGGACCGGCCAGCATTGGCACTTCTGCACGCTGCCACCCTTAACTTGCATCCCCGCGTCCGGATGGGAGCAGCCGGTGCACGGCCGAAACCGGAGCGTTTTTCCTGTGGAAAAATGGGAGTTTTTCCGATTATTCCACTGCATGAGCGGAAAAAGTAAAATATTCCCTGCAAAAAGAGCCGAAATCAGTGTGCAAGCCTCTGTGGGAAAAAGGTATTTTGCAATTTCGCTGGCTTTGAGCAGAAGGAGCTCTACCACCCCTATACCCTCGCTTTATTTTAAGGCGTTTATTCCCACCGCCTCTCTCTGCAAAGCGGCTGCTGAAATGGCTCCAAAAAGAGCAAAATCCTGAGAAAGAGCCGTGCTCTGGCTCAGGAAAACCCATCCCTCCCTTGTTTTCTTCCTCCTGCCAGGCAGCAGCAGGCTAAATCCAAATTCAACGACAAATTTGCCCGCGACTGCTTACGTATTAGCTCCGGCTCTCGGGAAGGAGGAGCTTCCCTGCAGCTGGGCATCTTGCAGGAGAGCGTGAGCGGATGCAGCCCGCGACCGCCGCGCTGAGGTCCCAAAATAAGACGGTCCCGTCTCGGAGGAGCGGGTCTAGGACGGGGACGTCCCTCTGCAAGCAGCTGCCGTCCCCCGCCTCGGCTCCCGAAACCTGAAAGCAGGTAGGACGAGTTTTGGGTTACGAGAAGGGGGGGGCTTTTCCGTCGGGGCTTATTCCCCTCCCCGCTTGCGATGCGGCTCGTGACGAGACCTTGCGGTGAGGGCTCGGTCTCCCCACGCTTTTCTCCTTAATTAAAGGCCGGTTCTTCTCCGCGGAGGGCAGAAGTTACGGCCAGCAAGGCGCSAGCTCTTCTGCCGCTTTGCAAACCGGCCGGGTCACCACGTGGCAAAATGCAAACCCGGGATCCGTCAGTAAAGGGGTCTACGAGCCTCCGGGCTCGTTTTTGGGTGGAAAGGGGAAAAAAACATGCTGCTTTTCAGCTGCGATCCCTTCGCTTCTGGCTGGATGCTCCCCTCAACCCACGTCCAGCTTCCGGCTTAGCGGGATGCCGTCACGCTCGCGGCGCGGAGGCGGGGAGTGTGACTCAGGAAAAACACCCTGCGCTGCAGCTCTCGGCGTTTCCGCCTGCGGAACGGCCTTCCCTCGACCGCGGCGATGGGTTTTTCCACGCCGCGGTCGAGCGACGTCTTCCCGCAGCCTTGCCCCTCGCCTGCCTTCGGCGCGGTCGCCGAGCGGGCGGTCGCCGTTTCCTTGGTGGCTCGGGGAGGACCGAGCCGAAGAGCAGCTGAAGGAGGGTCCTGACGGTGGGAAAAGACCGAGGGAAAGACCCTGCTTGGGATGAGTTCAGAAAACCAGCTCCGTCCCTCTCTCCTTCTCTTCCAGGTGGAAAGATGAACACGGCTGGTAGCCAAGGGGACAAAAGCATGGAAATTATGCACGGAAACGGTAACGCAACCGCTGTCGCTTTTTCCTTTCTCTTCTCAGCTCCTGAAGCAGCAGGGATACGCGTGGTGCCAGCTCCGTGCTGGATCCGTGGGTCAGCTCCTCTTGCGGGTGGGCTGGGTGCTACGGACGGATGATGGTGATAAGGACGGATCTCCCTCCCCTCTTTCCAGAGCAGCAGAATCGATGTCGCAGATGCTGTCGGCCGAGGACGAGGTGGCTCCTTCTGTCCCTCCTCGGATCCACCATTGCTTTGGGTGAGCGGTTGGACGCGTTGCTTCTTCTCGCCTTCGTACGGCTCCGTGGTGCCGTTTCGGGGTTAAGGGCCGAGCTTCCCCGCAGAGGTCCCAGGCCAGGGCAGCAGCCATCGCAGCAGCTCAAAACTAAGCCAAAAAGGGGTGGAAATGCAACGTGACGCCCACCTCGGTCGCACGCGTGCAAGGAAAGATGCCGAAACGGCTGAGCAAGGCCGATGGCCCGAACGCCCGAGCTCGATACGGGTCCCCGCAGCATCACAGCGTGGGGTGGCAACGGGGAAGGATGCGTCAAAAGCAGGAGGGGGGGGAAAAAAGGCGAAAGCAGCCGGCCGTACCGTGCTTTTTTTGTGTTTCCGCTCCGAGGATGCGCGCTCTGGAGCAGCTCCGCACGCTGCCACTGTCCGCGCCCGTGCCCGGACGGCTGGGTCGGGTACCGAGGGAAGTGCTACTACTTCTCCGAGGCGGAAAGGAACTGGACGGCCAGCAAGGAAAACTGCTCGGATTTCGGGGCCTCGCTGGCGGTCATCGACTCTCGGCAGGACTTGGTGAGCACCGCCGAACCCGGTGGGGCCCGAAAAGCAGCTTTTTGGGGTAAAACAGCAAAACCCCAAGGGCAGAATAGAAACAGGAGCCCTCTCGTTTCAGCCCGCGATGCTGCAGGGAAAGCTCTCCCTGGGAACGCCTTTCTGCACGCGTTATTTTGCCCGTTTGCTGCATAATTGTGATTTCCACGGGAAAATTTCATCGCAGGGAGGGATCAAAATGCCGGCGGGCAGCTTTCCCTGCGCGTTACAAGCCCGTTTCCCCGGTGGCTCTGGGAGATGGGGCCGCGCGGACCATCTGAAGGGAAAAGCATAGTCTTTTGGTGCGCCCAGGTGTAAATTAAGGCTTTTGTCCTTGTCTTCCTTCTAAAGGTTTTCTTGCTGCGCCATAAAAGCCACTTTGATTCGTGGGTCGGCCTCCACCGGCAGGACAACGGCGCTTGGAAATGGGCAGAAGGCACCAAATTCAACGACTTGTGAGTCTCCTGTTTCCAACCACCTCGCGCCAGGCTTGGGCCAGGTCCCCCCCCACCCGCCTTCGGGGCCAGGCTGAACCTTGTGCCTGGACGTCCAGGCTGCCTCTATGGGCCCTGGGGAAAAACAACCCCTTTTCGGCACTGATTTATCTCAGCAGCTGGGCGAACGATGCTGTGGGAGCACCCTGTTCCTCTCCAGCTGTCAACATCTGCCTCGGAGGTGCCTCTGGAGGCTTCTCTCTGCCTCGGCCCCAGCCCTTCCCGCATGAGCCCTCTCGTTTGTCTCCCCAGGTTTCCAATCAAAGGAGATGAAAAGTGCGTTTATCTGAAAGACAGAGAAGTCAGCACGTCCCGGTGCTACATAGAGAGGACCTGGATCTGCACCATGCCGTAGCGACCCGCGGGACCCGTGGACATCCGGGATGAAAAGGGGGCTCCATTCCGGGAGCTTCCAGAAGCGAAAAGGCCCAAAACGGGTGCGAACATACGCCGGCTCCAAAGACAACTTTCTCACGTATTTTGGACAATTTGAAGTCGGGTCCGTTAACGTTTCTGCTGTCCGCGTTGGTCCCGTTCCCTGTTCTGCACTGACCGCAGACGGGGCTGGTGCTTTCTTAGCTACACAACACTCGCTACGGGTATTTTATTCAGTATTATTACAGGTATATGTTAGAAACCTTTGTGCTGTGCCAAGAAGTCCAAAAGATACGGAAGGGCACAGCCAGGAATATCCTCTCCTTTTCAGACGTGAAGAAACTGAGGCCGAGAGCAAGAACGGCAGCAGGATCGCGCAAGCGTGGGAGAAGCGAGGACACGACCCAAACGCGGCTCCGCGACGCTTTTCCTAGCTGCGAGCAAGGAAATCCCCGTTCACAGCAGGATTGCCTCCGTCTGGCAAATCCACTTGAATTCCGCGTTGCAGGACTCGGAGTTGATCTGCCGCTTCCTGATCACGCCGCAGCTGTTGTTCTCCGCGTTGCCTTTGACGCGGAACCTGCAAGAGACCCAGGATTTGAAGGGTTAGCGCTTTATTTCCCAGAGGATTTTACGTTGGATCGTGTGTCCTGTCAAACAGATCAAGCTGGGACAAACACTCTGACATCTAGTTTGGCTGCCTGGCCTGAAATAAATGACTTTCAGTCCGCATCTTCAGTGCTTCCCTGGTTCCTGACCTAAACCTGATGTTTTTTGGTGGCTTCATATCCAACCTAGCAGTATTTTTGGATGAGCAGCTTCGCTCCGTGGTGGTCCTCCTGCTTCAAGTCACTCCCCAGGACTCTGGTGTTGGGGCCCGTGGTGCTCGGCTCTAGGAGAGATTCATCAGAGGTGCAAGAGCTATTTAACGCCCTCCCGAAGCCTTCAGACACTCACAGCTTGTGGTTCAGGACGGAGCCATCCACCCAGGTCCAGTCGCTCTTGGAGGACTTCACGCTGAGCCCAATCCAAACCAGACTCGTCTCTTGCGTGACGTTGCGTATGAACTCCTGCGGCACGCGACGGAGGCATCGGGATGACTATACCGTGCATTAATTTCTGATTTATTCTGCCCCAATCGCCCTCCAAGCAGCCTGCCAAGCCTCCCCCCATGCTGTAAGATTCAGAGCCATAGAAATCCCTACAAACTCCTGCACGTGTGGGGCTGGAGATACCCACAGGTGCAACCACCCAAGGTACCACTACTCGAGGTTTTGCACTGATTCTCCTCGGTTTCTTCCCTTTGGAGGGGAGCAATAAAACTCGATCTTTTAACATAAATACTAATGTGTCTCTCTGCCTTAAACGGGGGAAATTTGATGCCTCCCCTTCCCCTATTTTACCATTTCCTCCTGGTCCCGGATCACGAGCATGCGAGACTTCTTCGTTCGGCAGTCGCTGCAGCCGTCGCGCCAGCACTTGACCTCCTCCGACACCCAGTAACACCAGTCCCTGAAGGGCAGCCAGCCCCGGGGGCACAGCTCGCACCTCGAGCCCTCTGCAAGGGGACGAGCGGGTGAAGCCGAGCGCTCGGCCGAACGCCGGCCTCTGCCGGAGCGTCGCTCGGGCAACGCGGTACCTCCCAAACCCCGGGATTTCCTACCGCCGTGCTCGTCCTTGGGGATGGAGAGCGCTTCCCACTGCACGTTGCGTTTTCTCCGTGATGTTCCCCACGTAGCGATACAACCTTCCCATTTACCCGCTCTTTCCTCCCCGTTTGGCCCTTAGACGGCCCAGGGCCGGGTTGCAGGACCGAGGGGTTCAAAGCAGCGCTGGTGGGACCCGAGGCTTTCCGGGGGGCCACGACGCGCAGACGACGGGGAGGAGACGTTACCTGCCGCGGCGCCGAGGTCCGAAGCGCACAGACGTCGTCTCAGGCGCCGCAGCAGCTCCTCCAGCGTTGCGTTCCCAGCTGCTCCAGCCTGGTCCTCCTGGACGGAGCCCTGGAGAACTGAAGGGCGGCATCCGTCAGAGCCGGGGGAGGGAATGGGGGGATTATCCGGACACGAGCCGCGTCACCAAAGGTAGAGCTGAAGGTCTGAAACACGGAGCATGGGGCTTCCCCACTAAGACCATCTAGTTGGCCATCTGGTTGTCACCCGAACCTGTTTCCTTTAGGTGTTGTGCGACCTGGGCTAAATTTAACCAATCTCCCATCACACGCACGTCATCCACTCCACGGCATCTTGATGTTGGTGCTAACGTCACGCACAGCAATAGGTTCAATTACCATTTAAGCAGAATTAGGCATGCTTTCTTCTTAAAGTCTACGAGCCAAGAACCTCCCTATGGATTAGACACGGCCCAAAGGTGATCCAAGAAATCAAATATCGACATTGGGTTAGAGATTTGCCCCAAATATACAGTTCGGAGGCACGAGTGACCACGCTTAAGAAACGACCGGTCGCTCTGTGGGACTAGAGGTTGGTTAACACGGGGAACGTCCCCGACGCTCACCCCAGGCACCCAGCACGGCCACAGCCACCAGCAGCAGCACGTTCAAGGCTCCCAACACTCCCACGCCGATCCTATAGCGATGGAAATCCATGGCGGAATCTGGGAAATGGAAGAACCGGTGAAACGCTCGGTTAGCGAATTGGGAGTGAAGAGCTGCGACGCTTTGGCAGAACCAAACGCTGTTATTTCTGGACCAAGTTAGGCAAAATTCTCCCTAAAGCGGCAGCTGTGCTGTCAAAGGAAACGTGGTCAGCGGCAGATGCCAAGGTCCTGAGCGAATCCTTGCTGTTTCTTGCGGGGTTGCACACATTCCCTGGTCCAGGTCAACGCCGCAGGTCCTCGAGCAGTAACGCTCGAGACAGCAAGGTCCCTTCTCCTCCGCACCCATCCCTCTCTTTTTTGGGGTCCTCTTGCCACAGGTTCTGGGTTGAAACCGCCTGTTCAGAGATCCTTGCAGTCGCCTCTTGGGTTGCACCTCTTCGTGCCTGTAGAGCTACCGACGCCTGAGATGTTCCTCCTCGGCCACCTCTCAAAATCCCTCCCTGTCTCTCCCTTAGAGGATGACCACGAGCGCTGCCCGCATCTCACACCCTACCTGGAGCAGCTGCCTTCGCCGTCTTCTGCCGGAGGGCTAGGACGGCGTAGCCCTCTTCGTCCAGCATCTTCCCCCAAAGGCGGCAGGTTTTCGGCCAACGCAGCCGGGCGCAGATCGCAGCGACGGCACGACGTGACCCGAGGAGTCCCCAGACCCGCGGCAGCCTCTGGTCTCTGCAGGAAACACGAGCGTTTTCTCGAAAATTCGTGGTCACACAGGAAATATGGGTTTAAGCGGTGGTATAACGAGACTGCTTCTGATCACTGATGACCCATCCGTTTGTTTTCAAAATTACAGGAGGAAAAAAACCCGGTCCCCTGTGATTAGAACAACACAGATATCTGCCTTTTCTTCTAAACCCGTCCCCCGCTTCTCTAAAACCGCTCTTTTCGCCGTAGAGGGGGGAAAGACCATGAAACTCAAATATTCTAGGTGGCAGCACCGGGCTCCGCTGCCGGAGGGGAAAACGCAGGGTCGGCGCTTGGGTTGAAGGTGCCCCAAGGGCCCCGATCCGGCTCGTCCGCTGCTGTAGCCCCGGGGGAAACGCTTTTCTCATCCCGTCTCCCGCAAGGTTGGGCCGAGCCTCAATCTCGCCGTTTTTCCCACCGCTCCGGGAAGGTGGACTGTCAAGCCAACGCCACCCAGGCGTTGCCCTTGCAACGAAGCTCTCCAGCGATGAGTTTTTAACCAAAAAACCTGTTTTTTCGTGCTGCCAGAGCCTGCTGCAGTGGATCAAAGCCGGCAGCAGGGCTTTTCTCTTCGATCTACCACCCCGAGGCCAAAGGGTGCTGCGTTATCTTTCACCTCTCCTCCACGGCGACCGTCCCCCCTCGTATCCCAGACCCTGGGGGCCGCTGCAGTTTCCTCCATCCACCCACCCGGGCGGTTTCGTTTTGCAGTGGACAGGATGGAGACCGAGGCCTGTGGTTTGCAAGCGGTCGGAGAGCGGCCGCCTTCGAAACGCGCCGGGAGATGAAAGCACGAGCGGCAGCCGTGGGCCCAGCAGCGCCCGCTCGCCGCAGAGGAGAATGCACGAAAAAAAACTTTCCGTGAGGCAAGCAAGGCGAGGAAAAAGCAAAAAATACAATAAAAAGGCAGCACCCTTCTTATGGGGGCCCGCGGGTTTTCTCCACCTTGCTCCGTCTCTTGCTGCTGGCCAGCGGCGGAGATTTCTTGGGGAAGATTTCTGCTTTTTTTTCTTGCCTTTGGGGTAGCAGCTCTCTGCCGGGCCAACGCGAATCCTCCTGGGATGAAACCCTGTGAAAATCAGGTTAAGGCCGTGTGGGGCGAGGCAGAAAAAGGGTCCGCGCTGCCCGGGGATGGCCGGTCACCCCACACATCCCGGAGGCAGCGTGGGACCGTGCAAAACCCCGGGGCTCGGGAGGATGCTGGCATTAGGCCGAGCTCTGGCATGATAAAAGTCGTAAAAACACAGATTGCAAGTGGCCTGCAGAAAGCAAACAGGGAGAAACCACCCCCGGCCTCTTCCAGAGCTGGGCACATCTTCACGCCCAACAAAACGCCTCGCCGAGGGCTAAAATAGAAGCCAAATCTCGTGAAAAGAGGTTTGAACAGAAGGAAGCCGCACGCAGCTAACCAACACGAGATCAGCCTCTTCCAACCTTCCTGTCGCCGGCAACCGATGCCCGAGCGACGTTTTGAAGAAGCTGATATATTGCCTTACTCCTTTCTTCACCACCTCCCTCCAGCCACGGTGACGCAGAGCCCGGCCACGAAGACCTCTATTTACGTTCATAACATATCTATATATATTTTTTTTATATATATATACATATATATATATATATATATATATATATATATGGGTTTTTTCCCCCCACCGCGTTGCTCGCTTTGCTGGCGGCTCAGCACGGCGTTGCCCAACCCCATAGCGTAGCCCATAAGCGTTCGCACGCCTCCGGATGCACAACCTCCTCCCGGCAGCTACCTCCTCGCCGGCCCTTTGTTGACGAGGGAAGGCTGCAGGGAGCAAAACCAGCAAAAAACCAAGATAAAAAGGCAGCCCGGAGCCCGGCAGAGGCGATTTCCTGCGGCTGGAGGCTGGATGTAGGTCAGCGATAAGGCAAGAGCGCGGCTGGGGCTGCTTCGCTCGCTGGGCTCCTTCGCGAGCTCCCGGCCATGGCCGGGAACGTCGTTTATGCCGACCTGAAGGTCTCTGGACACGGCTCTGCTCCCGCGGAGAGGCATCACGGTAAGGGCTGGGGTTTTTTTTCCCTTTTTTTTGGGTGCACATCTCTCTGTTGCTGTCACCTCGCTTCTGTTGGGGGGAAAAAAGCAAAGCTGCTTCTCAAGTAGCACAAAGACTCGTTTGCGGCGAGCTTGGGACRCTGGCGGGGACGAGCTGTGCAGACGCCCAACTCCCGCTGGCTCCTAGCGCTAACGGGAGAGGGCTTCCCCTGCCCGAAATTTGGCTAAATTCACATCGTTATAGAAAAAGAGCTGCAAAAGCCCATCGCTGAGTGGCTGAAGCTGCTTGTACCGTTTGCCTTTGAGGGCACCTACTAAAGGACCTTTAGGTGATATTAAAGGACCTTTAGGTGATTTCCTCACTTACATACCCAGCTCGATGCAAACCTCTAGACCGAAGCAGCGAACCCAACCTCAAACGAGAGCAAAGACCCCAAATTTGAGCTGCACAGACTCTCTTGCCATCGCGGTCTCTCGTTTGGCACCGAGAGCCTTTGGGTGCAACGTGCCAAGCCTGGGAGACGAGCAGGGAAACTGCAGCCCGCGAACGGCCGCGCACCGGTTTTCCCCTGCCCTCACCAAGGGCCTACGGAGCTTTGGCTTCGGATCAAGCCGATGGCCACGCTTGTCCCCAAAATGAGCCAACTGCTCCGTCGCTGAAAGCGTTTTGGACGCTGGTGACCTGCACAAAACCAGAGCCTTGAGCAGGGGAGTTTCCGGGGTGGAAGAGCCTCTCCCGGGCACAGGACGGTGATTTTTTTGGAGGAAGCAAAGCAAAGTTCTGCTCAAACTTGCTGACCTGACAGAGGAGCTAGGTTTTTTTTTTTTCTTTTTGCAACTTCCCTGTGCAAAAACATGTTTTTCTAAAGCAAACACGGCCTCTTGCAGCTCCCACCGTGTGCCCACGGTGGCACCGGGTCCTTCTGAGAGTCGGATGCCTGGGGCATTTCATCCTGCTGGTGCTGGTGGCGGTGCTCAGCGCGCAGGGTGAGTAGCCGGCGCTTAACCGCGTCTAAAACCCGGCCAGCAAAGCGACCGACGCGATGCCTCGCGGCGGGACGCGGGCTTGGCCTTTGCAGGCTGGTTTAACTAACCTGGTTTAACTAACCCGGTTTAACTAACCCGGTTTAACTAATCTGGTGCAACATCTGCCGGGAGGGGATGGAGGGTGGTGCAAACATTCACTAAACCCAACCCGTCCCCACCTGGCTTGCACCGTTTTCTCCCCAAAACCGGTCTCTCACCTGGACCGTGCCTCAAGTTTTTCAGGGCCGTCTTTGGAAAGCGGCGACGAGCGTCCCCCGGCCCGGCGGCGAGGCCCGAGGCAGGAACGACACGGAGAGCTGCCGGCACGCTGCCCTCGTTAAGTATTTCTGCAAGCCGGGCCAGGAGAGCCCCTCAGGTAGCCGCGTCCCACGGCTGGGGCCGTTTGGGGCTATTTTGGCTTTATTCAGCCAAGAYGCGTGCCGGGAAGGAGCTATTTTTTAGTAGCTAAGAGGGCGCGCTGTTTTTGGCCATGATCTCCGGTCTTGGGGGAGGACTGGGAGCCAACTGGATGAAGGAGGGTCTTCCCAACTCGCCCACCACCCAACCAGAGGTTGCTCCACCGTAATTCTCCCCCGGCGGGGAGAAAGGCTTTTTGGGGTGAGGCGTTAAGGGGGTGGTCAGAGGGGGAGAACCCGTGGCCTCGGGGGTCCCGTTTGGGACCACGGTCCCGGCGCCCTGCTCCGCTGGAGAAGACGAGCCTCGTCGGCCCTCGGGCATCGCTCGCAGCTCGCTCTCCTCCCCAGGCTGCCCCGGCTGCCAGCTCTGCCCCGCGGCCTGGCTGCTGCACAAATGCAGATGCTACTGGTTTTCCAAAAAGCTTGGCCCCTGGCTGGAAGGCAAAGAGCACTGCGAGGGAGAGGGGGCCCAGCTGCTGGTGCTCCGGGACGACGAGGAACGGGTAAACGCGGAGCGAACGGGGCTTCCCACCGCGCGGAGGCCCGGGAGCCTTCGCCGAACCCGAGGAAGGTCCTTCTTGGGGATCACCTCCAGCATCTTTTCCTCTCCCTTGACCTTGGAGGGTGGAGAGGTGCCGAGCTCCGATGGCGACATCGGGGCCTCGGGGTCTAGATTTAGGCCAGGCTAATTGCACCCGCAGGGCTCGCTTTGGAGACGGCCTTACAAGGCGACGTTCAAAGCGAGGGTGAGACTCGTTTCCTCTCTAGCTGGGAATAAAAACGAGTCCGGTTTAGTCCCCAGGTGACTCGCTCTGCCTGGGCCTTACTGCAAAGGCAGGGCCAGCAGAGAGATTCCTCCTGCATCCAGTGCCTCTCTTTCCCAGGAGATCACTAAGGAGATTTTAAACGGAAGCAAACCCGTGTGGATCGGGTTAACGTCATTCGACAAGAAATGGAAGTGGGTGGACAACTCAACCCCCAACACGAAATTGTGAGTATCTCCACAATACGTGTTTCCGTGGCGTGAAATTGGCCTTGCTCCGTATTAGACCTGGAGCACGTCCCACCCCACCTCTCCAAGATTTGCTGTCCTGACTCCCTTCTCCAAGATTTTCACGTCTGTGCAACCATCTCACAGAGCTCTGCCAAAGCTTTAGGAGCAGAGAAGCCCTATGGAGAGGCACGTGAGCTCTCTTGGCTCTTGCGAGCAGGAAGAACAGACAGCAACCGATTCCACCCGAATTTCCACCCGAAACAACCAGACAGGCCCAGCTGCAGAAATGAGGCTCTTCCTCCATCAAGCGCGGGCTGAAAGAAGGCGGGGGAAGCTCCGACCTGCCGAGAGCAGCACTCTCGGCTCCAGCGGGCCCAAACCACCCTTGTTTTGCAGGTTGCGTTTGCCGCAGGTGTTGGAGGACGCGTGTGGGACTCTGAAACGCGGGGTGCTGGAGACCGATACCTGCAACGGCGAACACGAATGGGTTTGCCAGAAGAAACCCTTCCAGCTCATGGCAGTGACTCCGGAAAACCAGGAGAAATGCAATGCCACCATCTGACACGCGCCTCTCCCCAAAGGCCTGGTCTTGCCACGAGGATCTGGGGGCAAAGTCCGTAACGGCTTTGCCAGGAATTCTGGGGTTGGAATAAACTGCGTTTTCCCTACCTGCCAAGACAACTTTTGCTGCATCTAGTCTCCAAGGTGAAAGCTGAGAGCTGGAAAACCAGGAGGCACCTCTGTCCCATCAGCATGACGGACATCGGGAGCTCTGACGCTACAAAAGCAATAAAAAGCCCACAAACCCAATCTCATTTGTTTATTAAACATTAGTTTTCCTTTATCCATCAACAGGAGCTCTTGGAGCAGGCTCAAAGGTGGGAAAGGATAAAATAGTGAGTGCACTAGCAACAGCAAGCTGGTTCAGGTCTAAAACTGGCCCTCGCCTGGAGGCTTCTAACAATCCTGCTCACTGTCTCCCCACCTGCAAAAAGCCTGCAAAAAGCCTGCAAAAAGCCCTCCTCAATTTCCTGTTGGTCTTGCAAAGATCACACAGTCTGGGTCTTATCTTATATTTTCCCTCTCCAGAGGACGTAGCTGTCAGGTTTGCTGCAGAGCCAGTTTTTCTGCGTGTGGCACAGGGAAGAGCTGACCCTCTCCTCGTTGAGGTAGGCGCACGGTCCTCCTCCTCTCACCTCGAACCTGCAAGGCAGACGCTCAGGAGGGAAACGGGGGGGGACAGCGACCCCAAAAGCTGGGATCTCCCCTCTGCAGGAGGGTCTGAAGGGGCCAAGTTCAGCTGAGGGCATCTCGCAGGGGGCCGGGCTGCAGCATCCTCGGCTGCCCTTCCTGGTCCACCCCAAACGTCCCAGGGAAAACCAGAGGCTGGCTGAGCCTGGGGGCGAGGGAAGGTCCCCGTCCCAGCTGAGAGCAGCGTGGGGCATCCCCCGTCCCTCGTCGCAGAGCCCCAGTCGCTTAGCCCAGACCGACCGACCGACGGACAGACTGACCAGTTGTTGAAAGCTGTTCCGTCAGTCCACTTCCAGCTCTCGCTGCCCGCCTTCCTCAGCCCAAACCAGTGGTTAGCCTGCCCCTTATAACGTTTTATGAAGATCTTTAAAGCAAAGAAACATCGCGTTTTAGCGTGTGTTTTCAGGACCTCCCTTTCCAGCGTTGGTCTCGGCAGAGCTTTTCCTCCACGCGGACGCCAGGCTGGGGAGCTCCTGGCCGCCAAGTTTTACTGGGGTTGATATTTTATAAGGGAGCATGGGGAGTTTGGGCAGCTTGGTGGAAAAAGAGAAATCCACTGAGGATTACGCTCGGGAAAGCACTGAGCCACCATTTAGGGGACGCGAGGAGGCTATTCGGGAGAAAATACCCCAAATGCATCCACCTTGATCTGGGGTGATTTGGGCCAAACGGGCTTTCGGCCCGACCCAGCACCCTCGCTTTGTCCAGCCCCGTGTCAGAGTGGGGGATCCAGCCCAGGTCTCACCAGTTCCTCCGGGCTGTCGATGGAAGCCAGCGAGGCACCCATGGACGCGCAGCTGGCCCAGCTGGTGTCCCAGTCGCTCTCGTTGACGGAGAAAAAATAGCATTTCCCTTGGAAACCCAGCCAGGCATCGGGACACACGTAGGCGAAGTCAGGGGGAGAAAAGGAGGATTTCACCCCATATACTGGAAAAGAGAAAGCTCTGTGAGACCCCTGACAGCCCCAAAAAGGGGACAAGCAGGAAAAGGGGAGCTTTTCCCAGCTGGGGAGATTGGGGACACGCCAAGGAGGACAACGTCCTTGCAAAAGGGACTCAAACAAGGAGCCGGCGTTAACGCTGGTTTGAAGAGAGCTCGGCAGGACAGGACCCAGCTCCCGCCTCCGGTTCCCTAGCGCTGGGAAAACCCCAGGATGCTCCCCCAAAAGGAGATGCGTTTCCCGATCCTTCCTGGCAGGACTCACCCATGCAGCTCACCAACAGCACGACGAGGAGCAGCGTCAACCCAAACACGATCACCAAAGCACGTCGTGCGCGGGAAGGTTTCCTTTCCGTCTTGCTGGATGCTGATGCTGCCCGAAGAGAGAGCGAGGATGGCTGTAGGCTTAGGCCTTCCTCCCACCCCTTGCTCCTTCCCTGATGTCCTTCATGAACCCTACAGCTGGGATGGGGACTCGTTCTACTTGCAAACCTTTGCTCGGGGCCCTTTTTTGCAGGATTAACTGCCCCTTCTCATCTTGTTAGGGCTGGGAACAGGGGAACTGCTCCCAAGCGTTGCCCGCAGGGGCGGGAGAGCCCAAGACCTCGGTCTTTGAAGGCATCTCCACGCCTTTGAGAACCTGGAGACGGACCTGGGCGCTTCGCCTTGCGGAAGCAGCCGTACCATAAAATATAGGGCAGCCCCAAGCGGATGAGATCGATCAAATGGGCAGGAAAACCTGGATGCCCGCGTCCCGTCCCGCTGGGAGGCCTTGCCCCAAAGCAGAGCAAGATGCTCTTCCCACCCCTTCCCCTAAGTGTCAATTTTCACCACGTTTACCCAGCTCGGTCTTTTTCTCCACATCTTCCGAGTGCTTGAGAGTTTCTTCTTGTCCAAGAGAGCGTGTGTCTTTGTAGCCTTTTCCCATCGCGGGTAGAGAAGTGCCCCGGCTGGAGGCTTAAGAGGACCCTTAAAACAAACAAAAAGCCCCTTCAGTCTGTTATATGAAAAAAGGGAAGTCTGGACGGACTCCTCCTTGCTTGCAGGAACCCTCCAGGCTTGGGAAACGGAGCAAGTTTTACACAGTAAGAGGAAAAAATCACTCCTCAGCAGGATTTCACGTGGTTTCTTCAAACTAGCCAGCGAGCGGAAACTCCTGACCCGGAGTGTATAGTTTCACCTGTACACGAGCCAGCATTGAGGAGAAAAAGAAACATTCTGGTCCTTTTTCTGGCCATGACACAAGAAATCTTTGTGCCCCCCCAGGGCAGATGGGACCAGGGAACGTATCTGGGGAAATCTGCTCTGTTTTGGGGTTTGTTCAAGGCTGGGTTTTTCCCTCCTTTTTCCCCTGCAAGCTATTTTTCACCCGCAAGGCCTGCGAGCAACTCAGGGCAGCATAAGGAATTGCTTTTTAAAATGTTTTTATTTTTTATTAAGCAACGCTCTTACAAAATTCTTTGATGCCCACCGGGGAAGGCGGCTGGCCCGAAAACCAGCCAAATTTTAAAAATAAGCAACCGGCAGAACCAGGAAACCAGCAGCTGCTTTCAGCAAGCACAAATTTGCCTCGGTTTCCTGTAAGACTGCACGCTTGCAAAGAGAAACATTCAGCTTTGCCCTGCAGTGCAACCTGCCCTTTGTAAACCTCACCCTTTGCACAGCAGCTGCTTTTGGCATCGGGTAGAGCAGCAATAAGGCACCAAAACCCCACGCGCTGCCTGGCAGGACTCGCTTGCTACAGCAACAAATTCCTGCCTTGGGTATGAACTATGAAACCTGGCGAGAGAGATAAAACCGGCGGATAACCGAAGTTTTTTTGTCGTTGTTGCTGTTCTGGAACAAAGGGCGCAGCCCAGCTAGTTCCCGTTTTTTTCCTGCGTGAGAAATTCAGAGGGTGCGKGGGGGGGGGGGGGGGATCAGCATTTGAGGATGTTTCTAGCTCGTGCTTGGATGTAGTTTTGGGGCTGATTTGGATTTCCACTGTGCAAATGAGAAGATGGAGCAGGATCTGCTCCGGCAATGAGAAGTGTTAGGCGTAGGTTGCAAATAAAATAGAATAGAATACAGTAAGATAAAGAGGAATTGAGGCTAGAAATAAGGGGGGGGGGTGAAAGGTTGGGACGAGGGTGGGCTCGTGTCTCACCGTCCTCAGGGATATTCAAAATGCGATGGGGCAAAGGCCGGAGTGGCCACATCTCACTCCGGATTTCCAGCTCAGAGCAGGAAGGCCAGTTTCGCCGAATCTGTAAGCTCCTATTACAAAACAGAAAATAAGCCGTTTCAGGGAAAACAAAACCAACACCGTGCCTGCAAAAAATATCCGTCTGTCCCCATCTTCTGCTTCCGCATTTGCACACAGGCAGCAGCCGATGAGCTCTGCACCACCAAAGCCACTTCTCTTTTTTTTAAGCAAAGAATTTAAAAGAAAAACAGCTCCCTTAAAAGCGCCAGACAAGTATTCCTGTTTTTCACAACCCCAACATGAGAGATCAAACAAAAGAAACCTGATAGTCAGGCTTTATCCCTCCCCACACCAGCCTGGCTGTCACGCAGCTCCCCAGCGTTGCTCTTACTGTACCAGTTCAAACTAAAAGCCCTTTTTTTTTTTCCCGGAGGTGATTATTTTCCTGCTTACACTGATATTTTGTTAAAAATTTCCCTCCAGAGAAAGGGCAAAGACGATGAAGCCCTTTGCCCCTTGTTAGGGAGGGAAAGAAAGAACAGAGGGGAAAAGCCGCTGGGGTAAAAACACTCCCAGAGAGGGAAAAAAAGGGAGGAAAAAGAAGACACCCAAAAGACACGGCTGAAAAACGCAGCCAGAAAAAGGAGGAAAAAGAAGACACCCAAAAGACACGGCTGAAAAACGCAGCCAGAAACTCAGCACAGCAGCGAGAGGCAGGAGCTGGGGCGCCCCGGATTCGGCGGAAACGGCTTCAAATTAGCAACCCAAAAACGCATTTTGGCAGCACCCTGGGCACGCAGAGGCACCAAACTGGGCGCTTAAGACCTGCTTAACTTAACGTGCCAAATTTCGTATTTGGACATGGAGGGGGGGGACAAAAAAAAAAAATGGAGGGGGGATAAAACTCCCTTTTGCTCCCCAAATCCATCCCCAAGCGCCCGTGGGGAGAAAGGCTCCACCTGCGCCAGCGGTGACCCAGCTGGTGCCGATTTCTTCTTTTTTTTGTGCCAAGACTCTGCTTTCTCTCCCCGTTCGCACTTACCGTCTGCCTTCTGGGCGCAGGCTGAGGCCAAGAGCTTCCTGCTTGCGCTGTTTATGCTGTTTATCGTTTGCTTTCGCTTTTGCAGACAGGCCATGCTGGTTCCTGAACTGAAACCAGTTTTTGTGCAGACTTCAACCCCTTGAAAATAAGCCCACGAGCTCCAAAGAGCCCTTGAGCGAGGGGAAAAGGGGAGAAAATGCAGCAACGAGCGCCCAGCGCTCCTCGCTCACAGATCGGGGTGCTGAACTTCAAATTTCCCGGCTGCCGGAGAGACCTGGCGCAAGCCACGAGCATGGGCAAAAAGAGGGGTTTTTTTGGCTATAAATAGCTCCGAAGGTGCGGTAGAGGGGAGGATTTCGAAAGCTTAGAGGTTCAGCGGGTCATTTCAGGCCCTGACGGAGGGTTTTGAGCTGCTGGGAAGATATTTTGTATTTTGCGCGTGGGCTTTATAGCGTTTTCTCGCGGCGCTGGGAGAAAGCGCCGGCTCGGCTTCCCGCTCCCGGCCCTCCTGTCGCCCCCAATCCGCCTCCTTTTCGCTTTACAGAAACGCCCGGATCCCACGGGGAAGGCCAAACCCTGCCCCAACCCAGCGCCAACGTGGAAAAGCAGATGAAAACCCATCGTGGGCTGGAGGATCTGGTCACCTTTTTCCTTCCGTCTTCCAGGGCTGAAGAGGAACCCGCCGTGGCCATCACCCAGGTCTTCACCGGAGGGAAGAGAAGACGAGAGAGGACAAGGGTTGAGGCTGACTCAGTGGGAGCCAGCTCCTGCCTCCCCCGTCTGCGGTCAGGAGACAACAGCATTCGTAGGAACACCGTCGGGACGCGTCGGACCCGCTCACCCCGTCACCAAACCGCTCTGCCGCAAGCTCCGGGCCGGCCAAGGCAGCGGAGCTGCCCCGGGGCCACCGCGATCGCAGGTCGGGCTGACGTAACTCAGCGCTCGCCCCGTTGCTGGCTGGGGCCGGAGCACCGGGAGTCCGGGCGGACCGGCGTTTTGGGTCGCGCATCCCGTATTTTCCACCTCGGGGATCCTCGTCTCTCCGATGGCGGATAACGAAGCCTTTCTGGGCGGTAAAGAGCCGGTGGGATCTCAGCAGCCTCCCGAGGGAAGGGGTTGCGCTATCGGAGACCCGCATCTCGCGGAGGGCCGCGGCCGGGCAGCGGTCAGGGTTTCCTTCGCAGGCTCCTCGCTGCGCTACCTCGGCCCGTAAGAGCTTCTTTCCTTGGCCGTCACTCGCTAGCCATCGAAGCCAGCGATGGGGGTTACGTCGTCACGACCAACTGGAAGAGGAAAGACGTAAGCCCAACGCCCGAGCCGACAGGCCAAGGTACCGTCCTGGGGATCTTCTCGGCCAGGAGCGACGCAGACCTCCATGATTTTTCTCTTTTTTTCCTTGCTTTGGTGTTTCCTGAGGTCATCGCCGCTGCAGAGGTCAGAAAAACAGCGCTTTTCAGAGCCGTCGTTCTGGGGGAGAAGAAGAACCAAAGCAACGATGCGTTTGAGAGGACTTTGGTTCACTTCCACGCTTGCTTGTCGGTTGTGCGCTTCTGCCTCCGCACACCCAGGTTTGGACCCCTGGAAGATGCTCTGCCTGGAGCCACCGGGCAGCGGATTTCCACGTGCACCAACCTGCACGTCCAGGCCAACGACGAGGTCTCAGGCCAGCAGACAAACGCCAAGTTCCTCCGCGGCCAAGGCAGGAGCTTCCTGTGTTACCCTGGGGAGAGCTCAAAATCCTTTTCGACACCCAGAAGTCCATCTCTTCCTTCAAAAAATGCTAATTTGCTGCTGCCCGTGGTGGGACTCCAGGGAGTTATTCCCAGTGGCCGTCTCCCTGGTTTGCCCTCTCCCTGTTGTCCCTCACCTCGCTGGCCTTGGTTTCACGACTCCAGAAGATCGGGAAATTCGCCTGCCCGCTCCTCCCGAGTCGGCTGCTCCCCTTTCCCGTGGGCTAACGTATTCCCTCCTTTGCGCTGAGGACTCCTGGCTAGTTTTTGGCAGCTCCGTGCCCCGGAGAGAGGCTTTGGGCTGGACCCCTTTGGCAAAAAGACGTGTCTGACATGGGGTGGGAGGGAGAACCAACCGGGGAGTAACCGGGGGAGCGGTCGGGGAGTAACCGGAGTGAGGACGGAGGAGGGAAAAAGAAAGGAAAAAAAAAGAGAGGAATAAAGGGGCTAAATGGTGGGATGAGGAGGATAAAGAGCAAAAAGGGAAAGGATTGCTGGGGAAAAAGGGAACCAGGCTTCGTAGCGCGGCACGCTGCAACGTCAGCACGGTTTTAATGGTGCTGAACAGCAACGCGGAGCTTTTACGGGTGAAGAAATGAGACTGGGGCTGTTTTTTATGGAGGAAGCGAAGCGACCGAAGAGGAGCAGAACCGTAACCAAAACCTGGCGGGCTGCTGCCGGGAAGGGCCCGGTGGTTTGTGTCGAGGGTTTAACGCGAAGCGAGAGCAGGCGCTGAGCTGCCGCCTCGGCAGACGCGGAGGGTCGAACCGGGCGTCAAAGCCGCTTCGGTTGCGGAGGGCGGCAGCAGCTCGCGGGAGCCGCGAAAGGGTTGAGGGTGCGAAACGCAGGGGCGAGGACGGCGGCTTCTGCAGCTCTGCCCTCCGCGCCACCAGAGCAAAACCTCGAGTGTCACCAGGAGATGCTCCTGCAAAGCCACCTCGGGCTTAATGCACGGGCCGTCACCTCCTACGCCGAGCTCTGCTGGGTAAATCCTGCCTCCGTAACCCAATCCCGACCGCCGGCCTTTCCCAAACGTTCCCAAACTAGCCAAATACCTGCTGCTTTGTCCATCCGCTAGCGCCGTCCCCTCTTCCC
This sequence comes from Casuarius casuarius, assembly GCA_003342895.1. Classification (NCBI taxonomy): domain Eukaryota; kingdom Metazoa; phylum Chordata; class Aves; order Casuariiformes; family Casuariidae; genus Casuarius; species Casuarius casuarius. Next base: position 316,873 of record PTFA01000464.1, on the reverse strand, counting down.
CGGCTCGCGGGATTGCCGAGGGACCGGGCGCCGGTGGCGTCATTCGGGTGGTCTCCGCCTGCGCCGCGCTCTGCTTCTTGGGGCTCGTCATGGTAAAGACGGGGTCTGCAGCCAAAAAAGGTTAGTTTTCCCTGCAAAGCCAAACCGTTGAGTTTACACCTCAAACTACCCCCCTGGGTTGCACCTTCTCCAATCCCCAAGAGCAGAAGAGGGATGGGGCTAATCAGCACAAGCCAGACTACAATTTTGAGGACAATTCAGAAAGGAGAGAAGATGTTGAGCTGGGGACAGCGAAGATGAGGATTACGCGGCTGGCTCGCACGCGGTGGGGCAGATCGGCCCCATTTCTAGGGCAAGGAGAAGGCCACAGGGACACGACAGGATGAGCATCGTGACCAGATGCCACCCAGAGACCTGCTAGACGTGTGATACCTGCGGTCTCTTCATCGGCACCTTTACTGGCATGGTGACAACGTTGTCCTGCTCAAAGAGACCCCAGATGGTACCTACTCGGGGCTGTAGGCTCTGCCTTTCTACCAAAAAAGAGTCCTCCGAGTTCTCAGGCTTCGAGCCTAGAGCGAGACCACAACGGTCAATTCTCAATTGCTCAAGCAATTTTACGCCACACTGCAGGAAACTGCCCCGATTTCCCGCGATGGGTTGGCCAAGGAGAAAGGAAGAAAAGTCGTGAAGATCAGACTCACACGCTCAGCATCAGCACCAGCCTCGTGGTACATGTCCAACCAGAAGCAAAAGCAAAGTTCTCCTATTTTTTAAGCCTCTCCCTCGTTATCAGGACATTAAAGGAAGCAGTGGTTGAGTATTTTTCCTGCCGGCTTGGATATGGAAGTTCGTTGCCCAAAGTTGGCAGATTTACTCGGCCGCCTGTGCGTTTCTTACGTTGCATCTCCACCTCGTGGAGAACGACTCGCATTAAATGGTTTCTCTTTCAGAGGAGACTGAATCAAAAGGAGATTTCGGAGGAACCATCTCCCTTCAGGGCTTTCACGTGGTTTCCCGCCAGCAGTTCCCAAAATAAAGCCTGACCTTCTGCAGGGGGAACAGCTGGGAACGTCAGCGGGGAAAAGGAAAAGAGAAAAGTCCCATGGCAGGTCTCGGCCTCGGAGTCCGTTCGAGCCCCAAACTCCCAGCGCCCCCCAAGACCCCCTGTCCCATGAGCGGCTGCTGCCCCACGGCATCTTCGCCCCCAAATCACCCACCGAAACTCAAAAATCCGCCCCAGAGCCACTCCCTGCGCTCTGTACACCCTTCCTCCTCCCCTGCCTGGCTTTTCCCCCCGTGCCACATTGCATTGGGGATGTTTTCCAGCTTTTTTCCCCACTGGTGCATCCTTGGATGGAGCCGGAGCCCGAGCGATGACCGATGCTGCTGAAAACGCCAGCGAAGCAGCTCCAAAGTTTTCCCCCAAGAGGCTTCGGCACCGGGGAGAAAAAGCTCTCGGATGCGGAACGGCATCTTTTCCTCGCTCTGCTCTATCGCGCCAGGCCACCGACACCGCTTACACCGCGATTTACCGCTGCCGAGCTCCCACCGCATCCGCGGAGCCCCGTCGCGGGGGTTTCTCCTTCGCTCCCTTCTCTTCCCGCTGGGATTTCGCCCCTCTGCCGGCCTCTCCGTCCGGCCGTCTGCGGAGGGGGATCCCAGCCAGGCCGCGGCGACGGCACCGCAGTTACGCTCCCGGGGCCTCTCCGCTGCTCCCGTCCCTCCAGGACCCCGTTTCCAGGGGGGATTTTTTCCCCTCCCCACCTTGCCCCAAAACCGGGCTCGTTTTCTGCTTTTAATTATCCATTTTTTCCTTTTATTTACCCTCCGTCAGCCCCTTCCCCACATGCCAGGAGCCGCCACCGCCGTTATTTGTGCCGCGGGCGAGCCGAGGATGCCGACGGCCCGGGAGGAAGACGAAGGGGGGGATGCGAGCAGGGCCAACGTGCCCCGGGGTGGATCCCCCGCCGAGATCCCGGCCCTTCCCCGCGTCCCGTGAGCGTCGCCGCGTCCGACTCGCTCAGAGGTCGACGGCCGCTTTCTGGCAGATCCACGGGAGCGCCGAGCCGCAGCTTTCGGCCAGGATCCAGCTGCCCTTCAGCGCCCCGCAGCCTTTGCCGGCGCGGGGGGAGCCCGGCGGGAGCCTGCGGGCGCGGGAGAGGGTCCGTGTCGCGGCGCGAGGGTCCCGCGGGCGACGGCACCCCGACGCCCGTCCCCGCGGGGCGCCGCACTCACCCGCTCTGCTCCGGGCAGGATTTGCCGAGCCGGGTCCAGCCGGTCCCCGCGGAGGCGAAGGAGAGGCCGATCCAGAAGTATTTAGAGGGGTTTTTTGTGATTTCCTCTATGAATTTCTGCAGCGGGGACAGGGCGGGTGATGGTTATCCCAGCCTGGGTCCTCAACCGGACGAGCCTGGCTGCATCCCGCTCTGGAGAGACCCTCATTCCCCGGGAACGGGCCCCCCAGCGTCCCCCACGCTCCGACGCTGCCCAAGGCATCCGGGGGCTTTGGGTGCACAGGCAGGTGCTGGCTCCGGCTTTCGGGCGCCTCCAACCCCTCGGCTGCAGCCCCGGATCTCGGGAAGGGGACACGCGCGCCCGTCCCAGCGCTCCCGCCCGTCCCAGCGCTCCCGCCCGTCCCAGCGCTCCCGCCCGCGTTTACCAGCTCGGCGCAGTCGCCCGGCGTCAGCAGCTCGGCGCCCCGGGCGGCGCAGTCCTCCCGGCTCCCGTTCCAGGGTCGGATGCCGTCGGCCACCCAGTAGCACTTGCGCCCGCGCCGCGGCCAGCCCGGCGGGCAGAGCCGGCAGCCGTCGCCCTCTGCGGAGGCCGGGGCGCGTGAGCCGGGGTGGGAAAAGCCCCGCGGCGGCCGTTCCGGGGGGGCCCGCGGCGGCGGGGCGTTACCTGCCGGATCCTGCCCCTGCGGGGGGGGGCACAGGGCCGCCCGCAGGCGCCGGCGGACGGAGGCTTCGGAGTCCACGGGTGCCGCGGCGCCGCAGCCGTCCGTGCCGCTTCCCGGCTTCTCCGACTGCAGGTGGTGAACTGCAAGGGAAGGACGGAGCAGGGCAGAGCGGCTGCTTGCGCGGGGGCAGCAGCAACGCCTCCGAGGTCCCCCCAGCGCCAGGACGCGTTATTAGTTATTAATTATCGCCATCAGGCCGGCGTTTTGCGTCCGAAATAAAGTCACTGCCCGCCGTGGGCATCCCGGGAACGCGGCCGGCGTTTCGCGACGCCCCGGGACGAGCGCGCTGCCCCGGCCCCTCACTCCCTCCTGCGGTTTCCCAGCGGTTCCGGGAAAACCCGGCGGAAACCCACTTCCGAACGTCGCGGGAAGGACGCAGAGCTACTCACCCCAGGAGCCCAGCGCCACCAGGGCCGCCCCGAGCAGGAGGCTGCCGCCGCAGCCGAGCCACAGAGCCGCGCGGTGCCACCGCGGACAGCCCGCCGCTGCGAGGGAAGAGCCGTGAGGTGAAACGCGGCCCCGATCCCGCCCGCGCCGGGCTGTTTTCTCCCGAAAGGCCGAGTTTTGGGTCGTTCGTCCCGGTCTCGCTGCTGCCGGTGCCCTGCCCTCCTCCTCCTCCCCCCCCAGATCGCGGCGAAGCTGCTCGTGGTGAAGCCAGATTGATTTTATCCAAACGTTCAGGACGCGGAGCAGGGAAATTCCTGCGCGTTAGAGAGATCTGGACATTTTGGGTTTCTCAGGGCAAAGACGGGAGCGGCCCCAGCACGGACCGGGCTGCAGCATCCCTTTTCTGTCCCCCAAGGTGGAGCCTGGACAGAATTAGCAGCCGAATGGGACCGAGCGGAAGGAGCCGGGCCGGCTCCCGAAGGGGATTTCACCTGACCGGGCTCGGACGTTCCCGTCTCCCGCGGCTCCGTCCATCCCGTCTCGCTCGGAGGCCGACGTCCCAAGGACGCCGCGGCAGGACTGCGCCGGCGGACGGGGCGAGATCTAACTTCCGTCAGCGAGGGGGAATCGAGGCCGGAGGGGATCGGGGACGGATGCGGGAAGAGAGCGGCCGCGGGGCGGAGGACGAGGCAGGAGCCGGCACCCCCGGCACCCGCCCGCGGCTCAGCACCTTGCACCCAGCGAGGCGAAGGCGTCCTCTAAACGCGGCGGGGCTGAACGGCACAGGAAGGAGGGGGCTACGGTTCAGCGTGGGTCAGAGCGCAGCCGGAAAGACAGGCAGAAAGACAAAAACCAGCAGCAGCAGCAAAATCAGCTACAGAAAAATCAGTAATTCCCCGTTAGCAGAAGGCGGCTTTCGCTCTCTGCCCCTTCTTTGCGTTCAGAGAGAAGCGTTGGGCGGGAATCAGGAATAAAGGAGGAAAGACTGCAGCCCCTTGGCCTTTTCCAGTCGGAGAGCCCCGTCAAGAGGGAAAAACAGCAGGAATTGCATCTTTCCCTCGCAAACTAGGGATTGAAACCAGAGCGAGCGGGAAAAGGCGGCACGAGCCGCGCTGAGGATGGGTAGAGCCGGGCAGCGCCGGAGGCGTTGCTGGACGGGGCGAGACCGGCCGCGCGATGGGTTTTAAGAGCCGCCGCGGCCCGAAACGGCGCCGGCTGCGTTGGGTCCGGCAGCCGGGTCCCACGTCAGCTTTCTCGCTCCGCCTGCCGAGGCGAGCGCGATGTCTGAACCGCAGGGACGGTGGCTTGACGGCAGCTCCCGACCAAATCCCACGCGGAAAACCCGGAGGGGGGAGGAAAAAGGGGATCCGCTTACCGGCAGGCTGCGGAAGCCGATACGATTTCCTGCGGGGCTCCCCGGGAACGACACCCAGGTCGGCGTAAACGATCTCCCCCGCCATGGAGGGAAGAACGGCCGGTGTCGGCTCCCGAGAGCGGCCAGGCGCCCGCTGCAGTCCGGCGGCCGGGACGTCCGGGTCCTGCACGCGCCGAGCTCCCGAGCTCAGCTCTGCAGCTCCCCGCCGCGCTACGCGCCTCGGGCGGAGCGGCGTGAGCCTCTGCGCGGGCAGAGCTTGCACCCGAGCACCTCTAACGCGCTGGCCGGCCCGGAAATGCGGGGCTTGGTGCGACTTTTGCCGAATTAGGTCAAGGAAAATGAGTTCAGATAAAGGGAAATGTTTGGGCTGGTTTAAGCGCGCGCCTGCTTTGCTGCCGGACAAAGCGAGCAGCTACCAAAGGGCTGCGCAGGCTCTTCAGGATTGGAAAGTCTTTGGAAATACGAGTCTTAACCCAAATGAATCGGGATTCGCGGGATTTGATGGCAGCCCGGGGATCTGCGCTCTGCCCGAGGTGGCAGGAGTCGAGCAGGGACCTGCCACCTCCCATCCCGGCTGGGCTGCAGGGACGGGGGATCGGGGATCGGAGCCCTTTGCGCCCCCTCCGCTCTTTCGCTTTGCAAATTTGGCGTGAGGGCTGAACAGCAACTTCGACTCTGCCACCCCCAGGAAAAAATAAAATAAAACAAAACAAACCACAAACAACCTTGAGCTGGCTGCGGTTAAGCGTTAAAGCAGAAATAACTGTGAGGCACAACCTGCAACGGCAGCCGCATCCTGCGAGGAGAACTACGGACTCGCTGCGCCGGGAAGCGCTGGGGGGGCCCTGCCCCGGCTGGAGGGAAAGAAACAGCCCCGGGCCGGATGGCGGAGGGCCTGGGGGCAGCTCGGGGCCCCCTCGATCTTCCTCCCGCGCCATCCCCCTCCTCAGCGCCTGCCCTCGCCCCTCACTAACCTCGGAGGCGGCTCCCGGGGAAGGGGCTGGCGGAGAGGGGGGACGCGCGGCCCGGCGGTCGCGGCAGCGCTGCCGAAGCGGGCAGGAAGCGCTGGAAGCGCCGGGGTAAAGAAAGGGGAAAAGGGGGATTAACAGGAAAAGCCAAAGCAAAGCCAAGCCAAGCCTCGGCGGGAAACGCGCTCGGCTCGGGTGCGAGGGGGCAGCGAGCGAAGCCCAACTGGCCGCGCAGAGGAGGGGCCGGCTCCGAGGCTCGGCCGCCGGCTGCCACGGAAGGACCCGGAGCCCCCGCGCGCGGCCAGCCCCAGCAGCCCCCTCTCCGCGCCAGAAACCTGCCGCCTCCCCTTCGACGTCGCCCTGCAAGAAACCCCCCAGGCGAAGGGCGCGACGCGCCCGGGGGGGCACGGTCGGAGCTGCTGCCGGCACCTGCCTCCCGCTCCGGGCGCTCGCCTCCGTCAGGCTGCTGGATTTAGCGACTCCAAACAAAACACTGAGTAACGTTGACCGTTTATTTAAACAGTAAAAAAATACAAAGATGTGTCTCGTACCAGGCCCAGGAGCGCACACGGACACTCCCCAGCGGTCCCCAAAACCAGCCACGGGCTCCAGGAGGCTGCAGAAACACACAGCGACCAGCACGCGCTCGCCTGCATTCCCAGTGCCGCCAGTCCTCGGAGCACCACCTGCTCCAGCAGCTCCAGAAAAACCCACCTGGCCCAGACGGAGGCCCCACGTCCCCCTTCGGCATCGCGAAGTCCCAGCCGGACTCTCGGCTGCCGGGAAGGTGACGCCTGTTATGGAAGTTAGGCTTTTCGGCCACCATAACAGGGCTCAACCCTAGGTTCCCACAGAAAAGTTCAGAGCCAAATCAAAGCAAATTAAATATTTTTTAATGACGCACGTACTGTAATTACAGCTTGAGCTGGGTGCCTCCCAAGAGGGACCCCAACATAAACAAATCCTGGGCAATTACAGTCTTTTCAACTTACGTTTCCCACCCCTCACACGGTAGTTAGACCAATAGTAATTTTTAGGCCTGGGGTCTCCTGCTCCTCATTGGGTCTCATCGTTGTTCCTAGGTAAGCTGTTTTTCTCCTTATTCTTGGTTTTTTGCGGTCTCTGATGACGGTTGCACCTCTGTTTTTGTTGGGTCTGGCAGTTGTGTCTCAAGGTCCTGAGGAGGAGGAGGAGGAGGTGATTCTAAATCATAACAATTATCACTGCCCCAGCAGTGAGCTAAGGCTTTGCCCCTCAAGGTCCTAATGCCCTGCACTGGTCTTATTTCAAAGCCTTGACACCCTCCCTTTGGGAGTGTGAGACGCAGGAATGCAGACTGCTTGTAACTCCCTTATCTTCCCAGCTGGAAACGGCTCTGAGGCCCTTTTCTTACTGGACTAAGGAAAAGTTCATTATTTTCTCTAAGTGCGGCCTAAGGCTTCAGCAAATTTAGCTCCTCACGCTAAGCAAGTTTTAGAGAAGTTGTGCTAAGTGGCTGCCTCTAGACAGTTTCAGTTTGCTGTTCTCTAACAATTAGCAGCTATTCTCTAACGTGAGCAGGATACGACCTGGATTCATAATTGCAGATTCTTTCACAAGGCTTCTTTGCCGAGTGGCACCTGCGATGCACTGCAAATATAGGGCCGCAGCTGGGAGCAGCTGGAGCTCGCCACGGCGTTGTCACTCATGTAGGCGCAGGGGCCCTCGCCGTGAACCGGGAACCTGCAGGGCGAGGAAAGGCGCCAGGTCACTCGCGACCCCCTCGAGCGCCGGGAGGGAAACGGGGCCGGCTGCGAGCGACGGCCCCCGGCAGAGCCGCCGTCCCGGCTCGCGGCGCGACAGGGCTCACGTTTCGTTGTGGACGGTGTCGTCCACCCACACCAGGCGCCCATCCCGTCGCCGCAGGCCGAGCCAGCAGTCGACGGAGCCCTTAAGCTGCCAGAGGAAATCCTGCGGGGGTGAGGGGGGGGAAGAGGGGCAAACAGTCACAAGCTGCTGCCCGGCCCCGCGCTTCGCTTGGGGGACGGCCATCGCGGCTCTGTCCCCGACCCCTGGGCGCTCGGCCACCCCCTGAACCGCCCCCGCGCGCTCACCGCTTCCCACTGCTGCTTGATCACCGCCAGCGAGGCCCCGAATGAGGAGCAATTGCGCTGGCTCCAGTCCCAGCTCCCCTCCTCCTGCGAGAGGAAGTAGCACATCCCGCGGTAGCCGATCCAGCCGTCGCGACAGCCCAACACGGGGGCAGCGCCACCAGTTCGGGGACAGTCACACCGCGTTGCTGGGGAGGGAAGTAAATGTGGTGAGACATCGCCCTCCGCACCTGCGGGGACGTTGCTGGGAAGGAGGCAGCCCCGCTCCCGGTCCCCCGCGGAGCCGCCGCGCCGCAGCCGGGCCGCCTGCTCCCCTCTCCCTTCCCCCGGGGCCCCCGGCTCCGGCGCAGGGGCAGCCACGCACGCACACGCCCGGCTCCGCGCGGGCGCCCGGTCGTCCCTTCCCTCACCTGCCACTGCCACAACACAAATCAGCAGAAGGACGTTTACAGCCACGCTCACAGCCAGCGCTCCCGGGGGCCATTGACGGGGTCTGCACAGTTCTTCTGCGGGAAGAAAAAGCTGCTCACAGCGGAGGTGCTGCTGCCCCAGAGCAGGCAGAGCCCCGAGCGAGGAAGCCTGAGCCTCGGCGCTAGCGAACGCTTAGACGAGCGCAGCGCAGCGCGCCCAAGCCCGCGGGGGACGGTGGGACGCGGCCCCGAGCGCCCAGGCAGCGCTCCCTAACCCGACCCCGCCGGGCTCGCCACGGACACGAGCCCCCAGGCTCCAGGGGACGGCAGCGGGGCCCTGCCCGGCCAGCGGGGACGCTGCCAGAGGGACACCGGCCCCCTCCGCGCCCCGCAGCTCGGACTCACCCCTCCGCACTCTCGTCTTTACGCCTGCTGGCACAGCAGCTCCATGCTCTTCTCCCCTGGGGGACCCCAGGTGGTTCAGGAGCTGCTCCTGGGCTTCTGCAGAGCAGCTGCACCCCTCGCTCTCCTCTCGCTCCACAGAAGTCACAGGCGCAAAGGATAGCAGGACACGGTCAGGAGGGGCTAGCGCTGTAGCAGCCATCACTGCCGGCAAAGCCTTCTTAGGGCGGGCTCGGACCTAACCGCTCACCGCGGCTCTGCCACTCTCCGGCCATCAAGGACTGCCGCTAGCCGGGGCGGACGCAGCGGTGCCAGCACACGCACAGCCCAGTCTCCTCGGCTCTCTGCTACTGCGCCGCAAGCAGCCCCTGCGGACAAGAACACAGGCTCAGCCAGGACAGAGAGCAGCCCTTGGCCCCCCACCCCAGCCGCGCCAGGCCCCGCTCCCAACCCTGCCCTGCGGGGCCACCCCGCCGCCCTGCAAGGGGGCCCCCCACCACCGCCACCCTCGCTTCGGGCGCAGCAGAAAGAGGGAGACGCCATCGCCCAGCGCTCACCGGCCGCCAAAGAGCAAAATTGGGAAGGGAAGAGGGGCGGCAGAGGAGCTCTGACCGGAGCCGGCGAAGGGAGCAAGCGYAGAGCATCAGAAAGAGCGAAAATACCTTCGGCAGGCAGTGACACGGGACACGGGGGGGCGGAGAGAAACGAAAAGAGGACGACAACAAAAACTGCAGACCCGCCCTGCAGCCGCTGAGGGACGGGCGGCACAGCCAATCACAGGGAGCGCCCAGCCCGCCACGCAGCRGCGAGAGCTCCAAACCAGACGTGCCGCGCCCACCTCCGCCGCCATGTTAGAGCGGCCAGCATCGCCCCGTTTGGCCCCTCCCCGGCCGATTCCTTTCCTCCCCGGAAGGGCTCTGCCTCGGGCTGGGCCTCCGCGAGCCCGGCGGGCACCGGCAGCGAGCGGACGCGGAGCGGCACCGGTCAACCCCCCACCCCCGCTTCCCCGCACCTCCAGGCGAGCCGCCCCGCGGCGCCGCCATCGCGAACGCGGGCTATACCGGCGCCGCTCCGCCCAATCACCGCCCACAGCCGCCGCGTGACGGGAGCGCGGCCAATCAAAACTCGGTGTTTCGGGAGAAGGCGAAGCGCGGGCAGGGGCGGGGCGGGGCGGGGCGGGGCTCGCTGCCGGCAGGGCCGCACCCGGCGAGGAGAACTACGGACTCGCCGCGCCGGGAAGCGCTGGGGGGGCCCTGCCCCGGCTGGAGGGAAAGAAACAGCCCCGGGCCGGATGGCGGAGGGCCTGGGGGCAGCTCGGGGCCCCCTCGATCTTCCTCCCGCGCCATCCCCCTCCTCAGCGCCTGCCCTCGCCCCTCACTAACCTCGGAGGCGGCTCCCGGGGAAGGGGCTGGCGGAGAGGGGGGACGCGCGGCCCGGCGGTCGCGGCAGCGCTGCCGAAGCGGGCAGGAAGCGCTGGAAGCGCCGGGGTAAAGAAAGGGGAAAAGGGGGATTAACAGGAAAAGCCAAAGCAAAGCCAAGCCAAGCCTCGGCGGGAAACGCGCTCGGCTCGGGYGCGAGGGGGCAGCGAGCGAAGCCCAACTGGCCGCGCAGAGGAGGGGCCGGCTCCGAGGCTCGGCCGCCGGCTGCCACGGAAGGACCCGGAGCCCCCGCGCGCGGCCAAGCCCAGCAGCCCCCTCTCCGCGCCAGAAACCTGCCGCCTCCCCTTCGACGTCGCCCTGCAAGAAACCCCCCAGGCGAAGGGCGCGACGCGCCCGGGGGGGCACGGTCGGAGCTGCTGCCGGCACCCGCCTCCCGCTCCGGGCGCTCGCCTCCCTCAGGCTGCTGGATTTAGCGACTCCAAACAAAACACTGAGTAACGTCGACCGTTTATTTAAAAACAGTAAAAAAATACAAAGATCTGTGTCGTACCAGGCCCAGGAGCGCACACGGACACTCCCCAGCGGTCCCCGCTGTTACGGAAATCGGGCTCGCCGGCCGCCGTAACAGGGTGCGACGCTAGGCTGCCGCTGAAAAGCTCAGAGCCAAATCRAAGSAARWTAAATAACTAAATTTTAGTGTTGCGCGTGCCGTAGTCACAGCTTGAGCTGGGGGCCTCCGAAGAGGGACCCCGAGCAGAGAAATCCCTGGGCGACTATAATTACAGCTCTTTCAACTCCAGTTTCCCACCCCTCACACAGCAGCTCAGAGCAAGAGTCATTTTTAGCTCTGGGGTCTCCTGCTCCTCATCGGCTCTCGCCGATGCTCCTAGGGAGCTGGGTTTCCCCCTTCTCTTCACCGTTGCGGTCTCTGCTGACGGTGGCCCCTTCGGTTCCTGCTGGGTCCCGCCGTTGTCTCTCGAGGTCCCGAGGAGGAGGCGGCGACTCCAGAGCACGACGACGAACGCCGCCCCGGCAGCGAGGGGAGGCTCCGTCCCTCCAGGTCCTGCCGCCCTGCACCGGTCTCCTTTCCGAGTCTCGCCGTCCTCCCTCTCGGAGTGAGACGCAGGAACGCAGACTGCTTGCGGCTTCCCTCTCTCCCCAGCTTGAACCGGCTCTGAGACCCTTTCCTAGGGGTAAAACTAGGTAAAATTTCATTATTCTATCTAAGTGCGGCCTAAWGCTTCAGCAAGTTCAGCTCCTCAGGCTAAGCAGGTTTTAAAGCAGTTGTGCTAAGCGCCTGCCTCTAGACAGCTCCAGTGCAACATTCTCTAACATGTCATTTCACCTCCGCACTGTGACGTTACAGCAGGGGCAGGTGACAACCCCAGAGACGGAAGGAAGCCTGCAAGGTCTCCACCGCCCCCCACCCCGAGCCGGCAGGACGCTGTGGAGAATCCAGGCGGGGGGCAGCTTCCGCAGTCAGTGACAGCCAAGCGGAGCCTGCGACGTGCTGCAGACGAAACGCCTCGGCAGGGAGCAGCT
>PTFA01000464.1:273708-290138 GCA_003342895.1 Casuarius casuarius | reverse complement strand
CGCCCGGGCCGCCCACGGGCCCCCGACTGCGTGCGCAAGCAGAAGCGCCGCGAGCTCGACGCCCGCCGCAGCAAGTGCCGCATCCGCCTCGGCGGCCACCTGGAGCAGTGGTGCCGCCTCAAGGAGCAGCTGGGCTTCGCCCTCCACTCCCAGCTCGCCAAGTACCTCCTGGACAGGTGAGGGGGGTTCGCCCGGAAAAGCTCCTGGAAAGGGATCGCCGGCGGCCTCGGAAGCCTGCTGAGATGTTCCAGCTCCTGTTTCCGGAGCCGGGAGCGTGACGCGGGCGCGGGAAGGCCGTTCCCCTCCGTTCCGCTCATTTCCCCGTCTTTCCCCCTTCCTGCCGCAGGTACAGTTCCCAAGGCTGCCTCCCGAGCCCAGGTAGGTCCCACGGGGCCCCAAATCCTCGGCTTTTGTCCGCGAGCGGGACGCTGGGAGGAGGGAGGGTTCACGCGAGCGGCTTCTGCGAGACCAGTTGCTCCGTGTCTCGAACCACATTGATTTGGGTGGGTTTTTGGTGTCCCCAGCTGCTTTTTGGTGGCCGCCCTTCTATCATAGGAGGCTTCTGGGGTTGCTGAAGAAGGGAAGAAGTAGCCGTGAGGCTGCTGAAAGGGCAGAAGCATCAGTGTCCTCTTGAAACGGGGGAGAAGCTGGAAGCAAAGAGGCCTTTGATAGAGGTCCCAGCTGCTAGAGGAGCTTTAGCCGGAGCCCAGACCTGTTTACAAGCCAAGAAGAACCAGATCTTGGCTCCGGTTTTCACAGAGCTGCTTGTTTGTGTCTGTTTTTGCCCCACCGCGTCCTGATCCCCGCAGGAGCGGGCGACCCGGAGCCCGGTCTTCTCCACGCCGGCGCCCTGCAGCGCCTGGTCGTCCTCTCGCACGACCACGGCCAGGAGTGCAGCTTCGTCCCCGACGTGAAAGCGGCCTCCCCGGGCTGCCGGGACAACCTGGTGTGGGAATGCGTGGCCGGACACAGCTTCTCCTGGGGCCTCTCGGCCGCCGGCCGGCCGCCGTGGAGCGGGGCCCCGCGGCGCGGGGAGGAGAGGCGGCCGGATTCGGTGCCCGGGTCGCCACCGTCCCCGCCGTCCGGCCGCCGCCGCTCGCTCCGCCGAGCGGGACTCGCCGCAGACCCCCGCGAGACAGAGCCCGGCCCGAGGAAGGACGGAGGCGAAGCGGAGAAGACAGAAACCTTGTCCCCTGCCGGCGACGCGGACCGGGGGGAAGAGCCAGGAGCTGGCAGCAACGACACCGACGCAGGCGAGCGAGCAGGTACGGACAATGTCCCCTCCTGTCCCCCGGCCAGGTCCCTTTCCCCACTCCCTTCCGCTCTTGTTGGCCTCAGATGGATTCCCTATCTCCAGCTCTTTGCCCAGTCCAAGGAGCGAGCTGGACAGCTTCCCTCTGGGACCTTCTTGCCTCCTCCTTGTGCGAAATGCGTCAGCACCAGCATAAATGAATAACGTTTGGGGCTTTTGCTGGAGGAACCTAGTCCCCTCGCTGTTCTTACCACAAAAGCAGCCTCTATCTTCTCAGCTCCTGTCCCTCTCCTGAGAAATTTGGGACACCAGGTCCTGCCATTCGTATGCAGGCTGTTCCTGAACATTCATGGTCTTCTGCGGGAGGAGGACGAGGAGCAAGATCTGTCCTTGACGAGATCTCCCTGACCCCATCTAGGTTCTTCTCTCAGGAGTTTCCAAGTCCTCAAGAGCCGGAGCTCTTGTCATTTAACCGGACTGAAGACCAGGGAGAGGCTCTATCTCTTTTTCCTGGTCTTTTTTTTCCATGGCCCAGTTTCAGGAGAGGTTGAGAAGTTCCCCCTCTGGAATATTATGGAATAACATGGCCCTCGTTTCTCCTCGCTAGTCACAAGCGATGGGAGAAACTAGATCTTCTCCAAAGCTGGTTTCTCAGCCCTCCTCCCAAGCCTCTCCACTCCCTGCCTTCCTCCGCTGTTCCTGCCCGTCCTTCCTCTGCCTCTTTTGAGATCCCAGCTCCGAGCGCCCGTCCCCTGCCTTAACTCACCGCAGCTCCTTCCCTCTCACAGCTCCCCGAGCGCAGACGGAGACGGAGACGGAGACGGAGACAGCAGCAGATCGGGAGAGGTGAGTGGTGGCCCAGCGCTGGGGGCCCTTGGACGCTTTCGTCTTCTGGCGCCTGCAGCGTCTGTGACAGTCGCAGTTTAATGAAGGTTTTCTATTTAAAAAAAAGATGGAAAACCACCACTTCTTTCTCTACGCTTGACCTCCTCGATGCTCGTTTCGGCAGCGCTAACTCCGGCTGTTGCGTTCCCGCAGCACGCCTGTTTCGCAGGAGAAACCGCAGCAGGGCCCCGAGCCCCAGGAAGAAGAGGATGAAGAGGAGGATGAGGACTTCGCCGAGGAAGATGACCTCGCCTACGCCGACGACCTGCGAGATGAGAACTACCACCCGTCTCTGGACAGGTGAGTAGCTGGGAGAGGTGTCGCACGAGGAGGGTTTCGGACCTTAATTCTCTGCTGGAGACTCCCAGCAGGAGGAAACGCCCCGTGCTTCGGTCTCCTTGGCGTAAAACCTGTTTGTGCCGATGGAAACGGGAGCCCTAAGCTGCTTATGATGTGCTTATCGCACCTGAACGACGTGTTTATGGGCTCAAAAGGCACTTTCTCTTACTCTGTCCCGGTCTGGGTGAGGTTCTTCCCCTTGAGTGTGCTGTATTTTCCCATATTCCGTCATTAGAGGCCACCGCGCGCACGTGTCCTTGCTTAGTCCCTGTCCGTCTTGTCTCCCAGCGACTCCGAGCCGCAGAGGCGGCAGAGCCAGAGCAAAGCCCGCAAGAGACCCGTGAAGGAGGAGCGACCCCTCACCGAGACCGGCCCGGCTGATGCCGGCCCCGCGGAGGAGAAAGGCGGGCGAGTCAGGTGAGCCGTAGGCGAGAGCTGGGAGGGGACCGCGGCACCCGTCTCTCGGGGCTCCTTTCTCACCCGTCTCTTGGTGGCCTTCGAGTGAAGAACCCACGTGGCAAACCCTCCAATCCCAAAAGGAAAAGAAGTTCAAGCCCTGGGCTCCAACGGAGAGCGTTTTGTCCAGAAAGGGAGACGCTGAAGTGCATCACGATGGGTGAAGAACACAGGAGTTTAGTTCTTCTGTGCAGCCGTATGCGGGACAAAGCGGCATCGCCCCGGTGCCAGAAGCTTGAGGGAGCTTCTCGGGCTCCGTTGGACCCGTCTTGCCGTGGGGACGTGAGAAGTTGGCATCTTTTTGTCCGCCGTGTCGCCTTGCATCTACGCGTGTGCCGGTTGCTTCAGTTCCCACCCTGGAGCTGGTCTCGAGTCCGCTACCGGGGCAGCGCTTCCCTAAAAAAGGGGTGAAGAAGACCTCTTGAACCACCACCGCTGTTTTTCAGTGAGTTTTGGAGTCTTTATTTCAAGTATACAAAGGCTTGGAGCAGCCTGGCTGCATTGGTGGCTTGCAAAAGTCCAGGTTTTCAACCCTTCCTCCTGCTACGTGAGCACAGAGTCCGCTCAAGAAACCATCTCCACCTACAGATTCCCACACAGGGGACTTCTCCGTCGGCCAGAGCAGATCCCGAAGAAGAGGCGAACGTTGGGCTGTGGCACCTTGCCCTCAAATCTTGTGTTTTAGCTCCCTGAGCACGTCAGGGGAGCGTTGCTGGGTTGCGCTGTGGGTTTTTTTGGCCGTTGGATATGTTTTAGCCGCGCGGTGGCCGTGTCCCGGCACTGAAAGAGCGAGGGTGACGTTACAGCAGCGTTCGTGTTGGCCCGCAGCTAATGACGTATTTGCCCTCGGCTGGGAAAGTTGGAGTAATCACTCGATTCCAGGAGCCGAGTCTTTTAAGAAGCAACGCCCGCTATCATCCTCCTTCACGATGCTGAAACCAAAGGACGGTCCTGCGCCTCGCTGCTTGGGCCTAACGCGCGAGCGAGGACTCACCGGCTTCCTGCGTTATCTGACGTTTTGAAATCAAACGAGGGCATTAAAACCCCTTTTTTGCTTTGGAGTTAGCTGGAGCGACTCAACACTCCGCCACCCGCTGCTGCCGTGCAGCGAATCTCGCCTCTGTGCGTCCTACGAAAGCAAGGAATGACCCCAAAATAAACGCCCCGAAGCTCGCCAAGTAAGTATTGTGCTGCTCAGTTAAGGCTTTTGTGCTTTTTTTTCGTTTTGACATGTTGTAGTCACTTTGGTGCTCTGCTAAACATCCTTTCTGTCTTGCAGAGGCTTTGAAACCAAGAGGCAGCGTGCAAGAAAGAGAGGATGCGTTCTTGACGAGTCGGTCTGGGCAAAAGAAAATATGATGGTAAATCTTGCTTTTCTTCGCCCCCCATTCGCTGCTTGAGCCGTAACGCCGGGGCCGTCGGCTGCTTGAGTTCTCCTTGAGGGTAGAAAGGTTAGTTTTGGGCCCGTCGCTGCAATCGGCGCAGCGTTGCAGCATTCAACCCCTCTTGAAATGCAAACCCTTGCCTAAACTCTGCCCTTTTCGAGGCCTAAAGGCTGAGTTTGATCGCGTATGCCACGGTTTGGCCTTTCACTGCTTAAATTTTCTTTTTTTTTTTCCTTTTTTTGTAGTGGCAGCTGGAAAAATGGAGATAGAGAATATCTGCAAAGGAGAGTGAGCCTCCAGATTGCGCTGGCCTGCGTGCTCCTCCCGCAAATCCTCTTCCAGCTTCTCCAAGGTAATGCCATCGGGACAAAACCTTTTTTAAGAGATTATAGCCGCAGGCGCGCAGCCTATACTCAGTCCCGAAGCGGTGGCCTGGCGTCGTCGTCCATGAACATCTCTCTCTTCCTCCGCAGAAACAGACCTGTTCCTCCAACGTCTCTTTTTCTGATTTCAGGCCGTCGGCCGGGAACAGCCGCCGGGTTTCTGCAGAACCGCGGATAAAACTGGGAAAAATCGCAGCTCCAGCTCACGTTGGTGCGAACGGCAGTTGTTGCAGTACAGACGGCGCTCCGTGAGGTTGAATGTATGGGAGCTTTTCCAAAAACCGTGTTAAAAGACTGTAATGAGTAATAAAGCATACATATTCATACTGATACTGTCTGAAAGCTGCTTTTATTAACAATATCCCCGCGCTGTGACGGCAAGTAAAGGGCTGGGCCCGCGTGGGGTGAAGCTCTTCCATCTTGCTGGAAGGGAGAGGGGACGGGCGGGAGGAGAGACCTCCCGGCTTCCCCCCCCCCGAAGACAACTTCTTTCCCTCTCGCAGCTGCAAGAAGCAAGCGGGGACGCGCGACGAGGACGTGGCCCAGATCGGCCCGAAGAGAATCAGGTAGCGATGGGACACGGGGAAGGTTGGTGCGGTGGGAAGCGGGGCTCATGCTGGTTTTCCAGCCTTTCGGGAAGATGGGAGGAAGGAGCAGCCCGGTCCCTTGGGCTGTGCATGCCATGGTGGGACCCCCCTGGTCCAGGACAACCTGGGCGCAGACTCCTGAAGGACTTTATCTGCTTAAATTAGCTTTTTGATGGATCGATGGGCAGATCCTGAAGGAAGGCGGGGGAAGGACTTGCCCTGCCACGATCCACGTAGCTTCCGCAGCTCTCGTTCCCGCTGATCCGTGCTCACGACCAGCTTTCCGCCCTTTCCCTCCCTCTTTTCTCCAGGAAGGCGGCGAAACGCGAGATCCTGCTGTGTGACTTCGAAGGCTGCGGGAAGATCTTCTCCAACCGCCAGTACCTGAACGTGAGGACGATGGGGTGGGGAGAGGAGCGGCTGAGGCCACCGGCCCCAGCAAGCAGCATTTGGGCCAGGGAGCAAAATAGAAAAGTGGGACCGGGGTCCCCCCGAGCGCAGGTTCTCAGAAAGGGCTTTCTCGGGCCAGAAGTGACCCTGCTCTCTGCTTATTCCTGCCCCCTTTCCCCCCCCCCCAAATTGCAGCATCACAAGAAGTACCAGCACGTCCACCAGAAGACCTTCACCTGCTCCGAGCCCAGCTGCGGCAAGTCCTTCAACTTCAAGAAGCACCTCAAGGAGCACGAGAAGCTGCACAGCGGTGAGTCAACGAGCGCGCCGCTCTGCTGATGTCCTGCCACCATCCTGGACCACAACTCCCCTGTTTGAGCTTGGTCTGTCCCACGAGTCTGATATTACCCCTCCCTTGCACACCAAGTCCTCTCCTGGGCTGGTGGCAGCTCCCTTGGCCTCCGATCGACCATACTTATGTCCCGAGTGTTAATTTTCCACTCCCTTTTCCTAATTTGGTCTCCTTGGAGATGTTAATGCACCCGCTTGCTTTCCACTCCCAAGATCAATCCCTCATTCCTCTGTTTCTGGGTTGGGAGAGGGACCTGACTCTCCTCCTCGACCGGAGCAGCCGCTGATCCTCTCTCTTCCGCCCCGCAGACAAGCGGGACTACATCTGCGAGTTTTGCGCCCGTTCCTTCCGCACCAGCAGCAACCTGATCATCCACCGCCGCATCCACACGGGAGAGAAACCCCTGCAGTAAGTACCGGGCCTTTCTGGGCCCAGATTTTGGAGAAAGGGTGAGCGAGCGAGGCGACACGGTAACGAGTCCGTGAGGGAAGGCGGATCGGGGAACAGCAGTCCTGTCTCCAGAGCAGAGACGCACGGAGCGGCCCCTCGTTGGGAATTATTTCTGGTTTGACCAAAGGTTTCCGCCCCCGAGCTTTGGGACGGGAGCCGGCTGCGGTCTTGCCTAGAAGAGGGCGTCTCGACCTCGGGGTTGAGACACGTGCTTGATTTGCGGTAGAAAATACGGCAGCACTACGCTTCCGTGCCTTTAGGGCGTGCTGAAGCCACGCGGCACCAGCTAGGCGTGACTTATAAAGCCAAACTAAACAAATCCCGTCCAGTCGCATCGTCCCGAACATCAAGCTGAGATGGGGCCAGTCCTCCCCAAAGTCTTTCCCTGCGTTGCCTGCAGCCCGATGGGGAATACAGTCCTCTCTCCCTCCGTGCTTCCCTGTCTTCCTCGAATCCCATCCTTTTTTTTTGCCCCTCCAGGTGCGAGATTTGCGGCTTCACCTGCCGCCAGAAAGCCTCCCTCAACTGGCACATGAAGAAGCACGACGCCGACGCCTTCTACCAGTTCCCCTGCGACCTCTGCGGCAAGAAGTTCGAGAAGAAGGACAACGTGGCGGCCCACAAGAGCAAGAGCCACCCCGAGGCGCCCCCAGCCCCGCCGGAGCCCCCGGGCCCGGCTCTCGCGCCCTCGGGCGCTTCGTCTCCCACGCGGGAAGGCGCCGCAATAAAGAGTTATTTTGCGTAAAAGTGTGTTTTTCCCCCCACCTCGTTGCAATCTCCCACCTCGGCGCACTGGGGCAGGCGATTTAACCGCTCTGCCTCTTATGCTCAGGCTATTGCTATTTAATATAGTGATAAAAGGGCAAGTGAGCCTGGGAAATCGAAGCTCYCTGGATGCAACCCAGCTTTTCCCAGCTGGATTTGAACTCCTCCGGTGTGGTCCCAGCCCCACGCTGCCGTCTTTGGCTCTAGACGTGACACAGAGGCTGGAGAGAAAGCGGTGGAGGGATATTTCCTATACCGACGCTTTAAAGAAAGAGCAGGTATCGCTGCCTGCAGCAGATGGGCTTTGGAGGTGGGAATTTTCCTTCTTCCAATGGGTGAAAATCCCACCTGTCCCCCCCAAAAAGGCTCGCATGGAGCAGGGCTTCCCGTGGGAAATATCACTGCAGCTGGGATAAAAGTCCCGCTACTGTGGGAGGTTTCTACCCTTTTATGCTCTTTTATCTCTTCGCTCCAGCACCTTGAGCGAGTGCTGATGCTCCAAGTCTCAGCTGGGAGGCCCTTGCTCCGAGAGGGATGCAGGACGCGGCCTGGAAAAGGAGCTGGACTATCCCAGTGGGAAAACAAAGGGGATTGCCAAAAATCCTGATTTTTCAGGCATGATGATCACCGGGTCCTGATGGGGACATTTTCCCTTGCAGGGATCGGTGGCAGCTCCGGGGACTCTTCCACCTGGACGCTGCCTATTCCTCAAGGTCGGGATCCTTCCGGGGATAATATCCACAGTTGGGACCACGCACGGCCTGGGAGCTCCTCCGGCAGGGAAATCGCTTCCAGCTCGGCTCATCCGCAGGCTCCAGGGACCTGGTGCCACCTGCAAAACCCCGGCGCAGCCCCCGAGGGCGCTCGCAGGCGCCCGCTCCGAGGCTGCGCGGTCGGCACGGCCTGGGGCTCTCCTCCGTTAGCCGTAATTAGGTTAATACCCAACAACGAGCTGAGCCGTTTTCGGTTTTGCACGGAAGGCTGGGAGGGTTTACAAGCTCCATTAGGGAAACTCTTCCAGCTTTTTTTTCCCCCTTGCATTAAAGGCTTGCTCCAAGGGATGAGGCACGCGGAGACGGACGCGAGCCGGTCCTTTCATCCCTGAAACGGGAGCCGACGCGCCGGCTCTGCCGTCGGCCCGACGCTGCAGACAAACAGCACAGCGGGAGCCTCCGCGGGGGTGGTTTTTTTTTTGCACAGCAACTTTTATTTCCCCACTAAACAGAGTGACAGGGCAAAGAGACGTTAACAGCATCGCGGGATCACACGAGGACGGGCGGGGGGGGGGTGTAAGCGCGCGCGAGATCACACCTAAAACGGGAGGCTCCCCTCCCTCCTCCCCGCTTCTCCCCACGCCGCGGCCCGGGGCCACCGGAATGACCCCGAAACCCCCAGGGTTGTAGCACACCTTTAAAAAACTTAATAATAACAATAATGAAATAAAACAGCCCAGTCCGTTCTCCCAGGGCTCTCGCTATACCGACAGCCCCTGCCAGCTTTGGGCATCCGTCATCCAGGGCTCCACAACTGGGTCACAGCCCCGCGGCACCGCCAGACCCATCGCTCAGCTCCGCTCCGGCCCTGGACGCTCGGCAACAACGGGGAGAAGCAACGGGGAGGGGGAGGATCGCGGCGGCAGGGGGGGATCTTTTGCTCTCTAGCGCTATGGGCAGCGAAAAGACGGGCTGGCCCCTTTCCCCGGGAGGGAGGGAAAAGCGAGGAGGGGGGAGAAGCCGGGGGCGACCTGCGGAGCGCCGGCGGCGGGAGCAGGGCTGGGAACGGCAGCTCTCCTTCCTCGCGCCGCTTGCTTTCCCGAGCCCTCGCGGGCGCGAGCGGCGGCTTCGCTACGGACCGATCCGGGAGGCAACGAAGCCCCAGCGTAGCTTTTCCTCCCCGGTTACGTCCCTGTTTGCATGGGGCAGGGAGCTTCGAAAGGAAAAAAACAGTTTGCTTATACAGCAGACCAGAGGGTGCTTTAGCAGGGGGAAAAAAGAGCAGAAAATAACCCCGTAGAGAGGTTATTCAGGCAGCCAGGCTCGTCCACCCTCCGCTGGTTGATGCCGCAGGGGAAGATTTTCAGGGTAAAAAAAAGAAAAGACCCAAACTTTTAAATGCAACAGGAAAAAGGAACCTCCCAACGTCGAACAGGGGAAGATGAGGAGCTTTGGGGACCTCGTCTGGAAGCCGGGGAAGAAGGGACGGGAGCAGACACTACTTGCAGGTCACCTGGGGAAGGGGGTTAAAGAAACTGGACGGGTCAATTGCAGAGGGAGAGCGAGGAGCCCACATAGAAGAGCCAGAAGAAGGGGAAGATCTTTTCGGTGAAGGCGGCCGTGAAGGTGAAGATGGGCGCCATGTTATCGGCGTTGTAGAACGCCACCCACCCGCCTTCGTAGTCCAGGTACACCCCGATCTTCCTGGGCCTCTCGCACAGGGACAGGGGCGTCTCCGGGGAGGTGAAAGCCTGGTACTGATCCCAATTCTTCCCCTTCCAGTTGAGCCCCACCGCCCAGATCCCCTCCTCCGGGGCAAAGTCGATTTTCTCCTTCCTCCGCACCGACTCGCGGGCCGCCCCCAGCACCCAGCTGTCTCCGTCCCCCACCTCCACCTCCCAGTAGTGCCTCCCGGCTACGAAACCCTCGGCCGCCAGCACGCAGAAGGAGTAGTCGAAGCGCTTGGGGTTGGCCGGCAGCTCCTGCGGGGCGCTCCGGAGCCGCACGCTCCTCTTGTCCTCGGACAGCACCAGGTAGGGGTTGGCCGTGTCCGGGTCCAGCGAGAGGTCGCCTGGGCGGGGAGACGCGGAGCCGTGAGCGCCGGCGGGCGCGAGGGACCCTTCGCCCACCCCGCCTCCGAGGGGACCCGTCTCTGCCCAAAAGCGGATGGGGGCAGAGTCCGCCTTCACCGGCTCCAAGCACGTGAAGCTCACAGAGCCCCGCGGGAGCGAAGGTCAGCTTCTCCTCGAAAATTAACGGAGAAACACAGGCGCCCTGGCTGGAAATCCACCAGTCCCAGCCTGGCTGTCACAGTCTCATCCTAAAACCAGCAGTTTTTTGGAGACCACAGGCAGAAGTAACATTTTTAGTCGTTGCAAACTGCCAGAGAGGAACCAGAAGTATCCTCGTGTTTAAAAAGCTGTTCTCATCCCCCAGGAGACTGTTAAAAACTAAGGCTGCGAGATGGGAACATCTTCCAGCGTCCCAGAGACCGCTGAAAATAAGATGGGGCTCGTCTGTCCCTCCCCACCACACCCCCAGGAAGGGAAACGGAGCGGAGAGACCGCAACACCCCCGCACTGCTCTTAGCAAACAGAAAGGTTGCAAAGTCCAGCCCCGAGCTAACCTCACACCCACCAGCCGTGCCAAAGGTTTGCTTGCTCCCGATAGAGCAGATCGGCTTCTGGTTGCTCCTCCCACCCCGCAGTTTCCTAACAAACTCAAGGATCGGCCCTTTCACGGGCCGTCCGGCGGCAGGATCGCTTCTTTGCCCCTCTCTCGACGGCACCGGCCATGGCTTACTCTTCTCCTGGCCTCCGAGGCGAGCTCAAAGGTCCTGCCTCCGAGATTTACCCTCTCTGCTCTCAGGGGAATTTGAAACCCCTCGGGAAAGGCTCACAAAACACCCTGCTTGAACTCCCAAGCCAGCCAGGCAAGAAGGGCAAGTCCCCGGGAAGGTCAGACTCCGAAAACGAGCGGCGCTTACCTGTGTCGTTCTCCAACTCGAACCGGAGATTCTCTGAGGGAAGGAAATAAATTAAATTAGACCCCTTCATCCATGGAGAATATCCCCAGGCAACACCTACAGGTATATAACGTTGCTCCCCGCAGCCCCCTCCTCGAGCACTGTGAAATCCCCAGGCATAAGAACTGGGAACGTCTTCCCCTGCTTCTCCTAGCGGCATTCCCACTCACCCTTGAACTCCAGCAGGACCTCCTTCAGCACGGCACTCTTCTGCGAGAAGCTCTTGAGTTTCTTCTCCAGCTCTGTGAAGCCAGCCTCCGGCTTGCAGAACATCCAGCTCTCAAAGCTGGGGGAGGAGAAAGCAGCGTTAGGCCCCCCCGGCGGGGGGGAAGTAAAACCTTTAGCCTACGAGCAGGGAAGGAGCCTGCTGTGGTACCAGAGGGGTTTGGGGGTGGATTATGCCCTTCGGGTCCGGTTTGGGGCTCTCCATGCAGGGAGATCTTCCAGCCTTGGCTGGACCCAGCCTTGTGCAACCGAATTTAGCTCTTGATATTGGTCCTGGTCCAATCACCAGCTACGTTATTCCGTGGTTTCCTCTGGAAACCCTCCCGTAACAGACCTGCTCCATTTCCCCCATGGAGAAGCCTCGATTTTGCCTTTAAGACGTATGTGTGGGTGAGAACCCCAAGGTAAGCGGCTACGCTGGATGGGACCTTGCCCCACCAGCTCCACCGAGCCTCCCAGACAATCCAGCAGGGCCCAGGCTCGCTCACCTGCTTCCAGCAGTGGCAACACCCTAGAAAGAGGGGAAAAGAAAAACAGTCAGTGCAAATCCCCCTTCTGTCAACCCCACATCCTCCAAAATCCACCCCAAAACCATCCCTTTTGCTTAAGGTGCCATCAAGTCCCCAGGGAAAGCGTGCGTTGAGGAAAACAGTCCAGTCTGAATCCCTGAATCCCACCAAACAGCGGTAAAGCGGGGCAGGAGGCCGCAGAAGATGCGCGCTGACTCCTGCCAAGGCCGGCCCCGCTGCTCCGAGGGTGCCTCCGTTTCCCCGTGCAGTCTGGGCACGGGAATCGCGTCTCCGCACCCCACGGGGGCAGCGGATCAAGCTCGAGCCTTCGACAGCTCAAACTTAAAGGACTCCCTGAGACATTTTCCAGGGAAGAATGCAATTGGACGCATGGAGATATCAGAATTATAGATTTTTTTTTCTGGCTTTTTCTTTGGTGTGGGTAGGAAAAAAAAACCCCAACACATCTTAATTTAGTAAGAAAATTAAGAGAAATCATGTTTGCCATTAAGCAGTAAAGGCCATGAGGATTTGAGGCTCACAGAGAGGAGGAAGTGAAAAGTAGACTGAAACATTCAGAGACTTTGGTGTTTCTTAGAGGGCTGATGCCTAAACAGCATCATTCCTAGGAAAGCTCATTTTTGCCCCCATAGCTGTGCTGAATTTTGGGTTCCCACCTCAAACAGAGCAGCGGAATCCTGCGACAAGTGAAAACCCTGACTCAGAGATGGGCCAGCTCCA
This sequence comes from Casuarius casuarius, assembly GCA_003342895.1. Taxonomy (NCBI): domain Eukaryota; kingdom Metazoa; phylum Chordata; class Aves; order Casuariiformes; family Casuariidae; genus Casuarius; species Casuarius casuarius. The sequence continues at coordinate 277,681 of PTFA01000464.1, read as the reverse complement.
AAATGGAGCTATAAAGTTCCCCAGAGTCGCTCTCCAGCGGAGTGCAGTAGCATCCAGCAACCTCTGTAACCAGTTTTTCCCCCCCAGGAATCCCAGCCCCGAGCTCTCCTGGGTTTTATCCCCACTACACATGACCTCCAGGGGTGGAAAGACACATCCCAGGACCTCTCGCGCCCGGACTCACCTGCCCGGACTGGTTTCCCGAGCCGTTCTCTCCTCCCCTCTCACCCAGCAGCTTATCGAGCTGGGAAATCTCCTCGGAGAGCCGGGAGACGCTCTCATCTCTCCGCTTGACGATGTCTCTGTCGAGCTCCTCCAGGCGGGACAGCAGGAGCTGCTCCTTCTCCTCCAGGAAGCCCCGCAGCTCCTTGCACTCGGCCACAATCTTCTGCCTCTCCACTTCCGTCTGCTTCTGCAAAACCGAGGGGGAACCACCCGCGTGAGGCCGCAGCCCGTTCCGCCAGCTCGCGGCCCCGGGAGGGGGGTTTGGGACAGGGCTGGGTGCTGGGAACCCCCCGCCCCGAGGCGCTCACCAGCAGGTCTTCGCTCTGCCTCTCCCTCTCAGCCTTGGCCTCTTCGCGCCCTTTCCTCAGGGAGCTCAAATGCTCCTGTGGCACCTCCTGGAGAAAGGAAAAGAAAAAAAAAGGGAGATACGTTGGGGATCCTTCTTATTTGGGAACGCAGAGGAAAAGGGTGGCGGGAGACTCCCTCCGGAGCTGCTGTCAGCAGCAGACAACTTTCAAACCTCCTTTTTGCAGCCCAAGAACACAATTAACCTAAACCAGGGTGAGGCCTACCACAGCACCACGTCCCTGTTAATCCCGATCTTTTGGTTTGGGCACAGCAAGAAAGACGGGTCCAAAACCTGCCCCTGAAGTAGCCTGAGCAGTTTGGGGCCGGGCTCAGCAGGAGGAGAGAAAAAAGGCAGTAGGAAAAAAATAAGAAAAAAAATCACAGCGGGTTTCTAGCTCCCTGTAACAGCTCCCTGCGAATGCCAACCGTGTCCCACCGCCACGAAATCCCTTCTGCCCCGTCTCTCCTCCCAGCTCCTCTGGGAAACAGATCCGCTTTCACGTTTGAGCGAGGATCTGCCCGACTCGCCGCAGACGCCCCCTCGTCCAGCCAAACCCCTCCGGGGAGAGGACAACGGTCTCCCCGGGGGCTGCCAGCTCCGCGCCGAATTCCCTCCCAGCTTTATCACGCAGAACCACAGCGCCGTCCTCGCTGAAGTCATTTGACCTCCAGCGAAGGCAGAGCGCGAGGCTCCTAGCAACGCGAAACAAAAAGCAGCAGGGCTTTTCAGCAGCCCTTTTAGGGAAGCTGAGCTACAAAGCCGCCGGGACTTTAATACTAGCTTTATGCTAAGCCGCGAGAACCGGCTGGGTGAAACGGGGCTGGCCGGCAGGCGATAATGCCGAATTTAAGCGCGGGGATAACAGCGAAGGCCTTGAAAACAGGGGCAGGGTTTGCAAGCAGAGGCCTGGGACAGCCGATGACTCACTCGTGGGCCGCGACCGGGCTTTGAAGAAAAAAGAAAAAGGCATTGACAAAGCGTAAAAGCAGCGGATTAGCAAGGAAAAACCCGATGGGGCAACTACAACCTGAGAGGCATTCAAGGGTGGCCATCCTAAAAGAGGCCAATTTGACACCAAATCCAGCTCTGGTTTCCCTCCGATTGCTCTCCTCTGATGAGGATGGCACCCGCAGCTAATTCAGCAAGAAAATAAAAAGAAAAAAATCCGTATTAAAGCATTCGGCTTTCTTTCCTGCTTCGACTCCAGAGCAGTGCTGATAACAGGCAAAAATTAATACATGGCGATGCTTTAGAGCAAAACCTGATTATCGCAGCACGGAGCGGGCTCCTAACGGACACTGACCCTGCCCAAAAAGCCGAGGACCGGCCCAATCGGTATCGAAGTGGTCCCAGTGTTTAATTCCCTGCTCTGTAGATGGACATACGCGGCTGCAATGGTGCCACCCTCCCTCCTCCCCCTGCCTCGGCTGCGCAGCAAACATCCGGCATCTTGCCTGCCTCGCTGCTTTTTCCTCCACCCTGCTAGGAAAAAAAACCCCAACCGCGAGGCCCGGCCTCTCGGGGTGCTTGCACGCGTCTTAATCCAGCGTTCCTCCGCACGATAAGGCGGGGGGAGAAAAATCCCCTGCGATGCGGAGCCCTGCGGGATTCGGCAAGGGGCACGAGCCTCCCGGAGCCCCGGGTCACATCGCCCTGTGTTGTTTTTAGAGAGGGGGGAAAAATAAGCTAAAAACGGTGCTGAGGGATCCCTGCTCCGCTCTCGGCTCCGGCTGGGCCCCGAGCTGAAAGCGAAGCTTTTCCGCAGGCTCTGGGTTGTTCTGGAGGGTTTTGCATGGAGACGCTGCGGTTTTGGGGCTCCCGGCGCTGTTTTGCGCACTCACCCCCGCACAAAGGCGGCTCCGGGCAGCTCCCGGCCCCACGTTGCCGCTCGGCGCTGGTCCCCAGCCCTCCCAGTACGCGCCCAGTCCAGCCAGGCCCCCTCCGCACCCTGGGGGGGGGGGGGGGGGTGAGTCTCCTCCGGGGATTTCCGAATCCAGGAGGATTGCCCCGAGGAAGGGGGAGGGATGCACGGCCCTGCTTGTGCCAACGCTGCTGCGCAGCGGGGAGAGGGGTCCAGGGGGCCCCGCTTTGCAGCCCCCAACCCCACGGAGCACCCAAGGGTGCCCCCACCCTGCCCTGTTGCACAGGGAGGCCCTGTTTTTGGGGGGGGATCTGGGGGATGCCCCATCTCTGCTGTACCCCATTGCATGGGGCAGCACCCAGCCCTGGAAGGGGGGGGCTCAGCCCCACTGGGCACAGGGGCACCCACTTCAGAGGGGGCCCCCCTGCACCCCTCACCCTGGGGGGGTCCCATATGCTCTGGACACATCCCTATTGCATCAGGGGGGTCCCTATTGCACCCCATGTCCCGGGGGGGTCCCAGTACACCCTGGGGGGGGTCTCTTGGACCCTGGAGAGGAGTCCTGATGCACCCGGGGGTGCCCTATAGCACCTGGGGGGTCCCTATTGCACCTTGCACCTGGGGGAGGGGAAGCTCCCTACTGCAGGCGGGAGAGGGGTCCCTACTGCATCCCGGGGGGGTCCCTATTGCACCCCCCACTCCGGGGGGTCCCTGTGGCACCCCGGGGGGGGGGGTCCCGGTTCACCGAGGGGAGGCTCTATTGCACCTTGCATCCCTAGAGGGGTCCCTACTTCAGGTGGAGGGGTCCCTACTGCACCCCAAGCCCCGGGGGGGCCTCTACGACACCCGGGGGGTCCCTAAGGCACCCCCACACCCTCGGGCGTTCCCTGTTGCAGTCTGGGGGGGGTCCCTATTGCACCCCAAGCCCCGGGGGGGGTCTCTACGACAGCCGGGGGGGTCCCTAAGGCACCCCCACACCCTCGGGGGCTCCCTATTGCACTCTGGGGGGGTCCCTACGCCAACCTGGGGGGTCCCTATTGCACCCCAAGCCCCGGGGGGGGTCCCTAAAGCACCCGGGGGGGTCGCTAATGCACCCCCACATCCTCGGGGGCTCCCTATTGCACTCTGGAGGGTCCCTATTGCACCCCAAGCCCCGGGGGGGGCTCCCTATTGCACTCTGGGGGGGTCCCTACGCCAACCTGGGGGGCCCCTATTGCACCCCAAGCTCCGGGGAGGTCCCTACAACACCCGGGGGGGTCCCGACGCCAACCTGGGGGGGTCCCTATTGCACCCCAAGCCCCGGGGGGGGTCCCTAAGGCACCCCCACACCCTCGAAGCGCTCCTAACGCACCCGTGGGGGCCCCCCGGTCCCCCAAGGGGGCCCCCCGGCCCCTTCCGTCCCCCCCGGCGGCCCCCCGCTGACCTCGGCGGCGTGGGCCGCCTCCTCGGCGGGCAGCACGGTGTGGGCGCGGTGCTCGCGGGAGAGGTGGCAGACGACGCAGACGGCGCGGCGGTCCTGCACGCAGTAGAGGCGCAGC
>PTFA01000464.1:252706-271297 GCA_003342895.1 Casuarius casuarius | reverse complement strand
GGGGGGGGGGGGAACAACAATAACCCCCCTCCTGCACCCATCCAGCATCCCTTCCCCGAATTTTTAATCCTACCAGCTGTGTCGTAACGAGCACAAGGCAGGTGGGGGGTGTAACGCCACGATTTCCCCCCTTTTTTTCAAAATTTCCTCAGTCTCTGGTGAAATTTACCTCGGGGAGGAAATATTTGTGGGAGACGTTGCTCGTGGGTTGTGGTTTGGGTCGGAGGGGGCAGAAATTGGGGTGAAAAATTGCTTATCCGGGGCCTGGGGGGAAAGGAGGAGGGGAATAGCCTCAGAGAGGCGCCCGCTTCCAAAATGGCGTCCCGCGCCCTTTTCCAAAATGGCGGCTCGCGGCCCTTTTCCAAAATGGCGGCCCGCGGCCCTTTTCCAAAATGGTGGCCGTCTGCCCTCTTCTAAAATGGCGGCCGTGCCCTTTTCCAAAATGGCGGCGCCGCCCTCAGCCGGGGCAAAAGTGGGGGGCCTTGACGTCCCCCGGCGCGTCCCGCCCCGCAGTTTGGGGATTTGGGGGTTACTGAGGAGCGGGATTTATCTTCCATGAATTCCTCCAGTGGCTTCTTATGCCCTTGGGGGGGGTGCCGGCGAAGCGCTAAAAAAGCCCCCAACCCTTTTAAAAATTGCCTTTTTTAACCCTTGTCGCTTGGCGGTTCGGTGTTGCTTTTAGGAAGCCACGGCTTCCTGGGGCAATTCCCGCTTTCACTCTTCCCGCCCGTCCGTCCGTCCGTCCTCACCCCGTTCATCCGTGTCTCCCTGCGGGTGCAGGGTCGTGCCGTGCGGATGAGCCCGGCACGGGAATGTGGCTGGTGCGGGAATGCCGGAGCCCGCAGTGGGAATGCCGGAGCCCAGCACAGGAACCTGGCCGGTGCGGGAATGCCGGAGCCCGGCATGGGAAACGGCTCAATCCAGCCCCCAGAAGGCCTTTTCCAGGGTGTCCGCTCGCCCGCTGCCGGCCATCCGGAAGGATAAATCCCCCTCCGAGCCGGTGGCAAGCGTCACTCTGCATTTCCTTGGCTCTCCAACCCCCTCGGTCGCTCCGGCGGTGCTCGGCGAGGTGCCGTGGCCGAGCTCCTCGCGGCTCTCCTCGCCGGCTGCTTCCTCTTCATCCTCCTCCTCCGGCATCACTCCCGGCTCCGGGGAAAAGCATCAGGATTTCTCCCTCCAAACCCTCTGCCAGGAAGAGAAATCCCTGTGATTAGTGGGGAAAACTCCCCAGCTGCTGCTTCTCCGTGCGGGAGCCCCTTTCCCGGGAGAAATCCCCCTGTCCGGCTTTTTCCCAGGCCTGGGATCCCTCCTGCGGGCTGCCGAGCCTCCCGGTGCCAGGCACGATGCCAGGCATGGCTTTGCTCCGGAATCCCAAATCCCGTATCCGGGAGCCAGGGGAGGCAAAGAACTGGCTCCGCGTTTCCCCAGGGCCCTCTAGAGGCAAAACCATCCCGGTTTTTTTTCCCCTCCCATCCCGACTATCCCAGCGGGAGCACACGGGCTCCCTGGGATGTGGGAGAGAGTGAAGCTGGTTGGATGCCTGGGCAGGATCTGGGCATCCTCCAAGCAACCGATTGGGGTTTTTCCGCCTGGAAAAGTGTGAGGATTTGCTCTAGGAAATGAGGGGCCTGGAGCGGGAAAAAAAAAAAAAAAAAAAAAAAAGGAATTTCCCATCCGTGAGCCAAAGGAGCTGCTGGAAAAGGGGCTCTGAAGGCTGCACGCTGCTGGGCGGCTCCTCCGGGATGAATTCCCGGGGAATGGGGGGAAAAGCCGCCGTGCCCGGAGACCGGAGGCTGCACGGACGGCTTTCTCCGCGGTGGGAGCAGCTTTCGGCGCCCGTCGAATCCCTCCCCGGCAGGGGCAGGAGGAAGCCCCTGGGTCTGACGGTGCCTGGAGCCCAGCAAGGTCGGCACCCTCCCACCACCCCGCATCCCCCGTGGATCCCGTGGGCCTGGGGGATTTCTGAGCTGGAGGGATAAACCCCCCCAGGGTGATGGTGGTGGTGGTGGGGGGTCATTCATCCTTCTGCAGAGGGGCCCAAAGCGTTGGCTTTGTTGGCCAAATCCTGGCCCATCCCATGGCACCAAAAGGGACTATTCAGGAATCCCCTGGGGCAACAGGAGAAGTTGAATTAGGAATGAGGGAACCATTATCACGTCCTCAGACAATCAGGAGGTGAAATACGGCTTTGCTCCAAGGCCCTGGGGCAGGGTGGTGGTGATGATCATTATAGGATAATAGAAATAAGACAGAAAACCTAAAATTTTAGGTGAGGGCATTTGTAGCTCCTCCTCTGGGGGGGAAAAAAATCTATGCTAATAAAATAATTTAAGTTCCTAAATCATCTTTAATCTGCTGCTGGAATCAGTGTGGTGCAGTGAGTCTAATTAGGATGGAGGATCCTAAACGCTTCGTCCGGCTTGGGGGCGCATCAGAGTGACAGTGATGACGTCATGGATTGGGGCCATCACCAACGTCATAAACCCTCAAAAAATGGTGCAAAATGCTTCAAAACGTAAAATTTTTAAATCTTGAAAGCAAGACGGAGATGCCCCAACACCGTGATGGACCCAAGTGTGTTTAGATGTGATATCACCGGCGCAGCCATGACATCACCGACTATGTCATGGCCAACTATGATGCGGTAGGTCCACCTGGGCGCCGTGCCATTGTGATGTGCCAGGGGCGTCGCTCCCTCTGGCCAATGGCAGGGCTCCAAGCGAGCCCCTCATTTGCATGTTTAAGGGTATAAAAGGTAAGGAGGGGCCGGGGGCACCTAAAGGGTCGGAGCTGAGCCGGGAGGAGAGAGATGGCTTCCACCGAGAACGGGAAAAGGAGGAGCGCTGGTCGGAGAAGGGGGAAAGCCCAGCGGAGGTCATCGCCGGCCAAGCAGAGGAGACGCCAAGGGCAACGGAAGCCGAGGCACGCGGCGGGGATGGGGAGCGGGAAGGGCTCCCCCAGACCGCGCAACGCCAACGGGCCGAGAGCGGCCGAGCGCCGCTTGTCCACCAAAGCCACGGACCTGATGATCGGCTTCGTGAACGACATCTACGAGCAGGTCTCGGCCGCGGCGCGGCGACGCCGGAGCCGTGGTGGGTCCGTCGGCCCCTCGCCGGCGCGGGCGGCCCTGCCGAGCGCCGGGCCCGAGCCGCGGCCCACCCAGCCGCCCGCCCCCGTGGCGGAGGCGTCGCAGTGAGGAGCCTCCGGCCCCTCTCCATCACCCCGTCCCGGCTCCATCCCGGAGGTGACACCTGGGCGAGGAGGGGAGGAGGACGAGGAGCAGAACCTCGGTCTGACGGGGCCTCCCGTTGCCTCAAAAAATGCCCACGCAGCCCTCGGTTCCTAAATTTCATGACAGATGCCTTCGTATTAAAACCATAATCATCAAGAGAATTTTTTTTCCATGATCGACACTGATGCCACTGCAAAAGCAGCCTGCGACTGGGACCCATCACCCTGGAGAAGACCAGGCTTGTCAGCACCGAACGTGCAGCGTTCCCCTTACTAGGAAGGAAAAAAAAATATCGGACCTCCGGAATGTTTCCAGGGCAGTAAAACAACAGAAAGTGGCAGAAATCATGAAAAAGATACAATTAAAGAAAAAAGCCTAAGGTAAAGGAACTGGAGCCTCTTGGCGTTGCAATAAAACTGGAAGGTAGCTGCAATCTGCTGTCGGTGCCTTTCTTCTGGCTCGGGAGGGACGAGACGGGCAGGCGCGGCGGGTTTCCGCAGCCCCTTTTCGGCATCGATTCCCGAAAGGGACGTACGAAAAATTGGAAGAATTAAGGGAACTCTAAGGTCTTTAGATCAACCAACCTGATTGAGGGCACGGAGACCTCCAGAGCTGGGATGAGGGTCCCCATCACTGCTCAGACACCCGGACACTGTTTGAGCTCCGACCTGTTGAGGTCGTTGGGTTTTGCCCCAGGGAACGTGGGAGATCCAGAAAACACCGGTCTCTGGTGCGGTGCCCACCTCCCTGCTGTCCCCAAAGCCTTGAGTCTCCACAACGTCCCACTCAAACCCCCAAAGCACAAATTTCGGCGTCCCCAAAATAAAAGCGACCGGCTCGGTGGCAGGAAACAGCGTTTATCTCTCCTACTCAGTACCGCGCCAAGACAACGGCAACTCAGGGACATCTCGGAGGCAACGGCCCTCTTCCAACCACGGCAAATCCCCCTCCCGCGGGTCCTGGACCTCCCCGAACGCTTGGTGCAGCCCGGGACACGGCCGGTTTTCTGCCGGTGGGGAGAAGTCTCTTCCCGCGGGTGCCGAGATGTTGCCTTCCAGCGGCGCAGCGGGTCTACCAGCGGCTGAGGGTGCACTTGGGTGGTCTCCTTCCCTTTGGTGGTCTTTGCTTTGGTGCTGGTTCACGTTGTCCCACGTGGGCAAGGTGATGGAGACGTTCCCCTCCGAGAGCCGCCGTCCAAATTACCTCCAGCACCGAGAGGCGCTGGTGGGAAGGGGGGGTGCTGGTAGGAGGCCAGTTTTGGTGGTCTATATGGGAGCGATAGCGATATCGGGCAGATGATAAGGTCTCTGAGACTAGATTTTATTCTTCTCCTCTTTTTTCTTTCTTCTCATCCCACGCGCGTGCTGAGGGAGGAGAGGAAAGGGGTTCGAGGGGGGGCGAGGGGGAGAGGCCGTCGTTATTCGGTCTAAGACGACCTGCTGGGGACGGTGGAGGCCACGTACACGCCGGCTTCACCTTTCATGACCTTGTCCAGAGCCGCCTGGACCTCCGAGGTGCCTATGAAGGAGCCGCGGCGGCGGCGCCGGCGCCGGTCGGCCTCGCTGACCACCCCCTTGCAGAAGATGCACATGGAGGAGTTCATCAGCCTCTTGGCCTTGGCCGACATCAGCCTGGCGAGGTACCTGCCGCAGGACCTCTTCTTCACCTCGCACCGCAGCCGCTTCGGGGACGGTCCGCCCCGCCCCGCCGGCCGCTCCGTGCGCTGTGCCGGCGCCTTGGCCCGCGGGGCCTTCGCTTTCCTCCTCCGCCGGGGTTTCTCCGGCCTCCTGCCGCCTGCGGCCATGGGGTCTCCTCCTTGGAGCCGGGGTCTCCTCCTCCGAGCCGGGGTCTCCTCCCCGCGGCGCTTATATAGCGGGACGTATTCAAATGAGGGCTCGACGGCGCAGCCGGGGATTGGCCGGCGGTGACAATGCCCCTGTGATGCCAGCGCAAAATTTGCATAACTCTTACAGTCTGGAAAATATGGAATTAACCCAAAATACCTTTTTTTTGGCTTGGGGTTGCCCAGCGAAAGTCCCGAGCATCCTCCCCAAAACCCTCCTCCTCTTCCAAATTCCTGCCCTTTCCAGCCCGAGAAGGATCCAGAAACAACCCGATTTTGATCGTTCCTAGGGTTAATTACTAAACCGTTAATTACGGCCCGTGGAGGAAAGCTTTGCAGCAACGCTGCTCTGAAACAGGCATCGAAACCTGGAAATTTCCCAGCTTTAGCGGTTTTCTGTGGCCGCAGAGAGCGCGGGAGAAGCGTGGGGAAACGGCCTGCGAAGCCCGGGGAGGGGGTAACCTCCAAGAGCAGAAAACTAAGCAAATAAACAAATTAAATGAAATAAATTAAACAAAATAAACAAAATAAACAAACACAGCTAAAATAAACAAATAAGGTGGTCAGCTTCGCTGTGGAAAACCAGCCGAAAGTAACGCTGCTCTGGAGTTTGCAATGAGGATTTGCCGGCATCACTCCCCCACCTTATTTTTTCTCTCTCCCTTTTTTTTGGGAGGTGCAAACCACCTCGCAGCCAGGACCGCGGCGCGTTTGAGGGGAAATCAGGCTGGAAAAGCCAATCCTTGCGTTATCCCGAGCGGACACGCAAGGCCCCTCGGGATGGCAAGCGCGATGCAGATGGAGGAAGGGTTTTTATTGCTGCTGCAAGAGAAATTTGCTGCAAATTTGGGGAATGGAAAAAGCAGCGGAAAAGAGCAAGATTTGCAAAAATTGAGGCTTGAAGCAAGGAGGAAAAACAAATTCAGCAGTGTCAGGATGGCCGAGTGGTCTAAGGCGCCAGACTCAAGGCTCTGCCTTCCCTCCCGCGGGTATTCTGGTCTCCGAATGGAGGCGTGGGTTCAAATCCCACTTCTGACACATCCTTTTTCCCCCCCGCCTCCTATTTTAATTAAATAACATCCCATCCCGCAGGGATGCACCTGGAAAAAAAGCGGCGATTCTCTCTTTTTTTTAATTCCCGCTTTGCACGCAGAGGAGGGCTCCCCCCCCCTGCAAAGTGCCCCACTTACGCATGCAAAAAGCACGAAAAGCCAAAAAGAAAAAAAAAGAAAAAAGAAAAGCATGAGAAAAATAAAAAAAGCACCAGAAAAATTAAAAAGCACGGGAAAAATAGTTAATAGGAAAGGGAAAAGTGAGCGGTTTCCCGAGAGCCGCGGGGGAGAGCGCAGCCTCCGCGGCGGCCCCAGCACTCGCGCACCGCCTCCCTGGTGGTCTAGTGGTTAGGATTCGGCGCTCTCACCGCCGCGGCCCGGGTTCGATTCCCGGTCAGGGAAAGTCACTTTTGCAGCCCTTTTCCTTCCCGTAAATAATAAAAATAAATAAATAATAATAAAAATTATTATTTTTTTTTTCGGGGAAAATCCAGTCCTGAAAGCACACAGAAAAGGGGGAAGACTCGCAAACCTCGTCGCTTTTCTCGCAGTCCCTCAGCAGCTTTGCGGCTGCTCTGGCTTCGTTCTGGCGTCATCGCTGTAATTGCCCTTGCTATCGTGTTGCTAATAGATGGCTTTAAAGAGGAGGCAACAAGCACCGCTGCAATCATGGGATAATCGAGGCTGGAGGCACTTTTCCCTGCTCCGAGCAAGCAACATTGTCTGCTGGAAATTTAAGCAATTATAATTATAAACAGGAGTAAAGAGAAAGGCCTGAAAGCCCTGAGAGAGGAAACACCCACAGATTCTCACTAACGAAACCCCGAGCTGCAGCCCAGCTCCTCCTCGCCCCCTTCGCAGCAAAAGAGACGCGCGACACCACCGAGCGCTGCTAAATCTCTGCTTTATTGCAATGCCAGTTAGGACTATCTCATTTCTGCAGTAAAGTATGAGGCAAGCCATCGCTTTAACTGATGCTACAACGCTCTGTGGCTGTTTTGGGGTTTTTTTTGCTGGTTTGCGGCCAGTCTCCATAGCTTCAGGCTTTAAACAATAGACATTTTCTTGCTCTTTCCCATGCTCGGGGTGGTTTCTCTTCCCAGGGCTGTTTTGCATGGGTTCCCGTCTGGGTTTTCTGCCCCGACACGACGAGGGCTGATGCTGGAGGCTCCGCGGAGCCAGCGAGATGGTGCAACTCCGCCGCTGCGGCTGGGTCCAGCTGCAGCTCCTAACCAGCAATTGCACAGGTCTTTCCAAACCGGTGGGTGTGCAGGTCTTCGCAGCAGCTGGGGTGGGATTTGGGGGATTTTTTGGGGGGTTTTGCTCCTCTCCTTGTCTCTTCCTCAGGCTTTAGCTCTCGGTCTTCAAGGGGATGGAGGAAGGGAGGGAGGTCGGGGGTTTTGTTGTTGTTTTTTAGTGCCAGCTCCTCGAGCCGGCGCTGGGCACCTGCCTCCGCCACCGCTTCGGCATCACGTGCCGCAGGGCGGCTTCCATGTGCTCGGGGCTGATGGTGGGCCGGCGGCTCTCCTTGCGCAGGCGCTCCGCCTCCCGCGACACCCGCGCGTACAGGTCGTCCACAAAGTGGATCATGAGCTTCTTGGCCTTGCTCGAGAGGAACTTGCTGTCCCGCCTGATCTGCTTGAGCGTCCGGGAGTCGATGGGCTGCGAGAAGCAGCGCCCGCGGGCCCCCCGGCCCCCCCGCCGCTGCCGCCCGCCCGGCGAGCGCTGGCGATGGCTCATCCGCCGCCGTCTCCGCTGGTGGTGGTGGGATCTCCTCCGGCCGCCCCTCGCAGAAGCCATGGCTCCGTCCCGCGCCCCGCAAACGCCGCCGGCCGCCCCCCGGCCCCGGCCCCCTTTATACCCCGCCGTATGCAAATGAGGGGCCGGGGCGGCGCGCTGCCATTGGCCGAGGGGGACAATGCCCCCTGTTGCGTGTCACAAAGGTGGCCCCGCGTCACAATGGCGGCCCCCCGCCCGCGTCATCGGGGCGCCTGGGGCTCCGCTCCCGCCCTCGGGGTCTCCCCAGCCTGGTTTTGCCTGGTGTTGGCCAAAAAAACAGGCTCGTCCATGCCAAAACCACTAATTGCGCCACTGGTAGGACACTGCTCCAAGGTGGAGAAGCTCATCCGTGCCAAAACACTAATTTCGCCAGTGGTAGGACACTCCTCCAAGGCGGAGAAGCTCATCCGTGCCAAAACACTAATTTCACCAGTGGTAGGATGTTCCTCCAAGTTGGAGAAACTTGTCCATGCCAAAAACACTAATTTTGCCGGTGGTAGGACATTCCTCCAAGGTGGAGGAGCTCATCCGTGCCAAAAACACTAATTTTGCCAGTGGTACGATATTCCTCCAAGGTGGAGAACCTCATCCATGCAAAAAGCACTAATTTCTGCCAGTGGTAGGACACTCCTCCTCCGAGGAGAAGCTCATCAGGCTCCTCGACTGGATGAGAATTTCTCCAGGAGGAAATCAGGCCCATAGAAATTTCTCCATCCATAGACATTTTCCGTCCTTCCATCCATAGAAATTAGATCCAGCTTTGAAGCGAGAGTAGGTCGCCCATGGCCGTTCCCCACCCAGGTCCGACCAGCCCTGAGGATCCCTCACCTCTCCAGGCCCCCGATGCAAATCTTTTCCTTAATATCTACGAAGAGTTGGGGTTTTTTTCCCCCTCTTTTTTTTTTTTTGGAGAGGAAATATCTCCCTGGCTTCCTAAAGCCTGACTCAATTTCACAACCGAGCTGGGTACGTGCTCTGCGTGCCATGTGAGTTTTCTGCACTAGCAGCAAACATGGAAGGAAAATCCTTTGAAGGAGCCTCTTGCACCAGTGGAAACCACCCGGGAACCTCAAAACCACGCACCTCTGCCAACTCCCTTCCTCGCCACAATCCATCTTGTCCATCATCAGCCTGGAAGACTTAGTGTCTCTCATTAGGAAACGCACGCACCACATCCGAAACGCTCGGGGGTTTCCCCTCCCTGTGTTTCACGTCCACAGGTTTTGCTTTTCCTACTCCTATGCAAATGCACGCACCTCCCTCCTCTTTTTTTCTTTATAGTCCATCTCGTTTCTCCTTGCATCGCCTTAAGCACGGGCAATATCCAGCCAGCTCCGTTTCCGACCCCACGGCAATAACCATCCGTGTCCTGCCTTTAAGAAGGGCTCCATGGTTTATTCCCAGCGAAAGCAGGTGCCAGGAGGGACAGTTTTCCCCTGGAGGCTCGTACCCCAGAACGCCTTTGCCCCCGCTGGCCCATGCGGGGAAGCATTGGGGTGACCGACCCCATCACCCCATTTGGGGAGAGGAGCTGGCTGGACGCATGGAGGAGAGGAGCTTTCAGAAAGAGGGAAAATGGGCATCTTTCCCTGCGTTCACGTGGCTGTGCTGATGCACAATCCTCTCCCTTGCGCCGCGTTTCCATTTATCGCGCTGCAAAGCGACACCAGGATCCTGCTGCTTTTCCGCTGCAAGTACTGGCTGGGGTAAAAATAAAAAAATAAATAATAAATCGATTGCTCTGTGCCTCTCTCCAGCCTTTTCCTGGCTTAACAGGGCTGTGCAAGCTTTTACGCTCACAGAAGGGTGGAACAATCGCCGGCAAAAGTAGGAAAAGAAGAAATCCAGCAAAAAAAATGTGCAAAATTCCCACCAGCAGTGTCAGGATGGCCGAGTGGTCTAAGGCGCCAGACTCAAGGCTCTGCCCTCCCCTCTCCCGGGTTTTCTGGTCTCCGAATGGAGGCGTGGGTTCAAATCCCACTCCTGACACTCCTTTTCCCCACCCAACAGCCGGAGGACGCGGAAGAAACCCCTTCGTCAAAGCCTGAGCTGATATTTGTAGAGTTTTTATTTAAAAAAAAAAGCCCCAGGACAAGGAGAGCTCTCCAACAGGAGCCAGGACACGGCTGAACAGATGAGCGTCCAAAGGAGGACGTAACCCCTGCTACCACCCCAGCACCCATCCGCTGCCTTGGCCAAAGCTGGGCCCAGACCAGCCTTAAATGACTGTTTGGGGCCATAAAATTAATTTTTGTCTTTTGTAGACTCGCAGAATGTTTTGGTGGGGAAGATCTCTGGAGGTGGCCTTAGATGGCTGCTGCAGGCCATAAGAGCAGAGCAATTTTTTCTCCCCCCCGTAGACTTGCAGGATAATTTTGGTGGGGAGGGACGTCTGGAGGTCTCTAGTTTCAAAGCAGGACTGGCTCCAAAGCAAGATCACGGAACAAATCCGCCTCCCGCAGCCTCTCCCCATCCATCCCGGGCTCCAGCCCGTCCCCTCCCGCCTTGTCCGGGGGAGCCCCAGGCTGGCAGCAGTGCCCAGATGCCACCAGGAGCTCCGCCAGACGGGAACGATACCTTTCCTGGTCCTGCTGGCTGCAATCTTTGCTGATTCATTTGGAGTTTTTGTCCCTTTTCCAAGCCCGGTGCTGCAATCTGCTTCAGGTAAGAGCTCAGTTTCCCAAAAGTCCCACGGGAGCGCTGTACGGGAACACGGGACGGCTGTTTTGCAACGAGCGGGATGCATTGCTCACCCTCAAACAATAAACCCTATTATTTGAGGCCGATTTTAAGGCGGCTTGTCAGAACACGTGATAAATCATACCGTATCAAAAGAAAAAAGAAAGGAAAAAACAATATATCAGGTGAACCACCCTCTAAGATGTCAAGGTGTCCTAGAATGACACACACAAATCTTGGTTTCATCATGTAATCCCCCAAAAGTCAGTATGTAGCAACATGTAAAGTCTCTTAATGAGTGTTCAATGTGGAAATCTCCAGGTATCGGGAACAAAAAAGAACAACAACAAAAAAACCACACAAGAAAACCACATGCAAACGACCCCCCCCCCCAAAAAAAATCCCCCCCACACCATGAGATGCTTTCATTTTCATTTTCTCATCAGGAAAGTTTTATGGAAATTAAGTTCCCCAGCTTGAAGGAGGACAGAGGGGAACTTGCGTGATGAAAGCTGCTAAATCGGGCGCAGAGACGCAGTTCCCAAACTGGATGCGCCAGCAGGCAGAGACGCTACGGAAGCTGCGGCTTTGAAGGACCCTACGAGAAGCATGACCAGGGTCAGAGATGCTGTTAAAAGCAGGTCCAACCCCCTTGACCGAGTCCCAGCACCAAAATCGAGAATACGGGAAGATTAAATTGCTCCAAGACTGGGGCTGCTTCAGTCCCCCACATTTGCACGGCTACGCGAGTCCCTCATCCAAGGCAACTGATCCACATTATTGCTGATCACCTTTTTTCCTAGCTGGATTAGCCTTGAGCTGGATCTAAACCCCAAGCCAGACCCTAAGCCGGCCCACCACCCTCACGCAAGTGCCCATCTCAGGGCTGGCTCCACACTCACGTTGCCAGGAAAGCCGAGCGTTGGGGCAGATGAGACAAGTTACAGGCACGGGTGAGGCCACACCGCTTGGTCTTTCCAAAATCCCAAGTCCCCCGCCGTGATTCTTCAAAACCCCGCTTAAACGTAGCAAACAACCTGCAATGGTCTCAAACCTTGAGCAGAACGAAGCACGCTCTTGAGATCAGCTCCGTAGAGGAGACTCTACCCGTTGCAACCAAAAAGCAGAAGAAGGTGGCATGGAAAAAGCAGCCAGAAGGAGACCACCAGACAAAACCGCATTGCTCTCATCTCGACGGCCGGGAAATATGCCCAGACATCCAGCAATCAAACTTTTAATAGCACAAGGGAAGGACTTTTTAATGAACGGAGCTTCTGCTCCGATGCCGTAACGCCGGGCTACGATGGAAGGAGAACCAAAAGCATTTCGAAACGAAACAGGATTTTCGCTAGAATATAGTGCTAAAAGGAGCCTGTTGCTACTGTGACTTGCAAAACACTTCTGGAAAAAGGCTTTTCAGAGGAAGGCCCCCAGTGACGCTGGCAATTTCTTTTCTTCAGTCAAGTCAGCAAACCATCTAACTGAATAACGACAGTCCTTGGGCACAAGGCAGAGGATGGAGAAGACAAGAAAGGCTGAATTTAGAGGGGAAAGGGAGGTTTCTGAGCTAATCGAGGTGCCTACACAGAGTCGAGAACAACCGCGTGGTGGGTAAGAGGTGATCTGCGTGCACCAGCTAAGGGGCCTTCTCTAAGGTCATCTTATGGTGCTCTGGTAGGTCTCTCAACCGCAGAAAGTTGCTTATTCTGGAAAAAATGTACAACTCACCTGGCGCTTGCCATTTAAGTGAGTCATCTAGCTGAAGGCTCCCTCCCAACTAATGCAGAGAGGATCAACATGGCGAAAAGACATCATGCACTGCTTAAAAGCGTTGGATGCATGGACACGTCTTCACCACTGGAAAGGTGGATTTGGGATCCTAGCTCAGAGGTCTCCCTGGGGAGGGAAATAAAACCCACGTTAACGTTTAGACGGCTGAAAAAGCATGTCCCTTGGTGCATTTGGGAAACCAGGCCAAGTATTTCCCCACCAGGAAGCTTTCGGGCTTGCGCTACGGAGGGGTGCGGTCACCGTCATTGCATTCTGATGATCGCAACGCTCCAGTGAATGTCCTGTAAACAAATGGCTCGTGGCCAAAGCTGGTGACACCAGCCAGTTTAAAAAACACACACACGCATGCGCGTGCACACACACCCCAAGAAACTGAGTAAATGCTAGACAGCTATTTCCCCTTCTTATGACAAATAGTGCTTCACTCTCTTCCGGGGGCGCACTGATTGGCAGAGCATTTCTGAACTACCACAGCTGATTTTTTTTTTTCCTAAGCCAGGGTATAAAATGAAAAGTAGTCGCAGCGGGTGACTCGCCTTCCTGCTGCAACCATGGCTGCACTTGGTGAGTGACTCTCCCCTGAACCTGGAGCTCTCCTTCTGGCCTGGGTTTCTCCTGCCTTCGGTACCTGGGTTTCTCTTCTCTGGTGGGACATCTGCCTTCGTGTCTGGGTACTTGGTGGCACGTCCCGATGGCACCAGGGACCTCTCTGTCTTCAGCTAGGGAGTTTAATGCTCACGTGGAGCTTGACCTGGCAAACACCGCGGGCAGCGAGAGGTCCCTCTTGCACGCGTGGGGAACGCGGCTTGCCTAGACGCGCAGGGAGAGGAGGAGACGCAGGCACGAGCTTGGGTTCCTCAGGGACATTCCTGGAAGAAGTCTTGTTGCATCAGGTTTGCAGTTTCTCCAGCTCGAGCCACCAAGGTGGAGATCGTGGGATGCTTCTCAGAGCCGGTCCCAAGGCATTCCTCTCTTCCCGGAGGGACTCTGATCCCCAAGGAAGATCTCCCCGTCTTCCACATAATCCCTGGGGTTGCCACACCGGGTGGGGAAGGAGGCCCCTCCAATCGTAGGAGATGCTTTCTAATGATTTATTCTGCCACCACCAGCACCTTCAGGAGAACGGCTCAGCACTGCAGGCTGTAGAAACGCCCGATTTTGGGAGCCTTGTGCAAGCCTCTGCGAAAAACCACGTAGAGGGTAACAGCTCCGAGGTTTATTTGCCGCTGATGCGCTTTGACGCAGGTTGTAGGCAGGTTGGCGGCTGTTCCAGGGAAAGAAGGAATTCCACAGGGAATTTCCAGGAATATGAACTTCCTCATGGTGGTTTTAAAATCTTTTTTTCCTGGAAAGAACCTAGTACCAGCAGGGAGAAGGAGAAGCAAGTGAATATTATCCTGTAGTTACTTTGGAGAACAGAAACCAAAACTAGAAACTCCCAACTTAGTCTCTGCCCAAACTTCCCTTCTCTATGAAAAGAGTCACATAACGTTGGCATGTCTATTTTGGGGAGAAATCCTTATTTTGAAGGCCTTCAATCCGCTTGCTATTCCCCATAGGAAATTGTGGAAACTACATTAATTTTAGGTAAATAGAGAAGTCCTATCACCGATCTTCATCTATCTAATCTAAACATCTTCTGAGCTATTGTCCCCTCATTCCACCCCGTGCAGCAAAACCGCAGCAAGTCACTGAGATAACAACGAGGGCAGCAGGAACAAGATTTTTTTTTTTTCTTCATTTGCCCTAATTCCTTGCACATTAATAATATTTAATTACCATTCCTCATTACAGAGTAGCTGCACGAGCAGAACACGCATATCTAAAACCGTCTCTATAAACCTGGGCTTGACTTCTCCTTCAGATCACACTCATGCACCCCTTGACATCTGGCCGAGGTCAGAGATCTGCTGACCCTGTGACTCCCACAGATTTCATAACCACTGACGTTGATCCGAGAACTGATTTGCTGCTCTTTGGGGTTGATTTCCTGCCCTTCGGGGTTTGGACACCAACATACTCTGAGCAAATCTGTGCTGTCACCTCCTTCTCGGGCAGGAACTTGCATGCTGCCTGCAGAGTGCCTTCAGTGTATTATTTTCTCCTCTTTTCTTCTCTTCCCAGTCCTTTTCCAAGTGCTCCTCATGGCGGGTCTCCTAAGTGCCAAGAAGTTTTCATGTTTCCCTGAATACTGCTTCAATGACAAAGACTACGACAAGCTGCTGAAGATCGTCCAAGAAGGGCTGGGAAATGCAACTAATCCAGCGAAGGTGGTCATCGTCGGTGCGGGAATAAGTGGACTTACGGCGGCAAAGCTGCTCCGTGATGCTGGGCACACGGTGAGTAGTCCTGCAGAGGGGAGTAGGGAAGGCAGCTGTGCCCCATTTTCCTGCGCTAGAGGGTTGTCAGCTCTGTGGGTGGTGAGATCCTGGGTGATATGGAGAGTTTGGGATCCGCAGATGGTTCAACAGGCACCTGGAGGGGATGCACCTCACTCCAAGGGCCACGGATGCTGCCTGCCAAGGTGCCCGTGAACTTGCATTTCAGGTGGTTTGCCTAAAATAGCTACCGGGCAAACACCTGCAATCTCAGCCCTGTGCCTGTTTCTAGGTTACCGTCCTGGAAACCAGCAACCGGGTCGGTGGGCGGATCAACACGTACCGAGCGGAGCAATCGGACTGGTATGCGGAGCTGGGAGCTATGCGGTTGCCAAGCAAACACAAGTAAGGAGACATCCTTCTTCCCTGCCACGTTCAATGGAGGAACTGGCCCGTGCTGACTGATGAAGTTGTGGTTAAAGATGAGGCTGAAGGCTTTGGCCGACGCTTAGAGAGGCTGTAGGCGAGTCACAAGCCACCCCCACGTGCCAGGCAGCAGGCTCGGAGCCGTAGGGGACCCTTGCTCCTGAGTACATCCTTGAGCAACCAGTAGCTGGAAAGAGCAAAAGCCAAAGGGATCTTCTCTACGTTGCCCGGTGGTCGCTGCACTGAGCTGGGAGCAGGCAGGACAACTTTGACACAAGAGACAGTGGTGCCTACAACAGCCGCGGTCTCCACTCTTGCCAAATTGATGTACGTGGCTTCACCAACACAGTCAATGGAAGAGTGTCCTTGTAGGCATCTAACGATTTGGATTAAATGCCATCTCCTCCTTCTGTTTTTCCATTGTCAATGAATTAGTCCGAGTAGTAGCATTCACATTGTGAAATATTAGCGAGTTGGTGGCCTGGTTTTGGCGGTTTGCGAGTGCCCTCGCCCTTATCCGTCCCACTTTCTCTTCCAGGCTCGTCCGTGAATTTATCAGGCAGTTTGACCTGAAGGTAAACCCCTTCATCCAGAGAGACAAGAACACCTGGTACTTCGTAAATGGTGTTCGAGCGAGAGCTGAGGAGGTCGATAGAAATCCCGACATCCTCAAATATCCAGTGAGCCCATCAGAGAAAGGCAAAAGTGCCAACCAGCTTTACAGGGAAGCACTCAAGGAGGTATGCTGCTACGGGGAAGGGAAACCGCTTTCCAGCGATGGGGCTCATCTATGTCACACTGAGGCTATTCCCTCCGAGCTGCGGGGCAGCTGGGGGAGAAGCATCCCGGGATAAGGTGCCCACTTACACCCCCGTGTTCGGAGCGGCACAGATCAGCCTCCGAATGTGGACAGGTGGACGTGGCTTGGTCCACACCAAGTAGGGAGGAAAGATCTTCCCCTCGGGTGGTCCATATGCCAAACGTGGATGCGGAGCACTTCCCCACCACGGCCACAGGGCCACGTGAAGGTACCTAGGAGAGCTGCAGTCCACCCGGTTCCACTTTAGATGCAGACACACGGGTGAGCTGGTGGCCCTCGGCTCCCTTTGCAGTCAAAGGAGGGAAACTTTTTTCCAGGTGCAATGCATCTGTCTCCTTTCAGATACTGTGTTCTTCCAGACGAAGTGAGCTCCCGTTTCCCTCCAGAGCCCCGGTTTATACCTGTCTCAGTGTGGTTGGATCAGTCCTACCAGATCAGGACTGAATTTGGGGCAGTGTTTTGGAAAACACACTTCTTCATTATGCATGTATCAATGTTTCCTATGCAGGCCTTCAAAAAATTCCGGGCTATGGACTGCAAGAAGTATCTGGCTAAATATGACTCCTTCTCTATCAAGGTAAAGGGCTTTGGCTTGCGATTACATTTAATTCCCAGTGCCAATAAACCTGCTTTGAGAAAAAAAATTTGAACTACTCTTATCCTTTCCTTCATCACCGCTTCCCGATGCCCTTTTCCTAATCTGCCTTCTACTTAAAATGCCAAGAAAGGAGAAAATGTCACTCTGATGGAGTCGTTAGAGCTGTCTCGTCATATGGCAAGAGGAGATAAGCAGAGTGAGGTTGGCTGGAAACATTCTTGAAAGTAATTAGCTGTTTTCCACCATTATGGGTCTTGTAACCGGACTTGATGAAGTATCACGAGCACAAGGGAAGGGTTACATCATCCAGAACATATCGGCTTCCACCCTATAGTTTGATCTGGCCCAGCCTGACAGATGGAGGTGAACAAAGATGCCAATCACTAGAGGTTAATCACAGCCAGGGATAAAGCTTGTGACAGGTTGGACGATTGGTTCTGAAAGCATCAAAACATTCAGTCTTGGCATTCGTTAAACAAAACCTTCCACCTCTTGGAAAGGCTAAATCTTCCTGGCTCTATCCGTTTCAAACAAAGGTTTTCGAATGTTGCTGTCCAGGTGGCTCTCCCCAGAAATGACTATTTCCCTTTGTTTTAATTGATTAATGAGCTCGCAAAACAAACCTTAACTGCCACAGGCCAATAACACGCACTACTGCACTCCCTTTTGTCTCAAGATACATAGGGGATACGTGCACTAACTGAGACGGTAACGCCAGACAACTCTCCTTACCCCTGGCTTTTCTAGGAGTATTTGATCAAAGTAGGAAACCTAAGCAGAGGAGCTGTTCAGATGATTGGCGACTTGATGAACGAGGACTCTGGATTTTATTTGTCTTTTCTTGCCTCGCTGTGGGATTTCACTATCTTCTCTGGTGAGGAAAGGTAAGAGCAAGTTCTCTCATGGGAAACACCATTTTGTACCGGTCCGCAGAAATCCACTGGAAGAGGGATATAGAAGGCTGTGCTCTTGGTCCTTGGACCTGCGGCAATATCACAAGAGGGATGATAACTATACGCTAAATATCCTTTCCAGCTGTCCCTCACGCTGAGCATTTGCATGTGGTGTCCCTCCTAGCCCAACGGCCCTGTGTGAGGACCTGCACATTGCTCCTAGCTCAGAGGGCCCCAAAGCTCTGCTGCTGCCTCCAGAAGAGGTCAGGTCTTGCAGTTCCTAGAAGCCAGGGTGCTTTGCTCACCTCCTGCTCCTTCTTCCTTTCAGGTTTGATGAAATCACGGGGGGATTAGACCTGCTGCCCAAAGCCTTCCACAAATCATTGCCAGGGGTCGTCCAGTTAAACTGCACGGTGGAGAAGATCATGACGAAGGGGAACAAAGTCAGGGTGTTCTACCGCGCTCCAGACACCCTGGCCCCAAGCATCGCGACTGCCGATTACGTTCTTGTCACGTCCTCGGCAAAAGCCACCAGGCACATCCATTTCCTGCCACCACTCTCTTCTGCAAAGACCCATGCCCTCCGCTCCGTCCACTATGTAAGCTCCACCAAGGTGGTCTTGGCTTGCACCGAGAAGTTCTGGGAGAGGGACGGCATTCGAGGAGGTCAGTCGATCACCGATCGCCCTTCCAGGTTTATCTACTACCCCAGCCACAACTTCTCCAGCGGGGTGGGGGTGATCCTGGCCTCCTACACCTGGAGCGACGATGCCGAGTTCTTCCTGCCCCTCACGGACGAGAAGTGCCTGGACGTGGTGTTTGAGGACCTCTCAATAATCCACCAAGTGAGCAAGGAGTATCTGCAGTATACCTGTGACCAGTACGTGATACAGAAGTGGCAGCTGGATAAACACTCTTTGGGGGCATTTGCTATCTTCAGCCCTTACCAGTTTACTGACTACTCCCAGGCTTTGTTTGAGCAAGAAGGCAGGATCCATTTCGCGGGAGAACACACCGCTCAGCCTCAATCCTGGATCGATGTCACGATGAGGTCTGCTGTGATGGCGGCAAGTAACATCCACCACGACAGCAGCGAAGCCCGGCTGCAGAACGACGAGCAGGAGGCAGAGCAAGAGGAGCCGGAGAGTTTCTTGGAGAAG